>OX371224.1:332196548-332540635 GCA_947310385.1 Nephrotoma appendiculata | reverse complement strand
GTTCTATTTACGAATACTTGGTCAGATGCTGCCAACATACGGATAATGCGGAAGGAAAGTTTTGTGAACCCACTCATTATATTGACCCGTTTATCCTGAAACCCGCATGAACATATTTGGATCACTATATCAGTCCAATATACTAAAAAAAATTTGTCAAACCCAGTATAAAAGTTTATTAGATTAGGAAGTCAACTGAAACAACTTCACAAGAACATACAATAGAAATCTGCGGCATTCTTCGTAATATATAATAGAAATGTTGATGGGCGCATTTCACAACACCAACTTCGAGACCAAGCAGGCTCATTCAGCGACGAAACCATTACAATTTTAGGTGAATAAGGTTGTCCTCAACATGAAGTCCTCATCTCTTTGGCGGCTTCTAGTGACGGAATAATTATTAACCAAATGAAAAAAGACCAGCAGCACGAACATAAGCTAATGCCTTAGTCCTGATGGTTCGATGCAAACTCGAGAGTACGATACCGGATCACAAGTAATATGTTTTTTGTATCAAAATCAATTCGTGAGCCGAAAACTAAACGTCAGGCACATTTTGGGTTAATGTGTAGCAGTGACATCTATCGTATGGCTGGTATAATCTAACCATCGAATTGGTTGGTTGAAAATTTACGCAAAAATATTGATGTGAGGCACACAATATTAATAACGGTACTGTTTGAACAAAAACTGTCATGAAACCAAAATATTGCGTATATCACAAAAAGCTTAATTCACTTACCAACGAATGTTTGGCAAAACCTACCTTATTAAACTGCAAATGAAATTCTGACTATACCAAATTAACCGATTCGCAAAACTATGATAAAAACCATAATTTTGTAGCAATATTTTTCAATTAGCATACCCAAAGGCGACCAACCAAATAACAAATTTCCCCATGACTGCATCAAAAAAACGGAGACGATTATAATCGCGAATAGTTAAGAAGTAGTCCGGGTTCAGCAGGCTCGGAAATTTGTTTAAGCTAAGGTAGAGCTGCTATTGTTCGTTTCAAAGGAAGTCATTAAAAAAAATACTTTATAGTGTAAAAATATAGATCTAGCCATTTTCTATGGATGATGTAGTACAACCCGCCCTCAAATAAAAAATTTTAAAAATTAAAAAAGTGAAAATTAATGAATACAACGACAATTATTCGATGTGTAAGTGTGGTAACTATTGGCCAAACTTTCTTCGATAACACACTGCTAGTATATAGAGCTACGGTTGGTTCAGATCGAGTACGTAAATCGGACGAAATTTCGTACGTCCTTGATTTGACTAAGGCCTCCAAAACAGATTAGCAAAGAGTTAAAAAACAAAGAACAAGCTCATTTTATTTCAAATAAACAACAACGGTTTTTGGATTAATAAAACACGTTTCATTAAAGAATTAAACCTAAATGTGAAATCCATAAATTCAATAAAATTTCCTGTGTTAGTATTACAAATTTTACGAAATGGTTAATTTTATATTCGTATTTATTGCAAATGATTATTTTTATGTATTTTAGAAGGTCAGTGTAACCATAACACCTGTCATTAAATAACAAAAAGTAAAACGAGAATTGCTTAATCCCCCACGAAGACAAACAAAAACCTTCAAATAATTCGTAAATTTTCCAAATCGTTTTGGTACAGTAATAATAACACCGCAGCCAATGTTTCTTATCCGAGTTAAAGTTTTCCCGATTTTCGTTTTTTTGTATATAAAATAACACTAAATTGAACGAGCATTGGAAAATAAAATGGAAATTTACCATAATAAAAAAATATTTTCGAATTTGGTAATATTATTCGGTCTGTTCAATAGAAGATAGGGAGACTGAAAAATATGAGTGAAATTGAAATCAAATTCATAAAAAAGGACCTAAATAATAATAAAAGTTTTCTCGTTTATATCCGTTTTGTGCCATTTTCCTACTGATTCTATTCGTAGATAATTTTTGTTTTTCGGTCCTTGCTGTGCCCCAAAATAACAACAATAATAATATATGGGTCTGACTTAAAATACAAAACTTTATGAAATTGAAATTTCAAAAGTTTTTTTTCAAAAGTTTATGAATTATATAAAAAAATGAAAATAATAAATTTATTGAGGAGAGGTGTAGACAAAATGTAGGAGGATTAAAATTATCTATTACCAGCATTGATTTTTGTTTAGCAAAAATTTGTCCTAAATGTCTTTCTACTAATGTTTTTTATTAATGAAAATATATTGTTTGTTTGCTTTTTTATTTAATTTATTAAAAAAGGATACAGTTGTTAAAAACTGTCATCAGATTGGCATACAGCTATTTTAAAACTTGTCCTTGCTTTGCTTATCAAGTGCTTAGTGCCTTTTAATAAAACAATTATTATAACATGCGATTTTATAGTTTAGAACCATTAGATCATTCAGAAATTCTCAAAAAAATAGAAGAGACTAAAAAATTTTCACACCTAGAATTTATTTTAAAGGCTTAGACAGTATTCATTAAATGGTTCGAACTAAGTCGCAACAAACATGTTAGCTTAACATCACCATTGGTTAATCGCCGTTTATACAAAATGATAGTAAGAACTAATCACGAGGTCCCGCCAACTTGCTAAATTTGGAAACTATAATTTTTATTTCTGAATCTAAATTTCACTAAATGGCTTTAGAAGGAAAGACAAATGTTTATTTTGGAGAGATCTCCTAAAATTGCCGTTAAAATGGTTTTCGATAATTCATTCTGCTCTAACACCGTTTTTGAGCCATGTAGCTCAAGCTGACTATTCCATTTAGCCTATTTAATACAGTAAACATAATGCTGTAAGTTTATGAAAACTCGAATCGAGAATAATACTCGTCTGCAATCACGTCGCATGCGGTTAGAAAATGCATATAAAAAATTGAAAACAATTGGTATAAATCAAAGTAGCCTAGAAAATCTCAAATAGTTGCGGATCTCAAATAGTTGCGGATCTAAAACAAATTTTACTTTAATAATTGAATAAAAATTTATAGGAATTTCTATGATACTACGATTTAAAATTTTGTTTTGTCCGCATTCGATTCGCTCATGTGAATTCTATATTAGACGTGAATATAGGTTTTTAAGATTAAATGAAACCTTTTGCAAATTAAACGAAACTATTTACAAATTAAGTGAAACCCATAAAATTTTATCTCTAAATTAAAATAAAGCAATTTTATTTAAAGTATACAATAATTGGACATGTACCCCATTCCATACGAGATCAACATCACCCATTTTGCGAAACAATTTAAAATAATTTTAACTATAGTTTTAACTTCTAAGTCAGCGAGCGGTCCCCTTGCTGCTGCTGATGGGAGTGTCATCATCATATCCAAAATAAAGTAGGAGCAGTCTGTAACAGAATTAACGGTCTGTGTCATCACATCGATAGGATTTTTTATATAGACCTATATAGAAACTAGCTAATCACGAGCTTTGGATTTAATTTTTAAGAACGCTTTTTTTATTGGATTTAACATCGGGGAGTAAGGCAGAAGAAACTGGATGTGGTTTTTGGGATGTTTCAATCAGCTATTTTATTTCTGATGTTTTATGAATCTGGGTATTATCCATTATAAAATAATCATTGATACCATTCAATTTTGGAATTTTTAATACTAATTATTAAACTATATTTTGAAGAAAAAAAATATGATTAATTTCTTGAAAACTCGTGGCATATTCTTTCCGCAGGGCTACTGTTCTCTGCGAATTCGTAGACTCCATTTCTAGACTGCCAATTTCATTGTAATCCGAAGTTGACTTAGGCCGTTTTAAATGCTTGAGAGGTTCAATGGTAAGGTTAGTTCTGCAAGCTTTTGTTCGGTAATAGCGAACGTAAAACAAAAGGCTGTGTAAAAGGCTTTCGTTTGGATTTTATTGATAATTTATTGCAATTTTTGATAGTTTAGTTTATAGTTTTATTTTGGAATTAAATAAGAGCAAGCTCTAACATTTTAATTAACTTAATTAATTAATTTACTAATAATTAATTGACTAATCTTACATAAAAAAATATAAAATTAATTCAATTTAGAATGTAAATTTGTGAACTTATAAAAATGGACTGTTATCGTTGGAATTAAAATATTCTTTCAGTAAAGTCAATAATTTGATTGTCTTAGACAATGGGTCTTTGAAGTCTTAGTTGCTCAGTGTTCAAATATAAAAGTCAAGTGTTTCAATTGTCAATATTTTACTTGACCAGTACACTTGCACAATTAAGAAAACCGACGAGTTCGATAAATATGCCTACCTTTAGAAAATCCAAATTAGGTAGTTTTCAAGTTTCAGTTTTTTGTTGTTTAATATTTCATTTAGAGACACTATTAGCTGTCAACAATCGTTAAGATCTTACAATGCTTTAATCCTAGACTATTAATTAATCTTGTGCCTGAGAAATTGATAGTTAGGAAATATTGAACAATAATGAACGAGTACAAAATTTAGTTATATATAGTATTATGCATTAAAACTAACAGTTAACTAGCACTGAGGCCAAACAAGATGCCTATTTCTAAGATGCCGAGTTCTAAAGAAGCAGTTAATTGATCCAAGTGCACCTCCTACTCGTTACCGATCCTTAAGATTAAACCATATATTTTGCAAAGATTAAAAACTAACTCAAGGTAAAAAACAAATCTAAAACGTTCCTCCATAACTAGACCTAAATCAAATCACTAGAAAAGGTTTAGATTAATAAATTGTCGGTATTAAGCACTTAGTCTCATGCACATAAAAATATTATTGGATGAGGAACTCGTGGAGTTCGAAAAACTCGCAATGACTAACTAATTTGATGGTTAAATGGTTAAAGGCTTACATATAGTAATTTTTTGCAGTTTAATTCAAATTCAAAAATTCTAGTACAAACAGCATTTCTAGTGATAAATAGGGCATTTCGTCTTCAACAATGAAATACACTGAAATTAAGATTTGCTTAACACAGATTTGATTGAATTTCAAAAATATGGGAAATAATTATTACAGAATAATATGATTTGGTACTTAGAATAAAGAGTAACCTTTAAACGATTTAGAATATACAATACTAATCAAAATTCAACGAATGAACTGTAAATAAGACTTATATTGTACACGTCTTTACCGCATACGAAGTAAAGAAATATTTGACTGTTGTAATGATCTTTTCAAACAGTTGGTTTGTTTTATATCTACATCTAACCGTATCTAGATTTCAATATCAAATAACTCCCGACTCTGACTACTTTTCAATATGATTTTTGGACATATCTGTGATTCTAGATGGTTTTGATGTATTTGCAAGAATTTACGTTTCTAGAGATTGTATTTTTTGAGTTATTAAGGATATAAAATAATTAAAATTTCGTTTTGACGTTTAATTTTATCGTGTTCACTTCACGTCAATAGTTTTATCTTGGCTAAAATAATGTTTAAAGAATACGATTTAAGAATGCTAAGATAATTTATTGTATAAAATTTTCATCTGTAAAATTAGCCTTACCACAACCCATAGCAACTTGAACTATTGTTTGTGAATAGATGCTATCTAGAATAACTTATATCCATAAAATTAATGTTGTTTAAATGAGAACGGAAGTTATGGGCCCTCAAAGTCTTAATATGACTCATTTGCAAGTAGTTTCATTTAATTTGTAAAAGCTTTCATTTAATCTGAAAAACCAATATTTATAATAATATACATAATAAACACAAGACCCAGATGATGACTTTCACACGGACGAACTAGAAGAATCCGGTCGGGCCGACGGTAATGCCGCCGGACTCTGCATCTAATTTGAGTAAACATGGATGGTTCCCATCTTAAAGGAATTACAGTCGCCCTGCAGAAGAAGACAAACAAAAATATTTGTTAGTATTAAGGCAGTTACCACCCGCCGCAACAAAATCCCAGTTCATATAACAATTTTAGCAACGATCGGCACCCGTTAACAATAAATAGATTGAAATCTCCACTATAGTAACTACCAACTACTAGCGACACTCCTAACTACCTCCTGGGAGAGCACAATCCAAAACAAAAAAATCGCGCGGTTGATTTTAATCTTGATCACAGCCATGATCGTGCTAACGATCCCCTTGTCGTGTTGTGGCTTTTTAATTCAAAACACACTACCTAGACCTATCAACCACCACTGTGAGCATTGTAAATAAAATATGTAAACAAATATGCCTTATGCCTCAACCAGTCACGACTTAAGAGCTTAAATTACACGCCGATTGCACCACTTTGGTTAGTGCTACAATCACCAAAACTTTATAGGCTTCTCGTCACAAATAAACTATTGACATTGGTGGTCGTACCGCTTTCCTGGGTAGTGCAATCGGCTTGTAACTTAAAGCTCTCAAGTCGTGATTGGTTGAGGAATTACTGGATGAAGTGGAACGAAAATGACTAGAGCAGAGAGCAGTATGCTCGAGTAATAGCCACACTAACGGCTATGTATGTCCACTTATTTTGTTTTGTTTGTAAAATTGGATTGTGTCAATTTTATTGAGGTTATGAGAACCTGTTGATTGTGGTTCATCATAACAGAGTATCAGATTGTTTCGCGATCGGAGTGAAATACTTAACGTTAATGAGAAGTGTAGGCACAACAAGTGTAGTTACAAATTATCAAAAATTGTAGTTGCAAAAGAAAAAAAGTATGGAATCCGAAACACGTGGTTTAATTAAAATTATTAAAAATAAAAAATATATATTTAGAACCACGGTACTACAAAAATAAGTTTATATACCTTGTTTATAAAAAAAATGTAGTCTTTTTAATTCGGAAAATCATCGGAACCATAAGTATCGAGTGTGGAATTTAGTGTTCTCCACTTTTGATGGTGTCTGAAAGCGTCTTTGGCCAAATTCGCAAAATTCGTTTATTAATTTAAAAAAAATCTTCGGAATGATGATTGCCGAGTGCGGAATTTAGGGTTCTATACTGATTATGTCTAGAATAAGTAGAAAAAGTTATAAGACAACTTGTATGTTGTGATTGTATGGCCTTAAACGTGGAAGCATCTTTGGCCAAATTCACTTAATTCTTTAATAATTCAAAAAAACATCGGAATAATGAGTACCAAGTGTGGAATTTAGTGTTTTAAATTTATAATGGTGTCTGGAACTTGTAAAAAAAAATTCAAGACAATTTGCAAGTTGTGATTGCAAATCAATCCAAGTTGAAAACATTAAATTCATGAATTATTAATGAATTAAGTGAATTAATTTTTAATGAGTTTATTAGTGGGTTTATGTTTAATAATTTTAGTTAAACCACGTGTTTCGAATTCCATACTTTTTTCATTTGCAGGTAGACATCGCAATAATAATATTAAGATACTTACACTAACAAAACAACCAGAGAAAACACCAAAAACGTCGACTTAGCGTGTCACCATCATTTGGTGTAAGCGGCCTGTAGTTTAGAAGGCATTGACCTTACAGACTCATTATGTATTTCCACAATAAAAATATAAATATTTTTCATTTTGATTATTTTTTTAGTATTTCTGATGTCCATTGATAAATTCCAAAACAATAAATGAACAATCTAATATTGATCATTCATTACTTCGAAGTTTTTCAATAGAATTTACTTAGAAAGAGATATCAACGCAGTTGAGCTGTTTAATATTGTACAACACAATATAGTGTGGTTTTTGTTTCAATTCCACTACAACAGCTTTTTTGTGCAGAAAACTAGAGCGAGATAAAAATTTAAATTGGAATAAGTATCCGTTTTCACAAGGAAAAAAAAACTCCTGCACGTAATATGATCAGAGGCAGTATTAGCAAAGCCAAACTTTTAGCTGGAAAGTATATCGAATAGATGGAAAGTACCAATTGGTATAGTGGAAAGTTGGTGCTTTGTTGTTTCTAAAAACGCGGAGTACTTTGGAACCCAACAGATGCAATTGATACGCTGTTTTATCGACTTATTGATTAATGCTCGTGTCAGATCTCCGAGAATTTGGGAACTCTCTGTGTGGTAATGTTTTGTTTAGAATAAGCATGTCTTGTAACAGATTCTTGCTTCTCTTTCAGTACGTCAAATTTGATGATAAATCACCAAGACCAGCCAGGAGCAGTTGATGTTTTTTCGTGAGAGAGTATCTTTCAAACAATACATTCCGTCCAAACCGAATAAATATGGTATGAAAATCTGGGAGATCTGCGATAGTTTGAATAGCTACTCTGTAAAAGGTATTCCATATTTGGGAAAGGATGGTCATCAAAGAGGAACCAATTTTGCGTCGAATGTTGTAAATAAACTATGCACATGTTTTTTCTATAGCAATAGAAACGTCACATTTGATAACTATTTTGTTTGTACAAGTTTTGAATTGGCGCAACGACTACTGAGTGCTGGATTGACATGTATTGGCACACTTTGTAAAAATAAAACTTGTATTCCCAAAATGTTTTACTTAATCGTTAACGTTTAGCAGAATCAAATATTTTTGGATATCGAAAAAATTTGACAATCGTTAGTTACGATCCTAAAAAAATCGGGCTTCTATTTTACTGTCATCTGAAGAAAACCATAACAAATCGGATATTAATTTACATTATAATTCAATACTTTGGACCAGCTGTGCATTTACCTCCAAAAAAATATCAACCGATGGCCACCTGCCCAATTTTGTAATATAATAAATGTAACTGGATTTGCATCGAAAATAATATGGTTGAATTTGAATATTTATCCAGACTGGAATGCTAACAGGAAAAATACTCGCCGCAAATAGTTTTTACAAAGCCTTATTCAGGAACTGGTTATGCCCAACATCCAAAGGCGTAATACTCTATCTGCCGTTACAAAGAGGTTAATGACACAAGTCCTTTCATCTTATACTTCAGAGCAGCAACCAGGTGATGCTGAACAAATATTCAATAGTATAATAAAGCGTAGGTGCTATATGTGTAATTCAGCTCTTGGGCGAATAAACCACCAGCTCTGTAATATCTGCCAAAATAATGTTTTGTAATGAACACTCAGAAAAAGTGAATGTCTGTAAGGGTTGCGTCAATAATGATTAATTTTTTAGTTAGCTATACTTTTTATGAAATATTATTTCTGTTGTTAAATTTTATAACTAAATAAACATGAAATTTAAAAATGACCTTGAATTTTCCTCTAAAATGCTTTTGAGTTCGAGAGACTCATCGTATCCTTTTACGTATGTAAGTCAAATCACTCATGCTGATTAGGGTTAAAATGTCCAGCCGCACTTGTTTTTAACGTTAAATACTTCATGCCCGATCGCCACATAAATTTCCGCTGCAGTTCTTGCTTCATGTAAATTAATTAAGATTCGCAACATGCGATATGGGTTCTCTTCCACCGTCAAATGATAAATAATGTATGTTAATCGATTCACATGGAGGTACGAAGCTCACTACGTGTAGTTCCAAGTTAATCCAATTTTACATTCCAAATTGGCGAGTGAACAGTGAAGGTGAAGAGTAAAAGCAAATAAGTATGCAGTAAACGAGTGAAACAATTAAATTGTTGTATGAAATTAAAGGAGTTGGAAAATACAGTTTGCAACTCTAATCGCTGATTGTTTTATTTGCAAAATCGTGAACGAATCCAAATCGAGCGCCCAAAATTCGTAATATGATTGGTGACAGAAGTAGAATTTTGCAAATAGCAGCAAAAATGAACTTACTGGAGATAAACTTCTACAAATCATAGGAGTTAAGAGAAATGTTGTTGGGTCGTGGGCTTTCAACCGAAGGAGATACGAAAAAGCTATTGTCGATGCAGAAAAATGTCAGACCGGCGGGTGATTTCGATCGCTGTCACCATCACCGCCTTCAGAACCATCCTTTTGAAATCCGATCAAAGTATGAAAGAAAAGAAATCGTTTTTGTGCAATCGCTTACTGCCGAGCAAAACAAAAATCAGCACTTGATTTAGTTAACATCGTGAATATGCATCTGTAGTTTTGAGCAGCAGCAGATGATCAGTTTGCCGGGCTGGATAAATAACAGAATTTGCAAATTGAGAAACTGGATCAACTTATACTGGTCCAAGAGAATGAAACAGAAGAACGTGAAAGCTGTGATTAAATCGTTTGTAAGTAAAATTAAAGAAGTCGATGGCTGCTTTGGAAGACTCGTCCCATAGTCAAAGAAAAAAAAAGGTCCACAGATTGAACTGAACGTTGTTGCTGGGAGCTCGAATGAAGTTTTAAAGAATTATGTGTTGCAGACCACTCCCAAGATATAGAGATGTTACGATCGAACCACGACAGAGTTTAGTCTGACAAAAAATACAGAAGCGGAAATTTTATCCACTGAAGGAACATCGGAAGAAAAATTCTATTCGCACGTCGTTATAGTGATCGAGGCGCTGATGTAGTGACCAATGAAAAAATTTGCCTATAGCTTTCGGAGTCAATAATAACTGCGTCAGTCAAGTGTGAAGTCTAATGACCACAAAAATCAAAGAAGATGCTTCAGATACGGGAAGTTAGGTCACTACATACGAGAATGCATGTACCGATAGAATGGCCGTTTTGCACGGTGGCCTGTTTAAGATAGAGCTGGCGAGGAGAACAGACGCCGGGAATAAGGAAACCATAGAGGATTCAAAAAACAACCAAATCAGAGGCAAATTCTTGATTCTAGTTGGGATAATGCAAGTCAGCGTAAAGATTTTACAGCCAGAGAAAAAGATGAACGTTTGGCTTATCAAATGAAGTTAAAATTCGTGGGAGAGGTCTAACAGAAAGTTCCCATACGATTTTTTAGAGAGAATTCGGTAGAGAAGTTGACTGCTGAAAAGAGAGAGAGAGAAAGAGAGTAATCAAAATACTGCGATGGAGATTCATGCAAAGGTGGCACGCGTTGGACTTGAAAAGGAGGTGTGCTGCAATACAGCGAAGCAGAGAAAGGGTCCGGGGCATGATGAGCCTGTATTGATTTATCAAGCAGTGAGAGGCCACAAAAATAACGTAGTTGAACAACGACGACGAATGGACAAAGATCGATTCACAGTAGAGAGCACCACCACGAACGTCCAAAATAAATCAGAAGTGCAATGTACCAGGGTGGGAGATTTGCTGATTTTTGGCGAGGTGACTTAGTGTAGCTGAGCTCCAGGAATAGGAAAAGCAATTCTCAATATGCACAACTAGATTGGAAAGACCAGTAACTATGTGTATCGTGCAGAACGATATTCGCGAGTTCGAATCTTGTCAGAGTTCATATTTGTATTGAGGCGATTATTATTCTTAACATCACTGATGTTGTCAGATCAAGTATTCCTGCAATACTGATTAGGAATTGGATTTTGGAATGACCTTCCCAGTGGAGGGGAATATGGAGTTAACGAAAGGAATTGTAAACGGCGGCGACAATCATCAATATAAGTATTGTAATTAACAACGAGCGTTAATCATCAAGACAGTAGTAGTTGTAATTTACCCAGTGAACAGTAAAAGTGGACAGTGAAAGTGAACAATAAAAGCAAATTAGTGAGCAGTAAACGAGTGAACCAATTGAGTTGCTGTAGAAATTGAAGGTGTTGGAAAATAAAGTTTGTAACTCAAACCGCTGCCAAGCGATTGGTCTTAGGGGTCAGGTGAAACGATTGTTGCAGAAATCTTCAACGCACAATTTTATTCTAACAATGTTATGATATAAGGATTAGTTTAGATGGATTAGAGCAAAAAACGCGTATCACTGAACTCCAAGCTTGTTAATCTCCTATTATGGTACGGTTTAAGAGTAGGTACTTTGAAATTAGTATATAAAGATGTACAACTATGAGCAGATGGAAGAATGTCATTTCTTTACCTTACAATTTATAACTAAGTCAGTTATGACATAGAACACCAACTGTGGCACTATTCTGGCTTTTCCTGGAAATAGGAAATTGTAAAAAATATTTTCATACATTTCTGTCTAAATTGAATTTTTCTGGCCTACTGAGGGAATAAGTTTGGTGTAAATATTTTCGAAACAAAGTTAAATGGGTAAATATTTTTTCATATAAAAATTTTATGGAACAAAAGTTTCCCAATTAACTTTGTTTTAAAAATATTTGTACTAAACTTATTTCGTCAGTAGGCCACAAAACTACAATTTGTGAAATACTTTACGCTAGAGCCATTTGTCGATAGACAGCATTACACTTTCTGAAATGGAATGACAGCAAAATTGCAGCAGACGTGGGAAATTATCTGTTTCAGCTCTAATATGAATTCACCAACCACGTCAGTGTACCGATCAAATGGCACAGTGAATAATGCTTTGGCGTTTGGATCGGGAGGTACTGGGTTCAAATCCCGATAGGGGCAGGATGCAAAGCGAAATTTCATCAACAGATTACGATCAGAACACCTAAAGAAGGTTATGACAATGACGGCAGCGGTGTCGATGTAACAGAACAAATTGGTAAAAATTGTTACACATAAATGATGTAACGGAAAAACTCGAACATATCATTTGAACCATGTGATTATTTAAAGAAGATGAAAAGCTCACTGCAGTTACAATGAAACCATCGGAAATGGAATTGAAAGCTAAAGTAAAAACGATCAAAAATGGGTGCACTAGAGGCAGAACTACAAGAACTGCAATAAGAAAAACGAAAAAAGGTGATTTTAGTCAGCAACTGATGATTTACTAAAAAGTTATCGGGCTCCAGAGTGAAAGACAGTTTTGTACAGAAATTTGGCAGATCCATAATTCCTTGTGGATGAGAACTAACCCAATCAACACGGAGAAGGTCAACATAGTTTAAGGAAGGAGAGGGTTGTCAGAAGATAAATGTTTGGGAAATATTTCGCAAGGTTTAAAAAGACAGCATCAGCCTAAAAACGACATCGGACAGACTGAATGACGTAACGACTAGGGACTATGGCAATATATAAATGTGATTGGGACAAGTATATCATGGCCACCAGAAGAACGCTAGCGAATGAGCACCATCGATATAAATGTTGCAAAATAAACTACTTAGACCATAAGCCTCTAAAATTCGAAAGAATCTAGTAAGGATGAGGAATAATACTGATGAAACACAAGCAGATGGAGGTGGTTGTTGCGACATCGTAAAAATTCTAAAAACGAACAAAAAATTAAGTACGCTAGTTTGAATAGTACTCGCATATCTATTTGCCAAGAAATTGTAACAAATTAAATTTAAAGTTGGCAACGAAACGATACTGATATAGAATTAACCAACAAAGATTATTCTATAGTATAAACGCTTTCGACCTAAATTGAACTTTATCCAAATTTATTTTATTGTGTATGACATCAATATATGCAAATAAAATTCAATAAAAATCTCTTGTATATAGTAAATAAAAAAAATCAAATTTAACATTTCAATTTGCATGTCAAAATTTTATTTTTTTCCATCTACTAAATTTATAATATTAAATTTAATTTTACCAAAAAAAAATATTTTTTTTTTATGTATTATCAATATTTATATTCAGTTCAATTATTATAAATAAATTATTTTGAAATAAATGAGGGAAAAAAGTTAAATTGAATTATGTGATAAATGTTTATTCATTTATTTATTTATTATTAAAAAGTATAAATTTTTATCTTAAAATTTATTATTGTTAAAATTTATAATCAATCATGATTATGTACGTACGTAAATATAAATTAACAAATATTTTTGGAAGATTACATGTGGCTGTATATTTACAGCAGATAAATAGATATGATACATATTATTTTGGTAAGACAACCATCTCCAAAACAATATTTATTTCTTATGCTACATTACATACCACATTTAATAGAATGTAGGGATAAAGTTGTAATTCAATTCGACTCCATAGATGTGAAATCAGGGTTTATCTACATTTTTGATACACCAAGAGACTGAGATTGTAAAACTATATATTTGGTTGTTGAGCATGATTGATCGTTTTATTTACTTATTTTCAAAATTTAATAAATGCAAACAAAATATTTTTTATATATGCCGTGTAATCCTGTAACTGTGGATAGGCACACGGTGCACACACACACACCCAGACAATAAAAGTGTGGCACATGTTTCAATTTCTAAAAACATACTTTTTCTGTTTATTCTGCATTATAAATCAGTTTACGATGAAAATAAATACGAATGAAAAAGTAAAAATAACTCTATACATCCCCCTCCCCCATTCATACCCAATATTCAATTGTTCCCGAAATACTTCCGGCAATTCAGAGATATTGTGCGGAAGGAAATACTATACGTATACAAACTCTACGCTGTTTAGAGTTAGTGATAATTGAATAATGTATTCAACTAAGTCAGATTTAACCTAACAAAATTTTAAATCGCATTGAAAACATGCTGTTTTTCTACGTAAATATATTTAATGCAACGTAACGCTAAACTACATTTAATTACAATAAAAAAAAAATACTAATTTACTAAAAAAAAAATTACAAAACTCATACCTCTCCCTGTAACTTTTATATTTATGTAATAATATATTTATATGTAGATATTCTTATTTATACTGAACTGTCAAAAGCGAACGCAAAAAACAAAACACAAACAATACTCCTTTCAAATTAACTTATGAAATTCAACTAAATTCGTAACATTACACGAACTTGTTATACGAAAAAAAAAAGTTTCTATTTCATTTATACACAAAACGCTCTTATACGAAGGGGAGATTTGGCGCATGCCTGTTCCATCCATCGAATATTAATATGTTTCTTCATACTCGGTCTCCAAAAAAAACGTAAAAAAAAGATCAATATACAACGACCTATCCCACGCTGGCCTATTGACTTTATTTGGTAGTTGCGAGACACGTAGTTGCGAGAGTAGTATTTCCGTAAGTTAAATAACAAAAAAAAACGATTAATTTGTAAAATTTGTCAATGTGACATCACAATTCTTGCTGTACTTGGAATATATTTCGAAAAATTAGGAATTCGTGATTGTATAAATTATAAATTTCCTTAAATGTATTATCACGAATATGTCATTCTCCATAAAATAGTCAAGTTCATTATAACTCGTAACTCACCATTCCAGTTATACGGCAAAGAATACGACAAAAATCAGTAATATTATTCAGGTTTTACTGTACTTGAGATATATAAAGAAAAATAGTTTTCGTACGAAAACGGTAGTGATTTTTTTTTGTCAGAAGAACCAATTTGACAATTTAGAGTGTTTTGAACTTTTGGTTGGAGTTTTGATTACATCAGCGTTACTCAAACTAAGCAGCACGAGCCTAAAATATCGTAATAGTTTATGCCATGCACTTTTCATGCCGTACAGTGTACCAACCATCAATACCAAGCACTTCCTGGTATTAATTCGCGGTTGTCACAGCTGTTTTTCTGTCTGCATCCTGGCCAAAACAGCTTCCTTCAAAATATGCAGCAAAAGGCCAAATAGAACTACTAAATGAATGACCTATCAATTTCTCAGTATGTTTGCGTTTAGATTAACCTACCTCTTGACATCGAATACCTGGGACAAAACTCAAGGCCCTGAACAAAAATGGATGGTGTAATCTATTGCTCAGTTTTTTTATTAGCGCCCGATAGCGGTATCCGGAGCAGCCAATTTTCTATGTCAAAACTTATATTTAGAACGCTATTTTTGCATGTATTTAATTTATTTATCTCTAAACTAAGATTTTTTATTCAACTTTTTAGTTAAAAATCGGCATACAAATATTTTGCTCTACCTATTTATCGGGAGCCGCTATCGGGAGCGCTATCCATTTCAATGGGAAATTTGAAAAGGCTTTTATTTTGTAAACCCCTGAAACCATTAGAAACTAAATCTTACAATAAAAATTTAAAACGCAGCAAAATGAATTCTTGTTTATTTCAGGTGATAAATGTTTGTTTTATTGATGAATTTAGTTTTAATTTTTATAGTACAGCGACACCAGTGAATAATAGCTGCAGTTTCAGTAGAAAATTGCCATTTGGCTCCGGATAGTGCTCCAATATTAAAACACGGCTTAGAACAGTCTCTTAAAATCTTCTCCATACGGCAATTTACTTTCTTAGATTTAACTGGGTAAATTTTGCCGTTGCTCGTCTTTTCTAGGAACAAGGAAGATTCTTTGCATCCAATTGTACAAAGCTTTAAGCCGCAGCCACATGCATGCAAATACATAGCAACATTGGCGTATTTGTCCAAATAACAAATCGTGTAGCCACAAAACAAACGGCAAATTCAAATCAAGGTTACATTTGTCCAACATTGGCGCACATTCTGAGCGAATGGGCAGTTTTTCAAAAAAGATCAAAGGAAAAAACAAATACTACAAATCGTGTAGACAGTAGAGTTTGTCAATTGTCAAATTTTACCAATATTTGTCAAACAGAAAATCACAGCAACGTTGGTCAATATTTGCATTCGTGTGGCTGCGGCTTTATCAATTGTTGAAATTCGCTTGTGATGTAAATTTACAATCTGGGAAAGCACTGATACCAACTTAGGAAGAGAGTGAATTTATGAATATTGTTATTAACATAGGAGACACGCAAATAACACAGGGAGTCCAACATCATCCTCGACTGGCATGTATCAAAGAAGACTGCATCCTCTGACTACCTCTTTATTAGGTTTAATTAGGGCTGCTTTCGGCGGGATTGTCCCGCTTAAAAAAATCATTCCCGCCGTCCTGGTAGATCGGAATATGTCCCGCTAAAAACATATTTTTCGAAAAGAATCTACAAATTGATTTTCGGAGTAACCATTCCACTAAAAAAAATAATACTGCTAGTTCTATAAGCATTTTCTTATGTTGGTGTTTGTTCTTTTATATTTTCGGTATAGCCATTCCATTATATTGCTAGTTCTATGGGTATTATCTTTAATGTTTTGGTTGTTCGTTTGTTATTTTGGACATTTTCATTAAATTTATATAGCTAAAACATCGTTTAATTAAATAAATAAATTGTTAAGCAAATGCACTTAATAAATATTGAAAAGTAAGTAGATTTTATTTAAATTAAGAATTTCAAAAATTGCTAGAGTCTAACCTTGTACAATTCTGATTTTAGAAATAAATAATAACGTCTGCAGTTAAGAATAATACGCCAGCGTCCGCAGTTAGTAGTGTTTATTCTTCTTCATCTCTAACTGTACTTTCTTCTGAAACTACCGATTCGAGGCAGGAAAATACAGACGTTGAAGACGATGTTTCAATCAGTTTCCTAACTGGCAAAGAATTCTTAGCCTCTGAATGTATTACAGATGCAGTAGATGAAATCGTCAGTTCTGATGCCACGGCTCCGAAGAAACCCAAAACCTCTAATAAAAAACGCCTAGTAAAATTTAATGTCGAATGGATGAAACGCTTTACTTGGTTGATTGCTGGCCGAAAAGAACAAACTGTGAGGTGTGTGGTTTGTTCAACTGATTTTTTGGTAGATCATGGAGGTGAACATGATGTAAGAGAGCACGCAGAATGTCAGCAACATGTTCAAAATTTGCAAAATAATTTATCGTTAAAGATGACCTCATTTCTGGTCAGTATAAATATAGTTCCGAAGAAATGTGCACAATTGCTGCCATCCATTTGCAGTCGTATGCTGCAACTGATTGTGCAGGTAAGCTGTTTTCATTAATATTTAGGGACACCAACACTGCTGCCAAATATAGATGTATGAAGACCAAAACTAGTAAAATTATTACCAAAATTTTAGGACCAGAGTCAAAAAATCTTATTTTAAATAGCGTAAGTGCGGCACAATATTTCTCAATTAGCACCGATGCATCCAACAATGGTAATGTGAAAACATTTCCGCTAGTTATTGCATATTTTGATAAGCTTGTTGGCACTAAAAACGGACTCCTAGCTTTTTATGCTCTAGACAATGAACTTTCAAAATCAATAGCTGAATCTATTGTTTCCATGCAAAATGCTACAGCTTTTTGTGCAGACAACGCCAACGTTAATTTTGGCACAAAACAAAATGTAATGGTTTAGCTGCATAAGTTAAACAAAAATATTATTCCAATTGGCTGTAATTGTCACATTCTCGCCAATACATTAAAAAAAGGAATCCAATGTTTAAAAAAAATTGAAATCGACGCAATCGTCATCAAAATATTTGACGAATTTAGTTCTTCCACGAAGCGTACAACGGAACTCAAAAAACTATTTGAATGGGCGGGATGTGAATGGTGCGAACTACTTCGACATGTGCCAACTAGATAAGTCTATATCAAGCCATTGAACGGCTGTTGAAAAACTATGATCCAATAAAGAAATATTTTATGTCAAAGTCAAACGTTTCCCCATTAATACAAACATTTTTTGCAAATGAAATGACACCTGCATATTTAGGATTCATTTGCAATTTTTGCACAGTATTTCAATCTTCAATTAAAGCTTTAGAAGCATGTGATGGAATGGGGGTAAAAACATTCGACATAATGGACAAATAGCGACAATAATTAGAAAGTCGATATGCAGAAGTGTTTTGTGGTTCTATCGCCAGACAGTGCATTCTTAATTGTGAAAACCGAGATGAGGTCAAACGATTTCAAATTGAGGCCAAAACTGCACTTGAAACATCGATAAACTCCTTAAAGATGTGGTTTGATTTTGATACTAGCATATTTAAATATATGAAGGGGTTCATTCAATTTTTTATTTGTTAAACTAACAGTATTTGCCCTACTCAATCCGTTTGAAAGAAATTTTGTCTGAATGCCAATAACATAAAAAAATTAGAAGTCAGATTCGGGCAAATAGCAATTAACTATTCATTACTAATTTTTTTTATCATTTGTGCCGCCGACTAATTTTAAAAACCTGGCAGCCCTAGGTTTAAAACAGATGTATTTCAAAGAGAACAAGCTTCTTTAAAAATACCAAAACACATCAAATGAAAAGTCTATACCGATAGATCATTTAATCAGTATTCAAACCAATTTAAATAGTTATAGATCTTTACAGCATTGCAACTGGCCTTATCGAGTCATGGTCTTGATGTCAAGAGGAAAGAAATACCGGTCTTCTCTTACCAAAAACAACATAGCGCTAAAGTGCAGTAAAATAAATTTGGGGGGGGGGGGGGGCTTGGCCGCCTCACTATTGAAGTTACATAATTAGTTTTTTGTTAAATCTCGGATTAATGTGTGATTGGTCAATTGAACCCCAACCAGGTCCCAGAATTGCTAGAAGGTGCCCATACTGCTCAAATTCGTAGAAACACAACAGTTGCTTGACGTTGAAGATGTAGTTATTTTCGCATTATCTCTCTCTGCTGCGCGCCCCCAGTAAAAGAGCGACACATTTTTTTCGAAAAAAAAATCATACTCTGAGAAGCCAAGTGGTATCACTTGGATATGTAGAGCGCTTTTGACAAAATGATTTCGAAGAAATTCAAGCGTTCGGGATTGTGGTATTGTCTTATCCTATAATGGTATATTAATATGTGGAAAATCGGGAAATTTTTCAGGATTCCACCGATTGAAAAAATTGTATCGCAACGACGAATAGTATTTTCATCTGTTTTGTAGCTGCAAGTAATGGGCCACTTATACTCAGCAATTTTATTATGATCAAAAATTGACAAGGAATACGCATATATCGTCGTATACTGCCAGAAAAATAATAATGCTTAATCACCTGTCAACGAATGTTTTTCTGGAGTATTAGTCTACAAATGACTCTATGGCTATACCAAATCTCTAGAATAATACAAAATAAAAATTAAAAGTAAATATATCTAAGTGCAACAAGATCTATGAAATCTAACTACTGCTCTTCTGGAGAAATGTTTACACACTTGTACTTACATAATATCAAAGATGTGGCCGGTTCTAGGGCCATCAATCATCCATCTGCCAATCATAAAGGGGAAATGTTTGCAATCGTTTTTTACACACATAAATATATTAGACACAAAACACAAGTGAACCGGCATATTAATAAATTCGGACAGCCCAGCAGCATTTCAGCCCTTATTGGCTCGGTATTTTTTTCTACGCTGACTTAGAGCTACTGATGATTTTAAAAGAGCTAGGCTAGGAGAACAAAATTATCTTAAACTGGTTCCCTGGACACCTATTTCTAGGAAACATAACCATTGCCTATTACAAAAGCTACGTAAACAGATGAATTATGGACCAGGTAAAATATCATCAAAGCAGGTTGGAACACGTCGCTTGAGATGAAACATACAATAAAAAAGCTTACAGTTACAATATCGGACATATAGTCGGAGTACTCAAGTTGGACCAAGCAACACTGAGATCCAATTTGATTTAAAAATCTCATAGTGCTAAACATTTTCATAACGTTGCTTTCGATTCTACTCAACATGTTCCCAACTGTGGATATTGATATTTTTGTTAACATTATGGTACGTGGAAAGTTCCGTAATTGAATACCAATGTATATCAATTCAAAAGGACGTACGCACAAGAAATCCCCATTCGTGTAAATTTGACCGTTCAAAAGATTGGTATACTCTCGGGATCCTATAGTCTAGAAGACATGCAACAAAATTTTTTTGTGTATATCTTTCTATTTGCATATTGGCCAAATTGGGATCCGTAAACCGTTAAACTCCTTTAAATAAATCGAAGGATTCTGTGTCGTTTTTAGTCTATGTTGTTATAGTTTAGTTCAAAAGTAGAAATCATTGAAAATTTTACAAAAATTTTATACTTTACCGCAAGCTATTTAATCATCCAGCGATTGGCTTACCTGTAAAACAACAGAAAACATATTTTTTTTATTATTGAACATAAGTTTTAAAAATATTTTATAATACGGTTTAATATGAAAAATTATAGTTTGGATATAAAACTATGAGAATGAGATATTTATTCTACATTCATTACGATGGTTTTTCAGAAAAACCACAAAGTTGTAAAAAATTGTTTTATTAAATTTAATAACAAACCAATTCAGTGGTTTCGAAATTTGTACATTATAATAACTTGATTTTGTGGCATTACGAGTACTCAGTAGTTGTAGGGGTAGTTGACTACTTACTAAAGTAACATCGTTGGGAAAACTGTTTTGAAAATATACATAGTATGCGGTTTTTACTCTAACAACGAGTTGGTTTTTCATTACTTCAAATTTTGATGTTGCATAAATTATCTAAATTTTACTATTTTAAAAATATTTGAACACTTTATATTTATGCTGTATGTGTATGCAATTCTAAAATATGTACCGTACTGGCTGATAACTAGTTGGAAAAGTTTCTAAACTAAAACATAAAAAATGCACGATCTGGAACTTTTCACTTAAACGATACTAGTCTTAAACCCTTTTGCTGCCCATTAACACAATTTTGTGGGTACGGCAAAAGAATCATGTTATAAATTTATTTTTGTATGTTTTTTGAACCAACTTACACATTTGTGCATTCCTTTCAAATTTAATTTCGTCCGAAAAAAACACTATAACTATACACACAATTGTGTTGGTTGTACTTCAAATCAAGCGAAATTTTTTTTATAAAAACTTCATTACATACTATGGTTTTTTACTCACATATTTGTGTGATTTGGACTTAATTTATCCAATTTTTTTTTTTGATTGAAAAAGGGTTAAAATTTGTTTGTGTATTAATTAGTGCGCTTATTTTTGAAGTAAACATTTAGGCGAAGCAATATTTTTCTTCAAAACCTAATTATCTAGATTTATGTGAAAAATCAAAAATCAGCTAATCCCAGAAAATAAAAATTTAATTAAAATTGCTACGTCTTTAAATTTGCTACCAGTAAATGTAATGCTTGCACCTTATATAAGAAATTGGGAGTACCACTATGTTTTTCAATTAATCCGATAGAACTTCCGAATTTCCCATATAAAATGCATATATTACATTTTCTCATATTTTGATACCATGAAATCTGAAGAGGTGATGCAATATTACTTAAGAAAATATAAATGACCTGGACATATAGCCAAAAACATAGTGGCAATGATGAACAGTTAGCCCAGAGTGGAAATTAGTTAGCCCAGGGAATGATGTCATTTTCACTTCCAATAGGCGTCGGAAAAATAGTTCATTTTAATTAGAGTCACAAGTTTATCAGTGCGGTTAAGGACGTCCATCTGAAACCTAATTTTAAGACCAATTTCTCCCCTAAACTATGAATAAAGTATTAGCGTTCGCTTTAGAATATGAGACAGCCAGAGCAATTTTAGTGGTAACCGATTCAGTATTGGTTTGGACAGTTAGGTCACTAAACCGGTTTGGACAGTTACGTCACTAAATTCTAGATTGTTCGTGTGTCCTGAGGCAATTATACGTTGAGCTACGCCGAGTTTCCTGAATTGTTCTTGCTGATGAAAGTTAAATGTTCCTGGAATCTGTCTTTGAAAGATCTCCTGGATTGACCTATTTAGAACTTGCCACAGTTCTGACGATCAATTTTGTATTCAGAAATTATCAAGTGCAATATTCTGTCTTTTCTGGGACCTGATAGTTGGGAACTTTGCTTCAATCCATTCAATTAGCGCAATATAGAATTTTATTTACTCCTTGCTTAAAGCTACTGAAACTTCCTTTGACATGTGGTATTTTGCACTCTGTGTTCGATTCTCGTAGGAGAATTATTAAAGTAGTAGTATTGAAATGGGTACAAAAGGCCGATTTTCAATGGGCCGAATCAATGTCGAACGGCCGAATGTCGAAGGGCCGAATGTTTCGAAGGGCCGAATGTGTCAAAGGCTCGGGGGCTGGCAGTCAAAAGGTCGAATGTCATAGGTTCGAATGGGTCGAAGGGCTGATTTTTTTTTGTTTTTTGAAATATAATTTTTTAAATTTGTTGTTTTATGGAATATTTTGTATTTTTTTTTATTAAACATAAATAAATTTCTTATGAATTTATGTATTTTACTATTTCTCATCTTTGGATATTCATGAAATTCCACGTATCCAGTCAGCGATACATTTTGAGGAAGCCATCTGAGACATTCGGCCCTATGTCAGCGTTTTGATATTAGGTATATGGTACAAAAAATAAAAAACATCGGCTCTTTGACCCATTCGGCCCTTTGACTCATTCGGCCCTTCGACATTCGACCCTTGGACACATTCGGCCCTTTGAAATTGAGCCCTGCGACATTCGGCCCTTTGATATCATACCGTAGCATTCTGTATACCTCCATGAAACTAACCCGAATATTCAGCACGAAATTTTAATTTTGAAAATTAAATTTGATTTTCTGAAAAGTTCCCGGTCAACATAATTTGTTTGGGGAAAAATACATTTAATTCATCAACATTCTCTCTAACACTCCTTCTAGAGCGATACAATCAGTCTAAGGCCTCCCTAGCATTTCGATGCCTTTTTTGTAGAACGACTTATCTTTGTCTTCAAAATAAGCTTCAGTTTCGGCAATCACATTTTTATTGGAGCCAAATCTCTTTTCCTGGAGCTTTTTGTTAGGTCTGCAATATTGTGGACGCGTTCCCGTTTTTGATCTATTGTGCGCAAACGCGGTACCCTCTTTGAACACAGCTTTCTCATGGACAAATGTTCGTGCAAAATATGATCAACACGCACTCAAAAAAAAAAAATTAGGGTAAAAATAATAAAAGTTCGGGTAAAATTTACAAAATTTCTATAAATATACAGCACACAAAATAATTTGTAAATTTGACAAAAACTGTAAACGGAATAAAAATAAATTGTAAAAATAACATTTTTTTTTTAATAAATGCAATAAAATTTTCAGAAAAATTGAGAAAATTTTATGTAAAAAAATACAATAAATTTTGTAAATTTAATAAAAAATTTCGTCAAATATACAAAATAGTTACAATAAAATTGAAAAAGACGTTGTTAAATTACAAAAAAATATCATAATTATAACAAAAATACGTTACCAATTACCAGCAATATTTTATTAAATTTACAAATAATTTTATATATGTATGAGACGTAAATGGTTTCGGAATAATAACGCATAATTTAGTTTTCTAGATTTTTCTTTTAATTATAGTTTTATTTATTCACATACTTTAATTTAATTTTTGGAAAATACTAGGTACTAATATTACGTACTTAAAATATAGCAATTCCTTATTTCTAATTTATTTTATTTCTTAAAAAAATAAATTATTAAAAATTTTAAATGGCCATGTTTCTTATATTTCAAGTCATTCTATTAAATATTTTATAACAGTTTTAGGTACATCATATTTCGTGTTAATATAAAAAATTAATTTTGTACGAACATCTAAACAGAAAGTGACTGTAATGAATATTTTAAATTAAATACGTGTGTGTTTGAGAACAGTATTTCTATTTCCCCGAAACACCGAGAATATTTTGTGTATGATTCCATCGAAGTAAACAATAATTTGTGTTGGATTTGATATTGTCCTGGTAATAAGATATAATGACTAAAGGGATATCTGCTTTCCTATCTGGAGAATCAATTGTTCCTCAACATCCTCTACCGTTGCCCCAAAAAATAGATAGCTAATAGTGGGTATATCTTTTGGTGGGTCTTGTAGACAACACCGTACATTAACCTTTATGTTATTCCCTACTCCGATCTATCGACTTATCTTGATGTTGGAAGTAAAATATGATGGAAAAGGTAGAATAAAGTAGCTGATAGACCACCTGTAAAATATAAAAAAAATTAAATGTGAATAATAATATAAATATAATTAATATCTTTATAATATTTATATATGTTTCTACTCTGTTGCGAATTAAAGTTTCTTACTCACTTGCTTTATAATTTGTTTCTCGATTTTTTAATATCACTAGCAAGTTGAGGTCTGCCACTCCTTTAACTTTCGAGAATGTGGATGGTTTTTTTTAAATAGTGGGAACTTGGTTTCGATACTGGGTACATTTGAATGTATCCTTTGAAGGCCAATTTCAGTCTGCAAAACTAGATCAATATCTGCCTCTGTAAAAAATAAACAAATCTAAGAAAAAAAAACAATCCCTTAAGGAAAGTTAAAGTTATTAATTTATAAATTACAACATGTACAATTGATTGAAAAACGCACGAAAAATAAACTAATTAAACAAAAATTCCTGATATTAATGTGATACCGTGTATGATTTTTTTAAATGGTTCACAATTAACACAATATCGTTGATCGTTCAATTTGTGTATTTAATTTTATAAACACAATTTGGTTAAAAATTGTACATTTCAGTGGAAAAAATTAGAAACTCACCTACACTCCAGTTATTTAGTTCACTTTATTATTTTATAATTTTTGCACAATTTTAGCATCGATTCATGATTGTTCATAGCAGAATGCAGAAACACATAATAATATAGCACAGACATTATTACACTTTGTTCACTAGATCATTATTGTTACTAGTAAAAGTAATAGTATTGTAATTTTTATTTGGTTCTTCCATGTTGGATTCTAAATTAGAACTAAATCAAGTTTAATCTTTTCATAAACAATTCAAAATAAATTTCGAAAATTTAACAAAAAAATTTTGTGAACAAAATAAAATTCTATAAAACTTACTAGTTGTACATTTTACAAACGCTTACAGTAAAATAAGCAAATGGTTGTTTGTTCTCAAATATTTAATAAATTTTAAATAACTTACTCAGATTTATAAACTCATTTGTAAAAACAAAAATCATATTTTTTTAAATTAATATATTTTTGTAGATTTTATATTGTGAATCCACAATAAAACTTATCATTTTTTTGATAAATTTTACAAAAATATTTTATAATACACAATTTTTTTATTAGACTTATGAAATTTTATTACGCCATGCGTTATAATTATTACGTTTTAATTTTAATACATTCAGACGATTTTATAGATTTGTTTAAGGTATTAAAATCTTTTCTATAGATTATTAAGCAAGATCATAATTAATTGAAACTTGAAATTGAGAAATTTCAAAATTAAAAGGTTAAAATTCCTATTGACTATAACAGAACTGTTTGTCTTGATTTATGACAATTGTGATTTATTACTCATTCGGGTGTCAAAACGGACAAAGGAACTGACAATAATCTTCATTTAACATATTAAAATTAAATTTAAAATTTGTTTTTTGTGTATTTGAAGTTTAAAAACGTTTATTTATATTTAATTTTCTTATACATTTTATGACGTGAAAAATAGTTTATTATATATTTTTCTTATATTTAAAATAAGTTGTACGTCCCTGATGATGGTATAAAATACCGAAAATTTGGAGAAATATTTTAAAATAATATTTTTATAATATAATAATACTTATATTTAAATAAGGTCTATAATTTCGCCACTTAAAAATTTATAAAATATATATTATTTTATTATCCGAGTAAAAATAACAAAACGTCGTTAGAGTTATGCTTATTTCAGTCATATCATACATAAACCATATACGACCATTATATACACATGTAAATAATATTCTTAAAGTACGTCCATACGTACATTATTAAATTCTATGACAGTTGGAATTATAAAATATACAAAATTTTGTAAATCGCACGTAAGCATTTATAATAAAAACTAAAATTTCGTAATTAATTTAACAAAAACTATAGTAAACTGAAATTTTTTCCATCTCTCATGTTCAGTAAATTTTACAAAAATATTATACAATTTCTTTGCATTTTGTAATATCTATCAACTTTTCGAAATAAACTTAAAAAAAGTTGAGTTAATTTAAATTTTGTTTTGTTTAATTGACAAAAACGATTTGTACTTTGAAATATTTTCAAAAACAATTCTACTAATCACAAAATATTGTTTAATTTAGAAAATTTTATAAGTATTTCTAAATATTTATATGAAAAGTACAAAATATAGGGTAAAATTGAGGATTTATCATTAAATTCACAATTTCATTTTGTAGGCACTTTTACAAAAGAATTTTGTAAATTTTGCTTTAATTTTTTTTTTGAGTGCGTTACATTGATATCTTCACAATATCAGCTACCTCTCGCAACTTCACGTTTAAATAGTCTGTAAGGCGAGATTCATGCGACTATATCCTGTTAATTTCCGACAGAATTTTTTTTTTGCAAATATCTCAGTTTGTATTCAAATGTTCAACGAATTCAGCGGTAGATGTAACATGGTCGTGAATCGTATGTGAAGCAAGATTCAAACGACTTAATTCAGATAATTCCAGAAAGAACTTGTTTGCAAATCTCGTAATTTGTAGTCAAAACTAACGAATCTGGCTGTATTCGTCAGAATTTCCCTTCAAATCTGTCAGCTAGTAATCTAAATTTCAACAAATCCTGCGATTAATATCAAATGCTCGTGAATCGCTAGTGAGGCGACATTCGAACGACTATATTTTGATAATTCCGAATAGAATTTTTCTATAAATCTCCCAGTTTGTAATCGAGCTGAATGTTATAAATGTCATGACAGAATATTATTACACATTTTACTGTGTAAAGTGTGATATTTTTTCGAGCTGGGATAGAAAACTCTCCCGATAGTTATTAGTTTAGTGTTGCTATAAGGTTTTTTGGACTGAATCGGCCTATCTTCATATAAATGAAGTGTTTAGGCATAAAGTAATAGGAATATATCTTAAAAATACATACAAGTAATTTTAAAATTTCAGGCTGAATTTTATAAATCACGATAATTTATCATGACACTGTACTCTCGCAATATTAACATTTTTTTGGGTTGGGATAGTAAACTGTCACGATAGTGATAGTTTAGTGTTGCAATCGCGTTTTTCTGGCTAAATATCAGACTATCTTCATATAGATCATTCTGCATAACCTTTTTTCTTAACTTGGCCCATTGACCACTAACCAATACTATCACCATCAGGGGTACGCTTTTCACTGTTCGTTTTCATTATTACACTTGACCTGAATTTTGATATGGCACTAGAGCCATTTCGCACATTATACATCAAGGTATCATACGTACGATATACATCAAGGTATCATACGTACGATAATACGTATGATACCTTGATGTATACGGATACGTACGTCTGAAAAGTTTCGACCTCAACATGAAGATGGCAGCACCCGTCAACAAAAGTGAGGGAGTGTGTCTGAGTCTGTTTTGAAAGGTTTGAGTGAGTCGATGTGAGCGGTGTTTGTGAAAATGGAAAAACTCGAGTATCGAGCTGTCATTATCACATCAAAGACGAGTTGGACACCGCATGCGGGCACTCCGCACCATCATTTATCACCATGAAATTTTGGGCAGCTGAAACTATACGTGGTCGTATCAATTTGGATGGCGAAGAACGTTCGCGGCGTCCTCCAAAAACTGCATCAACTGACGATAAGATCGCTCAAGTTCGACAAATTGTGCTAGACAACCGTCGAATTACAGTTGGAGTAGATGAGATTTAGGCATGAGCAAGCTGTTCGCGCGTTGTATACCGCGTTTGCTCACTTTGGGCTAGAAACGTGTTCCAATGAAAATGTCCAACGCACAAAATACACAAATGGTGCAGGTAACGGCGCAATAATTTAGAGATTTTGCGTCGGCCTATTGTTCTTGTTGAAACTTCGATACATCATTACATTGCAGACCCGAAGGTGGAATCAGCTCCAAAAAAGACTGTTCCTGTGGCTAGGAAAGTGATGGTAATTATTTTGATAAGCTGAAGGCAGAAATTGTAGGAAAACGGCCACATTTGCAACAACAAAAAAATGTTGATCCACTAATTTGAAAATGAGCCGTTTCACACCTCAGTGGTGCCAAGGCGAGAATTTACGAATTACGGTTTAAACTGCTTGACCACCTTCCTTACTCACCAGATCTAGCCCCAAGCGACATTTGTTTATTCCCTATGCTCTAAGTTGAGCTCGAAGGACAGACCTTTGTACAACTACTTTGCAGAATTAGATGTCGAAAATGTTTGGACGGGTTGAAGAGATGGGAACACGCTGAGAGAAGCGTATATACTTACAACGAGACAATGTACAGAAATAATAATAAATTTGAAGAAAAATGTCTGGTATCTTTGTTAGACCGGAAACTTTTCAAGAAACCCTCGTGCTAGTGAAGTTTTAGAACAATCTTTACGACTGCATGTCATTGCCCAATTTACATTAAGGTGTCATACGTGTGCGCGGTGCTGCACAACTTGCACATTTGATTGAAATTTTTATTAGAGCTATCAAGCATAACGGTCAGTCGAATAGCACACAGCTCATATTGAGCGTTGGTCATTTATAGATTTGTCAGAAGAAGTTCCTTCGAGTCCAATGGGAATTGAAAATTTTACTTGCTGAAACCTTTATATAGCGCCGCTCAATCTTATTGATATTTGACACACAGTCATTTATATAGATTTAACGGGTGGCCCATCTAGCGTTTGTAATTTCAACTACCGGTTATTTCGAGTGTGGTCATTCATGTTATGACAGAAAATTAGTTTAATGTTTGACATTTACGAAATGGGTCACTTTACCTTTGAACAAAATGGGATCAATTGAAAACTTACTTTCAAGTGGTGAAGACTCACCAAACTGTAAGAAATTTACGTGGAAATTTCAGAATAAATGAAATGCGTACAAGCAATCTGTGTATCAATTTGTGAAGTGAGTTCGAGAAACTGGATTGTTATTGGATAAATCAACACGTGTAGATGTGTCTGAACATCCATCAACATCAACTCGCCACCGCGCTCAAGAATTGAAAATTTCACACAGTTCTGTGACGAGAACTTTGAATAAAGAAATCGGAGTAAAGGTGTACAAAGTTGAATTAGTGCAGAAGCCGAAATAAAATGACCATCGGCAAAGTTTTTGGTTCGCTAATTGGACTGTGATCGCTTGGAAGAAAATGAGCGTTTTTTACCGATAAAACATATTTTCAGACAAAACTTATTTTCACCTAGGAGGCTACGTTAACATCCAAATTGTTGCATTTGGGGCTCTGAAAATTCGCACGTAACAATGGAGAAGCCGATGCATCCACAACGAGCAAGGAGCTGTCTTTACAGTCATTGGGGAGCATTACCAAGGCATGATAAACGAGTTTTTTAACCAAAATTCAAGAGGAACACTTGCACTCTGTCTTCGGGGATCGAATAATCAGCCGTAACGGAGATCTCAATTGGTCACCACGCAGCTACGGTTTGACTCCGTTGGACTTTTTTTGTGCGGAGCCGTTAAAGATAAATATACGCAAACCATCCAGAGACTATCCAAGACTAAAAAATGAAATCGAAGTTGCCATTGATGAGATAGGAACCCGCATACAGCCGAAAATGTTTTGAAAAATTGGGTTGACATAATGGGATACTAACTGTAAAGCCACCCGTGGAAATCATTTGAGTAAAATTGGGTCCTGATTTGCTTTCTAATAAAATAAACGGCTCTAGAAAATATTCATTCGTCTTTGAATTAGAGCCAAATTAAATTGCAAAGTTAGATGGACCACCGTTTACCAGAATAAATTTCCAATTAAATTCGTTGCTGGGATAAATTTGACATTTTATTGTTGCCTGATGAATTTCTTCAAATTCCTGAAACTCGAGATTTATCTTAGTAAATTAATTTTTTCATAATATGATGAAAATCTTTTGAGAAATTACTCTAACAGCAGATATTCAAAATTTTTAACATTCTAGTCTGCGATTTTGAAATTCGGTAAGCATAAAGTACGAGTTTGACCGTTAAGACTCCAGACCGCGAAGCACCAGGTCGAATTTAACGAAATTTTTAATAAACGCCAGTAAATTAAGAGAAAACGTGTCACTTACATTACCCCATGTAATTGGATAGATTAACAACGTTTGCCAATTACACTCTCATTAGCGCAGGCAAAATTTATGGGCCATAATTTAATCTTTAAAATTTCTCATTTCTATAGTGATATTATTGATACTCGCGATAAATTTTATTATCTGATTCTTTCTGTTTTAATGTTCTTTTGTTATTTTTACAGCTTTTCTCTCCGTCACAGTACATAATATTGTGATTGTTTTAAAGCTTTTTTATGGTGCACGAAGTGCTTTATTATACAGCGATCGATCAAAAAAATTAAAAAATTTCAACAAACAATAAATCAATCCATGAAAACACAACCTTAAAAATGATTGTTTGTAGTACCTAAAAATAAAAATAAATTCAATAAAAATCAAAAAAAGACGAAAAAATCTGTAAACGTCTCTCTGTCTAGACTGCCGGCGCCATTTATCTCAAATCCTTTATATGAGTGTGTATAGTATTTTGTTGAAGAAATAAAAATCATGATGATAAAATGTTAAAAGTTTTTTTTTTATGTTAATATTTAATTTTTATTGAATAATCATTTTTTTTGTTTTTGTTTAGTTATCATCGGTTGTTTTTTACCAGATTTCTGTCACAAAAATATAATAAAGGAAAATTTTGTAGGCCGTTCTAATTCAAGGCGAGTTCAATGTCTTCAATATTATAGATTTTGGGTTGCTAACCGAATATCGAGTGTGAGGAGCTTTTAGGACGACTAAGTAGAATAAAAACCAATATATCACGAAGGCTAATTATTTTGTGTACATCTTTGGTGCTTAGCCAAATATTTATCAAATACAAAACTCCCAAAAAATATCAGTACACTGTTTTATTGCGATTAAATTTCAGACAATGTTAACAAATCTTATATTTCTTTTGTTTGTGTGTGTGTGTGTGTGTGTGTATGTATAATAGCTGTATGTTAGTTTGTGTACAAAAACTACTGTAAAGAAAATCTCAAGTAAAATAAAAGATTTTTTCTTGAAACTTTTCGTTTGGTGTTTTCATTCGTTCTCCTTTTATTTGCTGATATCGTTGCTAAAAGTTTCATTTTGTGTTTGTATATCACATCCCAACGAAATAATTTTTTGTGGTATATAGTCGAATATCATCTTTGTACATACAGCCAGACATTTATTTCGTAACTATAAAGGAAAAAATATTTTCATCTTCAGTCAAATCTTAAATAAAAAAAAAAGAAATAGAAAAATACTTAATTGCAATTAATTGCAGAGGATGCTGCTGCACAAAAAACACATTAAACGCATTTAGTGTTGCTGCATATGCTTCGTCTGGAATTCTGCATGGAAAACCATTTCAATTAAACTTTTAAATTGTAACACACAAAAAGCTATATAACAGCTTTTTAAATGAAATAAATATACCAACAACAATATCACCAAAAGAAAATAGATTTTAAAACTTTGGTTTAATTTGTGGCTGGTGTGCATTGTTGAAACGATACATACAGGAACTGTACCAAATGATATACAATACACATCATCTCGATGTGTTACATAAAATTCAAGAGCTTTTCATTATAATAATACAAAGTAACACTAAATATACTTAGATATCAAAAAAAGTAGGAGATAAGGAAAACAATTAAATCAGCACAGATGTTAATGAAGTATGTACATGGTACGAACACATATATAGATTTATGTATGTACGGGATGCATTTTTAGAAAAGTTATGTATATCGTAATTGTAATTTGCATATATATAGTTTTTGGTGTAATTTCGACATTTGTTCAGAATATCTTTCTTCCAGCCAGTGTCTACACACTACAATAACTTATTGTTTAAAAGAAAAACATATTTTATGTCGACATTATGCAACATATTTGTTCGTTAAAACCCATGTATAAAACTATATACATGCATAGTTAGATGTTTTGTGTGAATACCATGTGTATGAAAGATAAAATCCATTATATGCATAATATACTGAAGGCATTCATCTTTTATTCATTTAAACAATTTTAAAATGCAAGAATATGATGGATTCACTCTCTTAGGCAACGCGTACATATAAAACGTATGCTTAAAAAATTTGAAGGATCTAGTCTACATATGTACTCGTATTATAGTGCTTGTCGTTGTTTAGTGAAGATACTGTAAATAGGTTGCCTGCAGGATTTCAATTCAATACGTAGACGTTTTAAATGTATGCTTCAAATTTTGCTAGCAAACATAATGAATTTTAAATATGCATGATTTCTCTAGACGCATCGTCCAGGTAACAATAAATATGTATATACTTCAATTTATTACATATCCGAACAATGTATCCAAGACGTAAACAAAACCATATACGTCTTGTACATATTAGTTAAGAATCTTTACAATCTTCACTGTACGAAATGATAGTTTCAATAATGTATAATATTCATAAACTACCCATTACTGGAGAGGTTTTTTGAAGTCTTTCTAAGGATGTTTCATTTCCAGATATAGAACTTAAAGTTGGTAAAACTTTTTTCAGGGACAGCCAATTTGACAGCTGACAGTTTTGGTTAGTTTGGTTTGCCAGTTCGATTCGTCGTACACAACACTTACGGTTTCCATCATCTTTATGGATAATTTTGCGTAAGGATCTTGGTTTACATCTTTACAAGGTTCAGCTTGTGCAGGAATTAAAACCATACGACCATGGTTTGCGCCGCCAATTCGATGGATGGGCCAAAGCAAATATTGACATCAATGCAAACTTGACATATAAGATTGTATTCAGAGATGAAGGGCATTTTTGGTTTGCTTTATGGGCCCAATGCTGGTGAAAACGTTACAGCCAACGAAGAGCGGAAATCAGGAACATTTGGTTTCAACAAGACGGACCCACATGCCATACAGCGCGTTATGCAAATAATTTACTGAAAGAAATATTTAATATCGATTAATATCGAGAAGTAGATCTGTCAACTGGCCACCGCGTTCGTGTGATTTAACATTGATTATTTTCTTTGAATAGATGCGATCATTAAAATTTAATAAATGAGAATAAACTTTAATTTCAAGCAATAAACAACCCATGGTAATCTAATTAATCGGCTTCAACAATTAATCTGATACCTTTAATACTGTTGACCGAAGATATGAAAAATCGATTTCGGATATATTTCTTCTTCAGTTTTTTTTTTTTTTTAAATAAATAACATAACTAAATAAATAACTTCTCATCATCCTTATCAACATAGAATATCAGCTTACAACCACATGATAAACAGATTGAATAACGTACCAATGTCTAAACATGACTATGAAGAGGAACTTAGCACTATAAAATAGCGCTAATAAAACGGATTCAAAACAACATTAATCGACGAAATAAACGTAACACATATAGGGGAAAAATACCATCGAAACTTTACCACATTACAAAATACCGACACTAGTGCACACAAAAACTTTATAAGCGTGCAATACAATAAAATTACGCACAAAATAATAGAAAAGACTTTCAAAAAATTCGGATACCCGACAGCCTACAACAACAGTAATAAATAAGACAGAAACTCAAATTTCAAACACCTCAAAAAAATAGACGTAGGAGTATACAAACTAACATATGACGAATGCCCAAAATGTTACATCAGACAAACAGGTAGACGCGTTCCAGAAAGATACAAAGAACAAATCAATGATAAAACAGAAACAGAACCGAAATGAAATTTTACATTACATATTAAAAATTAAAATCACAAACATACTGACATAAATACAAACTTAACAATATTACATTGAACTAGAAAAGGACATCAATTAAACAGACTCGAACAGCTTGAAATTATAAAGGAAAACACAATAACAATTTGCTTACCGGTAATAATTTTAGGAGCATTTAAAATATCGGCAGCTCAGTTCGAATAATTTGAAATTTGGTCGCGTCAAATTGTTCTGGTCACTTTTTAGTTTTTAAAAATACGTGTCCATCCGACACTAATTCTAAAAATTCGCAAGTAATAATTTTTTCTGATCGAAAACCGCGTGTACATTTTTTTTTATAAGTGCGATTAAATAATATTTATATGTGTGAAACAAAATACAAAGCAAAATCATTTCATTTTGCGTTTAATCAAACATCCAAAAATGTTCCTAAAATCATTTAAGAATCACATTTCCATCCAATATACCCAATCCCATCATAATTGGCTAAGAATTGATCGAGTTCCTTTCCAGTGGCCCTATTCTGGTTTTCCCTGGGAAGAGGGAATTGGGAAAAATATTTTCATAGCATTTTTGTCTAAATTGTATTTTTATGGCCTACTAAGGGAATATGTTTGGTGTTAATATTTTCGAAACAAAGTTAAATGGGAAAATATTTTTCCCTATAAAGTTTTGTGGAACAAATGTTTCCCAATTCACTTTGTTTTGAAAAGTTTTACACTAAACTTATCCCCGCAGTAGGCCAGAAAAATACAATTTTGACAAAAATGCTATGAAAATGTTTTTCCCAATTCCTTATTCCCAGGGAAAACCATAATAGGACCACAGATGGTCTAATTCCAGAAATTCTTCCAAATTTCATGTTAGAATGCCATTTCTATCCTGCATATCCAATCCCATTATATTCGGAAATCCAGCATATTCCGGGGTAATCCCCGGGATATTCCAGGGAATCCCTTGGATCCCCCGTTGGAATCCTCGAATATGGAGGGGATTTCCTAAGGATTTCCGAAAAATTCCGAAATATGTTAGGGAAATTCTTGGAATATGACGAGGATTTCCGTAAAATTTTTTTTTGGAAATCCTGGGGAAATCCCAGAATATGCAGGGAAATTTAGTCGAGTTCCGTTCCAATGGCACTATTCTGGTTTTCCCTGGGAATAGGGAATTGGGAAAAACATGTTCATAGCATTTTTGTCTAAATTATATTTTTCTAGCCTACAGTTGGAATTAGTTTGGTGTAAATATTTTCGAAACAAAGTTGATTGGGAAACTTTTGTTCCACAAAATTTTTATAGGGAAAAATAATTCCCAATATATCTTTGTTTCAAAAATTTTTACACCGAACTAATTTCAATAGTAGGCCATAAAAATATAATTTAGACAAAAATGCTATGAAAATAATTTTCCCAATTCCCAGGAAAAACCAGAATAGTGCCACAGGTGGCCTTATTCCAGAACTTCTTCTAAAAATCATTTAAGAATCCCATTTCCAGCCACCATATAAAATAAAAGAAAACATAGAAAATAAAAGGGATGATGAATCGTTTTGTAATCGCACGCGCATGTTTTCTGTAAATGATAATTTTTTAAAATTTTGTCACAAATACGATGTTCTCAAATACTGATGATTGGTAATGTTTGTCTGAAATCACCTGTCAATAATATAAGAGCACCCCTAAATGGTTGTCGGTTGGTGCGTAAATCTTTCAATGTTCGATCCAAAGCTTCCAACGATTTTTTTTGAGCCATTGTACACTCATCCCATACAAATTTTGGAAATATAGCATGTTGGTGTTTCTGTTAGTTGCATATTTAAAGGTAACTTCAATGCTGAATGTGCTGTTCTTCCACCATCTAATAAAGTGGGTGCAATTCCAGAGGAGGCAATGGCCAATGCAATAAAGTTGTCTTTTCGTATGGAAGCTAAAATTAACGATATTAAAAAGGTTTTGCCAGTACCTCCGGGAGCATCCAGAAAATATAATCCACCATTGTCTGGATTAACTGATTGCATAATAGCTTGATTCATGATTGGAATGGTTGATTCAAATAAGCGATCAAATAAGTCTGTAGGTGATGGCATTCCTAATTGACTCAACACTTTATTTACAATCACTAAACCAATGTCCTCTATGTGAATTAATATTTGGTTATATACATATGTCCTCAGTGTAATGTAAATCAGGATTTGTATTTGTATTGCGAGCTTGAGCATCTTTATACTTTGTCTACAATGCTAAGGGATTTAAAGGGAAGCATGTTGAAAGTATTATTGAAAATAATGTTCTAATTTGTTTTGCGGAAGCAGTAAGTGTTGCATCTGCTAATGAATTATCCCAATGTCCATCGTTCTCATATAAATCTAAACGTTGGCATGCTTCGCGATATGATTCGCACAATATATTATTTACGGTTCTCAAATGCTGAAACGATGTTGGACCACGAGTATTTACAAAAGCAAACGCAAAGAATATCATTATTTGGATGCACTATGTATATTCTATCTAACGCAGCTCGAAAAAACATTTGGATGTCCAAATACTTACTTGTCCTATTTTTCGACGTTCAAATTTTTTTCGGGAGGTGTTAGAAGTGTAGTAACGTGGAACTTCGGTATACGGTAATGTTTTAGCAAATTTATCATTTCGACAAAAAGCAAAAAAGCAGTTAATGTTGTGTCTGGTGGCTGTGTTTCTCGTGCGGCAACATTTTCTGTGATAAATATACTCGTTGTCCATTTTCCAAATGAACGGCTACATGTACTACTGTGAAATATCTCTCATGAATTTGAAAAGTGAATATGCGCCATACTGCTTCATTGCTGCTGATGTATCTTCCCTAGTATCTTTGATATTGCTTAATTTCATCTAAATTATTTGCAAGTGCTTTATTATTTTCAGGTCCTTTATTTACACATTTGCAAATGTATTTTATTGATTTAACAGAATTGCAATACTCAACTTCTATGAGCTTTGTATATTTTTGAAAATAAAGGTGAATATCCAACGGTTATCAATTGCAACATTAGTATATAATACATACTTGGATTGTTATTGAACTTACATTGTCTTCAAAGAATCGTCGGCGGGACAATGGATATCCATCGTTGCCTGTAATCGTGTCAGGAATTAATTATCTGATAGTTTAGAGCATTTACCATCGATCATACATGGCGAGTAACAATTTGGAAAAGTTCTGGATCATTTGTTGAGTCGGGTATTGCAGATATGTAATTATATATTTAGTTAATCATTGTATCAGGTTGTGCTGCTTAAACAAATAAAAAAATTTAATTTGTATTGCAATGGAATTCATGAAAAGTATTTGTGTGACGGACGGTATAAACACTTGGCAAACCTACCGAAGATAAGAAATTTCTTTCTGAAATTTTCTAGGCGAGTTTTGGCAGCCTTTCACAATATACACTTAATTTTAATTAAGTTTTCAATTTTTATCACCAAATGATGCAATACTACAATCCACTAGCTATTTTATAAAATTTTAATTATTTTAGTTAATAATTTTAATATTTTTTAAGAGCACAAATTTTCGCTACCACTTTGACAACAAACAAAAAAACCAGTTTGGTTGGTTTTTCGTTTTTCCACTTTTCCATGGTTTTTGGAATGCTAATTTTATGGTTTTTACAATGAGATATAAGTAACCCGTATAACCACAAGTAAAGATTTTTATAAACTTGTACAGCATCTTTAGTTGTTTATCTGTACAGGAAAAAATTTATTGTATCTATGCAGTTTCTGATAATATATCCCTATAAAGGAACTTCAACACAGTACTAGTAAATTTTCTATACTTAATTATTTTTATTGGTTCGACATAGAAGTTATCTACAGTACATTTAAAGACGATCAATAAAGTATCGATTTCAAAATAAAATAAAGACTGTGTACAGAATATTTATAAACAACCTATGTTTCGGTAAAAAAATACACAACTACTTTAATATCTCTCTCTCTCTCTCTCTCTCTGGCACTATATCCCATTAAGGGATTTGGCCGCCTCAAATGAGGTTTCATAATCATATTTTCATTTCGGATAATGAGTGATTAATTCATTGATCCTAAACCAGCCGTGAAATTTTTCCTTGTCACCACCGGGAATCGAACCCGGGACCTCCGGTTGCTGGAGCAAGGATGCTGACCACTTTGCCAAATATATAAAGATTTCTGTACAGTAACTTTACTTGTCATTTTACTTATAACTTGTCACGTTCTCTACAATAAAGTATTTGTGATAATGTGATCATGCTTGAGTTTAAGTATACTGTTTATATCATTATTTTGTTCCTGAGTGCAATATGAACTATGGTGATTTTGAGCACGACGTCTATATTTATTTATTCTTTGTTTTGGTGTTTTTATTTACTTGTTCAGTTAACTTTGAACCATTAAAATGGAATTTGATTTGACATATTGTATTTCAAGATAACTTTTTTAGGATCTTTATCGAACCTGTATCAAAATATGTTAAATATATAAAGTTTTATGAATACATCAACAATAGCGTCGTAGTGCAGTGGACAGAGCAATGGTACGAGAAAAATCGGATCCGAGTTCAACCCCCATCAAGGTAGGTGTAAGGTAAGTACAATTAAATTAATTATATAAATGAAATTTAATTCCTATAAGCAAATTTGTCAAATAATTGCATTAAAATATGAATATAAAACTATAAAAGAAATATGAAAAATAATTTTTAGTTTCTATTTATGGTAAATTATGTATATAAATTATTGTTATAAAGATTCTTTATTGAAATGTTTATTAACCCTTTATCAAATGTGATTCTTAACTATATATATACTACTAACTAAGTAATTGTAAAGATTCTATATAGAAGCTGCGGTTTGACGAGTAAAGATACTTATAGAGATCCTAAATAGAGTCTGTAGATAAAGAAATTTGCACTACAGGTATGTCTTTATTCCAAATCTACAGTACCTGTACCATGTACATACAGCATGTTTCTTTATCCAGATAAAGTTTCCGTTGCAGATTATTTATAGGAGTGGTAACTTGTGGTTATACGGGAAGCCATATACATATTTTATATAACCATCCTGTTCTCACTTGTTACATATGAAATAGTAAATTTTATATGGGTAAATCTTTACACCCATTCTATAGTATATAATTCTATGATTTTACATGATATTCGTACTTTTTTGGTTATTTTTATTGAATTTACGTACCAATTACAACAATTTCGGATTGGATTATATTACAGATCGACTTCTGTTGGATAAAATGACAAAAAAATGCCAAAATCTAAAATAAAAATGTAGATTCATTACTAGAAAAATTAAAAAAATGAATATCCTTCGGCTTCGACAGTTTGTTCGAAACTAACAATAAAATTACAAAATAACTGGAGAAAGACATAATATTTTTATTTGTTTTCTAATTTTGTATGACGAAATTTTATTTGATTTTAAGAGTACGAGGCGGAGACAAAAAATAAAAAACCAATAACCTTCTACTTCGATGTAATAATAATAACTACAACTACACATATTTTGTAATGTAATTTTCCATTTTAAAATTTAGCTGCCATCTGGATAATATACGTTGAACCATCTACTTAGCGTGTCATCAGACAACAAAGAATTTTAGCGACGCAAACTGAAATTTGATAGTAAAAATTTACCGTCGCAATTACGAAACGTCGTAACTCGAATCGTCGGCTTTAGTGTCTGTGTATATGCAAAATTTCTCATCTGCCGTGACAATTTATATTTTTTATTTTATATTCCTCTTTGATAACATTAATGCGCATGTGCATGCCATGATCATTGTCTCTACTTTTACTCGTATAAGTGACGTACACGAAATTTTTTAAATTGTTTGTTTTTCTTTGTAAAGTTGTGGAACTGGAATATTTATTATATAATGCGTTTTTTTTAGTATACACGAGAAGTTGTAAGAGTAACTGTTTAGTGTTATTGTGTGCCATCGAAATTAATTTTAAATGGAATCGGACAGCACCACGGCTGATTTTTCACTACTTCCGCCTCACGTAAGTGTTTTAAACACGTATATGTATATACAAAATATAAACGTATTATCATAAAGAAAATACATTAGAGTAGTACTCCCAATTCAATAAATTGTCATATGAAATTATAAATCGAAATATTTGGAACTAGTTTTGCGGTTATCGGACGGAAATAGAATGTACATATAGGCTCATGCCACACGTAAAAAAAAAAATGCCGCATTTTTCTTCGTTTCTTTCCCCGTTTACCTATGATACAAGTTCAATTGCGACTTAAACAAATTTTCTGTTCTACCACACAACTCAAACATAAATGAAATAAAAAATATTTCAAGGACATTTTTGACTCATTTTAGTTAAAATTTTATTTAAGAGAGAGCAGAACAAAACATTGGTAGAAAAAAATGCCAAAATACAAAAAATGCTCGTGTGGCATGACTGATATACTTCAAAATAGTTCTTTTCACCTCATTTTTCTAAAATCAAAACAACCCAAACACAAAAAATCGAAACATTATATATTTTCTATTTATCCATACATGTGTAGAAAATCAAAACAAAATTCGAATACATTTTTTAAAGCTATTGTTGTTTGCTTTCCATTGCAATACGTAACCGCATCAATATAAAGAATGGAATATCGTTACCCCAGTATTGTATTTTAAATGCATACAAAATGCCATGCTTTTAAAACACTTAAATAATACTGGCGGACGATATGTGCACATATCAAAATCAGGATACATATACACGTACATTCAAAATGATCGGACATGGCAGTGCACCTAGAATACTACAGGCCACACTGCTTGCTATGTCATTAAATTTATGTCTACAGTTTATTCTTTGAACTGTAGACGGCAGTCATGTTCATAAAAAGAAAAAACGAAAACAAACACAAAAAAAAATTTATACGAGTGCTAAAAATAAGGTTATGTCTTCTCTTAAATTATACGAAATGTGTACACATTTTATACGTGTTTACATATTTAATACAACTTAGAATGCATAATTTTATAATAATATTATGAATTATTACTTTTACCAATAGCTTTTTATTGAATTTTAAAACGTATTATTAAAATATTTTTCTTGTTGTTTGTTTACAATTTTTTTCTTATCAATATGACAGCAAACACAAAAAAAAAATCAAAACAATCTTTTTAATTTTAGTGCTGCCTATAATAGCCAAAGAGAGAATTGTCGACATAAATTGACGTCATACAGCAAAATTTTTACAGCAGTGTGGCCTATAGTATTCTAGGTGCACTAGACATGGGTACATTTCGATTTTAATGATTTATGCACAATCTACTTAAATATATTTAAGTAGATAAATATTTAAGTAGATTCTGATTTGTGGAATACGAAATAAACACACATTTGCAAATAAAAATAAGAGATGATCAAAATCTGAATTATAAAAATGTAAATACGATTAAGCGGCTGGCCCATTTATCCGAAGTTCCACAAAAATTCTAGGATTAGTAATTTTTAATGTATTTTATTTCATAAATTGCACAAAATTGAAAAAAAAAATCTCAAAACTATACGTATCCATACATATGTATTAAAAATTATATAAAATGGATGTATGTACCATGTACATACATAATAAAAAATTATATTAATTCAAAAGCATGTATATGTACATATATGTATACATATACATATGTACATAATAAATATGTATGTACAAGTAAAATATGGTTTACACTTTAATTAAATTTTTTGAACAAATTCGTCCAAAGAGGTTTGCCTTTGTTTTTGCTGGATTGTAGCTGAACAAAACCAGAGCATACATTTATTGCTGACATGGGACTCTCGTCATTTTCACCTTGCATAAAATAACGCTGTAATCTGTCAACACATTGTTTTGCCTCACTGTTACACACTAAAAAATTTTCGGATATTCTATAAATTTATTTATACTTTTGTTCAGATAATTCATATTTATATAAAATACTACATAAAAATTATAAATATCGAACCTATATAATTCGTTTATATAATTCTGTAATATATTTTATACAAATTCATAGTATACATACAATTTCTATACTTCCATTTGTATACTTTTTATAACCTCCAGTATAAAACTACACTCTTATACCTTGATTGGTATGAAATTAATATATTTGTCATATACAAATCTTGTTTTATACGATTAGTTTTATAAAATTAATAGAAAAACGAATATTTTCGGTTAAAAACGGGATTTTTATACTAGAGGTAAGAATCGTTTGATTTTTTTTCAGTTCTGTGGATCACTATACGATGTAAGTAGAAGTGTTTTTAAGTTTTATTCTATATTTGTGTAGTTGTTAACAGTGGTAATTAATATAATTTGTTAATTGTATAGTATTAAAATATTAAAATAATAAATCGAATAATTAACTAATTTACTGGAAGACATAGAAATCGCGAGGAGATATTTACACATTTTGCTGTGTAAACAAAATTTGTAATTATTACCAAAAATGTCTTAATAAAGTACGAGGTTGTGAAAATTGCAGTGCAATATTTATAGTGCATTTTTAAATATTAAAATTATTTCTAACCAGCGTCTAATGGCAAATTAGATTAATCATATTGCATTGCTGCTATAGGTAAATTTTAGCTGAGCAATTTGAATGTATCAATGCAAACAATTTAAAAATGAAAAATTTTTGTTTTTTTCGTTGAGAATAAATTACAAAATATTTTTAAAATGTTCAAATACTTTTTAAAGTTACTTTGCACTTTGTAAAATATTTTTTTGCTGGGAGATTATAACCAATCAAATCATTTTTCTATCCTATTTTGCATTTTGTTCTCCAAATTTTATTTAAAATTTCAAACAAAAATTAGTCTTAAAGTTAACTTAAGGCAGTACACAAATTGTCACAAAGATGCCAGTTAGTCTATAGTTTCCGGATTTGTTGGGAAAAATGGTAATTATTTCAAAATAAAATAGAATATAAATTGTATTTATTTTTATCCTTCATTTGCAGTTTTTTTGTAACCTTACTTCGCATCGCAAGAAATGACCGCTAACCTTCAGGATTAAACCAAAAAATTAAACCATAAAAGTGCTGAAACGATTTATGGTAAACACAAATTAAATTTACAAAACTTTATGTGCATTTACTAATATTTGTTGCTTTCATGTTTTAATTTTAGAGGACCGGACCAACTCAGTTCCCTGAACATTAAATGGGTTCTTATATGAAGAGAATTCAATTTTTAGCAACATTACAACAATTCAATATCTTTCAAGGCTGTAAAGGAAAAATATGTTTGATCAAAATTCACACGGACAGATGTATTTATATTAATGTATGTATATTAAATTTTGTCTCCTCCAATTCAGATGTATTTAATTATCATCTTTATTTTAAGAAAAATCGATGGCCTTTTGTGAAAAGTGAATAAAAAAGATTAATTATAAAGAATGTGTTTCATTAAAATTGATTTTTAATCTGTCAAATATTAAATTTTGTCTCCTCCAAGTCAGAAGTTTCGAGTGTTTGCTTGCACAGTAAATATTAATGCTCTGTAATTTTCTCGATCCGCAAATTTTAAAATGAGTTTGTAAACCATTATCGCTTTTTTGTGAATATCACCGATTATATTTTTCAGTGACGGCATTGTTCCTGGTACTATATAAAACATTTCTTAAACTATTTCGTTTTAAATAAATATTTGACTTATAACCAAATAAATGAAAGGATTAAATGTTTTATGTTTGGGTACAAATCGAGAAAAAATATTCCGACTGGTTTAATCTAAGCTATGGATTCATTAAATTTCTCAGAATCTCAATCGTTGTGCTTAATCAAACACTATCCATTAATTTTTGGAGGTATGAATTTTGAAGTTCTGCATTCGAAGTGACAAATAATTATATCTCTATTAAAAATAATAGACATAATTTTTGCAAAAATAGTCACCGTTTCATCTGTAAATAATTTACGAAAATTGAAAATGGATCATTTGTCGTCTATAGCGTCTGATTTTAAGGTAGACTTGTTATCAAAACATCATATTTTATTACACTATCCTAGTAAATTATTGAAAATGGGTCCTGTAGCTTACTTGTCATCTATCCGTTCTGAGACATTTCATCAATATTTTAAAAATTTAAATAAAAATCAAATGAATTTAAAAATGTTTGCAGAAGCTTAGCAATTCGCCAACAACAAAAGTTTTCAAGTCTTTCTAAAAATTTAAATCTAGAAAGAAAAGTGGAAAATAAGAAAAAAACTTTACTTAGTAAAGAATGTATTCAAGAAAATAATTTATCTGATAAATCGTTAAATATATCGTGGATATAATACACACTATCGACCTGGAATATTTTTAGCCTCACCAGAAAGTGATGAAGATAACCATAACGAATTTTATGAAACAATGTTTATAATTTTAGAGAATGAGGATATTGTATTTTTACAAAATTATTTAGTTGTCACAACATATTATATTATATTAATAAATTACTTTACACTTAATTTAAGTAACTCTTGTACACTTTTGTAAGTAAAATTAAATAAACATAACTCTTAAAAAAAATAATATAATTTTAATAAATAATCTAAAATTCTTTATTTATTTGACAAAAATGTATCTTAAATTTCATCAATATGTATTGAAAACTGAGTTCAATTCTAGCATGTAGAATTTCCGAAATTTCTATACTAAAGTAATTAAATTTTATACGATAACCAGATTGATATTTTCTATAAATAATTTATATAAATTTAACACTAATCCCTTATAAACAAAAATTAACATTTAACGGATAAACTTTATATTTTGTAGTATATAGATATTTATACGTTGATGTATCAAATTTATACCAGTGATCAAAATATTTATATGGAGTAATATAAATTTTATACAATATTTTATAACATTTGTTTATAAGTTAAACTAATATAAAATCTATAAAAAATTCGTACGGAATTATATTTATATTATAAGTGTATTCATTTTATATGTAAATTTTTTAGTGTGTAGTTACGAGGTTCTTCATCATCACTATCATCGGATTCCACCAATGTTTGATATTTTGATTTAATTTTTGCTACAATTGCGTCCTCACAATCCTCATTCTCATCATAACACGGTAAATTGTTGTCAATTGACGAAAATTCAATATCAATAATACATTAATACATTTTTTTTGTATGATCTGTCCCGATTAAACGAAATATTGTCCCGAAAAAGCGAAGAAAATTTGTGTTATTTGCTTGGTTTTGTTTCCGTTCTTTAGGATTTGTCCCAAATAAGCGGCTGTCCCGATTAACCGGTGTCCCAGTTAAGCGGAATCGACTGTACATATTATTATCTTTTGTTTTACTTGATCGTGAATGAATGAAGAAGTCAAGAAATGATGCAAAACATGTGATGTTTTTCTTGTGTGGGTGTAGTGCATTCGTACGGAATCTACATAAATATAAATCCTGCTAGCTCAACACATATAAAATAAACAATAACTTAGGAAGGATCACCTTTCCATACTCATGACTCAATTTTAATGGTTGCCGAAAATTTATCTTTGCTGTATACGTTGGAATAAGAGTCCTCAGTAATTTGAACATGGATATCAGATGCTGTCGCACGCCTATTGAAAGTTTTAAATAAACTACAAATATGAAGGTTTGGTTGGGTGTCTATACGTATGAATTAATTCCACATATGTATGTACATTACTACTCGTGGCTAAAATGCGCTCGCTATAAATAACATTGCCATCATACATTTTTTAAGCCAACCTGTGTTTAAGAAAGCTATTCTACGATCTATACATTTTACAATTTTATCGATCTTTTTAATAAACAAATTGAATGGAATTTGAAAATGCCTAAATCAATTTTAAATTGTGGTTATTAGGCTTTTTTTTTAATATAATTAAAAAACTTCTACTGGATTAAGCCTATAATATTGTATTTATTGTGTTATCATTAATTTACAATAACAAGTCGCCGACGTTTCGGATATTATTTATATCCATTTTCAGGACGGAGAAAAACAAATTAACTAAAAATTGATAGACTATAATTAAAGTTATATAAACCAAAAAAAAAAAAAAAAAACTTACCAAAATAGAACAAATAATATTTATATAGTGTATAAGCACTTGTATATTATAAATTTAAAAAACTTAATATAAAAAAATTTGATTAAAAAATTAAAATTTCTTTTGTAAAACTCTGTTTCTATTTTTTCTGACAACGGAAAAACTTATTATGAAAATGAAATGTATACGTAAAACCAAAAGCAAAACTGATTTCTAGGCTAAAAAACGTAGAAAACCTTTTTTTTTTTAAATTGGTAGTACATATACTAATATAATTCCGAATACAAATATAAACCACACAACATATTACAAGACAAAAATGACATAAAAATTCAAAAAACAAAAAACCAATTAGAAAATTAACGAGTTGTGAGTATCTTGAAGATACATACACTCAGATTGTTTGTTTAGACAATCTGAAGTTTATCGACTTCGTTTTATGTGTATCATTTCCAATACTTGGCGTGTTCGGTATTTTGTTTCCTGTTCAATAACTTCTATATTTTCCATAAAAACTGAATGGTTTGACTCATGAAGATGAGTAGACAAACTACTCGGGTTTGTAGTACATTGGTTAATTCTATTTAATCGTATTGCGTACTTTTTCGTGTTGGCAAACACAAGTCTGGCCAATATATACTTTATTACAAGTACAAGTAACTTTATATACAACTTCTTTCTTATTATTTAACGGTGTGGGATCTTTCAAAGATGAGAAAACAGTTTTACCTAAGAAATTATTAGCTTTTCCCACAACTTTTAAATTAAATTTTTTCAGACAACAACTAATTTGTTCATGTAAATCTTTTACATATGGAATTCCAATATAATTAACATTAACAGCTTCTGGTTGTGGAACATTTTCGGCAGATTGATTATCAATATTTAAATTTTTATATAAGGTTGAATTTATAATTGGTCTAATAAATGAATTTGGATAACCATTCTCCAAAAGGGTATTTTTTAGTAGCTAAAAGTTGTATTTATGAAAAATGGGGTCCGATAAAAGAATAATCTTGTCACATAATAATTTCACTGTGTTACGTTTTATAAGAATTTGGAAGATGGGAATCGAAATTAAGTAATCTACCAGACCAAGTAGTTTTGTGAAACCAATCACTGGAAATTGAACCATCAATGTTATGAATTAACAACAAATCTAGAAAGGGTAATTTATTATTAGATTCCAATTCAATAGTAAATTTAATGTTATTATTAAATGAGTTGAAAACACTAAAAAAATAATTAATTTTATCATTAGGTATCGCTGTTATAATATCGTCAACGTATCAAAAAAAGAAAATAGGCTTAAAATCAAGAGAAGATAGAACACTTGATTCAATAAACTCCATAACTAAATTTGCAACCGCGGGACTAACGGGTGAACCCATCGGTGATCCAAAAAGTTGTTTATATATTTTATTATTGAATGAGAATTCACAATTATTAAGAACAAATTTCATAGCATAATTAAATTGAACTTTTGTTAGAATTGTTCCCGAATTTCTCTTAATATCTTTCCACTTTTCACTTATTAAATTTAATAACGAAATACTATCTATATTAGTAAACAAAGAAATGACATCTAAAGATAATATGGTGTGGTTTGCCGGTAAAATAATTTTTTCTTTAAAATCAAAAGAATTTTTTATATTAGTAGTTGATTTAAGTAGTTTTATTCAAAATATTTGAGAGAAAAACTGACAGTTGATATAATGGCGTACCAATGGAGCTAACTATAGGTTTATAAGGTATGCCAGCTTTGTGAATTTTTGGCAAACCGTACAACTTTACCACGACCATGATAACTCTTAAGTTTTTTTTGATTCATATAAAGTAATTCTATTTTGTTTTTTCCATTCACCAACCATAATATTTAATCTTCTTTGTACCGAATTTAAAGTGTCTTTTGGAATTAATTGATATCTGTTCGCATCGTCAAGCATTAAATTTATTTTATTGTGATAGTCTGATTTATTAATTAAAACTGTAATATTGCCTTTATCAGCTCTAGTCACTAAAATTTCAGGATTTTGTTTAATAAATTTTTTTGTAAAAGAAACATCATTTAACATTTTAGATCGGCCTGAGATAAACGTTTTTTGTGTCTACTTCGGGTTTTGAAATTTGTTAAAATGTTAACAAGTTCATTTCTCAAACGGGCTGTGTCAATATTTTCATCCGGGATGTCTAAAAGTTTACCTTCTATATTAGCTATAATTTTTGGATATGGTACAAATTTGTCAGTAATAGGCGAACAAAATTTTTCACCGTGTTTTAAAACATTGATTACTGTTTCGGGAATTTCATTATTCGTCAAATTGACTAGCCATTTTTGGTTGTCAGTGTTATCGTTAACTATCAAATTATTTACGTTTGTTATATTTGATGAATGATTTACATTGTCTACATCAATATTGTCAATAAAGTTGTTGTTTATATTTATATGATTATCTAAATTAAATTTTTTTTAAAATATTATCAAATTTTCTTAAATGTAAAGCCTTATAAAAATCATACCTTGTTTTAAAACTTTGTTCTATTTTGTTTACAAAATTTTTATAAAAATATATCGAAATGGCGTCTTTAATACTTTTCAAATTTCGGAAAATCAATTTATTCAATTTGTTTATTCGGAGAAACGTTTCTGCAATGTCTTGGCTGATCACACCAAAAATGAAACGTACTTCCAGTCGACGGAAAACGACTTCATTAATATTGTTGATATTTTTCATTTTTCTGTTCTTTGGAAACACACCTTGGTTTGCGACATCTTAATTGTTTCACCAAAAATTTTATTTTGAATGACAGTATTTATATCATTAACGTCCTTGTGTTATACTTTCAATATTGGTCGTTCACTTAACCATATTATGATTTGAATTGTTATACTATATTTGGGTATACGCTTTCAATCAATTCTGCTTTTGAGTCTTTTATAGTACACAATTTTTGTGGAAATATAATTGAATACCCAATTCCCATAGACGTATCACTTCATGCGACGTGACTATGAATCTTTCTGGTTACTAGATTTTAAAATCAAAATTTACTAAATAATTTTGTGCAAAACTCACTACGAAAATTTTTTAAATCTTAGTTGGCTGCATTAATTTGATTTTTTTTTTTTATTTATTTGTCACGTCAAAATTTTAAGTGATAGAAATTGTCATTTGAAGTGATAGCTGTTGCAAGGAAATATTTATAAAGCAGCATACTAAGATTTAAAAAATAGCCAGAACGATTTTACTGAACAATTATTTTGTAAGTTTCGATTTAATGATCTAGTAACCAAAAAAGATGAGCAGTCACATCACTTGAAGTGACGCGACTAGGGGAATAGGGGTGTCAGTTGCACTATCAATTTGAATTTTTGCATTTCCAATGTCTAATAATTGTTTTGAAGATGTTACAGCGGATTCATCATTTTGCAATTGAAAACGCATATTTGTTGTCAATTTTAAATTTTTAAACGTTTCTCCAGAAATTAGATGGCTTTAAATATGCATTTAATTCATCTGGTGTTGATCGTGTTGTAGCTGGTAGTAGTATTGCGTAAATCGTGTAATGTTTTATCTAACGCTTCTAATGATTTTTATGTGCCATTGTGCATTCGTTCCAAATTATTATTTTGCATTGTTGCAATACCTTTCCTGATGTTTTTGGTATGTTACATGTTGGTGTTTAAATTATTTGCATATTTAATGGGAGTTTTAGTACTGAATGGGGTCCGCCATCTAATAGTGTTCCTGCTATTCTTGAATTGCTAATGCTATGTTGATTTGCGATCTTATCAATGTACAATGTATGAATCAAAAATACAAAAATCTCCCATAAACTGCCACTTTCTATGGAAGCTGCAACTTCCGGTGGACCATTATCAGATATAGAAACCATTCGCATGACCCATACGACATATACACCAATTTTTATCTAAATTCGTACAGCAGTTCTTAATGTTACAAACACACACGTCATTTTTATAAATATATATATACAGATTCTGGATATAAAATTTGATCGTCTTGTGAATGGCAAAATGACCGGGAACTTAATCAAGAATTACAAACCCAAATTTATTTGATTTTTTTGATAGTTTGATAGTTTTTTTTTTGATCTGGTATCCAGATTGATGATGATTTTAGTTCCAAATATTTCGATTTGAAATTTCATATGACAATTTATTGTATTGAGAGTAATCTCTCTAATGTATGTGTGCACTCTAATGTATTTTCTTTATTGTATTATTACAAAATTGATTATGGTTTATTAATAACTCACAGGTAATCGCTAAAATATTTAAACTATTGAATTTTCGGCAACGACTACGTGCCGCACGAACCTGCAAAGCATGGTATTATGCGTCATGTGATCCGTTCATATGGAAACATTCACGAATTAGGATAAACAACAAAATAATTCGAGCCAAAGATTTCCATCGTCCGTTTGGTAAGCAGGAATTTGCACGCATTGACTTCAATTCGTTTACTTCGTATCGAGAATATTTTTCTAAAATTGGTGAATACCTACATAAACTAGAATTTAATTATTGCATTTTATCACTACAACAGCTGTATGATTGCCTTATATTGACGCCAAACTTAACGTCTCTTTCGATTTATATAGAAAACGGTTTGTTACCGAGTTACTTTAATTTAACAGGCGAGAAGTTGGATGCAATTAAGTTAAATTTAAAAGGAGTTAAAAGTTTCACGATAGCGTTATGTAAAGGAAATCATAAATGGCTGCAAGAATTGCTCGGAATGATGCCTCACTTGGAAAATATAAGTTTAAGCACTACCGATTATTGCGACGAGTATATCTACGGTAGTCTCTTTGGTTATTTTAACATGTTTAGTGATGAAATAAATCTAAACCGTTTGGAAATAGGAGATTTAGTCGGAAATCATTCTGTGGAGTTCTTTAGAGATTTCATGAAAATTGAGCAAAAATTAAATGTTCATGAATTGGAGTTGCACATTATTGCTAAAGATACATATGACGACGAGTATGATGAACATTTTGATAGTTTCTGCAGAAAATTTTCAAGTACAAGAATTCTGACAATGTATTCAATAGGACAGAATCAATTAAATCACGTATGCACTTTCATGACGGAGTTAACCGAGATACATTTTAGCGGGATGTGTAACCAAGACATTAAAATTATAGGGAGCTTACGAAATCTAAAAAAATTGACCTTGTTACGCTTGGGTGCCCATTATATTGAAGGCGACTATTACTTGTTGGGGCTTTTTCCCATGCTACGTCAATTAAAAGAACTATGTCTTGATTACGTAGTTTCAGAACGAGTTTTAAACGAAATATGTGTATCGTGCACCAAATTAACCACATTAGAATTGTTACGAGTGCGAACTACTAATTTCGCGACTTTATTTCAACATTTACTGCTGTTAAAGCGGCTACATTTAAAATTTCGGAATCCACGGCTAGATTTTGCGGTCGATTACGACATAACAAATTTAAAGTTTTTAAAAGATTTAGTTATAAGCAATTTTACACCGGGCATGACAATCGATCTTATTGAACAATTGCCAAATTTGCGACCAAAATCATTGTTAGATATTAGAAATAAATTGCAAACTGGTTATGTTGATCCAGAACTCGAAGATACGTATACCAGTATTGCTGATTTATTTAATTAGTTTGTAGTTGAATATACGAGTGTATGAAAAAATAAAATTTATATTTGATAATTACAAAAAATGTTGTATGTAGTTTTAATTTGACATGTAGCAAGTTAACCACCAGGTTCGAATCCCATCAGAGGCTAGATGCAAAATCGAATTTTCATCATCGATTACGATCGGTGATGTTAATAAACACAACTAAGACCCTCTGATGGAGTGCAGAATTCAGCGCCGACCCACCGTCCATGTCAATGTACAGGTTGACATGGAGCTTGCAATGTGCAGGTGGTATTACTGTAGTTGTGTGAGTAGGTGAATAGGTGAATAGGTGAATGGGTTAATGATGTAGCGTGAATGCGTGGTATCACAATGGGCCAAAAAATGGCCTAAGTGTCAAACCACTGAAACCTAACCTAAGTTAACCACCTAAATAAAAATTGTTACATTCCAAATTTTACGTTACTTTGTACAACCAAAATAAAACAACAGGTGAACATTGTGGGACCAGAATAGTTTTATCAAAATGCACTGGATTGGAATCCGAATGCAAGGAAAATCTGATTATGCTCACAACAGATTGCAAAGAATAATTTGATGATTAATTGAAAGAGTTTGAAAATTAAATTAATATATTGGGGCCTAAGTAGGGGTCGTGAGAGCAATCTAGATTCTCTGAAATTAAGATAAGCTCGTAAGTTCCAATCTGTGATAAATCATAATATATGGGAGGCGTACCGTTAAGCATCTCGCGTTAATCTTAAATTTTCAATGGCAAGTTGGCACATTGAAAACTGCAGACGTCCCAGGAAGTAGTAATGAACGTGTATTGGTATAACTGGAACTGAAATATGGACAGTAACACGTCAGAAGTGCCTTAGAAGAATGCGAAAACCAAGTTACGGAAAGGCGTCAAGCATACGGTAATGCATCGTACACATGTATTGGGTGGACTAACAATGAACAATGGACGTCCAAACATGAAAGACAAAACCAAGAATGTAGTGTTGGTATTGTCTTTCGAATATGGGATTGACTGATACCAACGACCCGGACACTGCATTAGAATATTTAAGGAGCCTTGATCGACAATCCGCAATAATCTGACACAAGGCAAGAAATGCGGCAGCTAGATGTTGAGCAAGCGAAACAAGAAACGTAATCTAGGATCTATCTAGCTTTTTGATAGAGGAAGGATACGAAAAACTATGTTAAGCCCGTTAAAAGCAATAATACTCAAAAATACTCCAAGGACTACCGTCAAAACCATACAATTTTGGTAGTTTTAGGCAATGCACTTTTACCTTCTCTACAATAACTTCGATATCGGTTGTACTTCCTGATATTGTACATCCAGCAGAAGTGACAGCAACCGCTAAAAGTGTGTCATTTAAAGAGTTATACCCTATAAGGTATTATAGGGATAATAAGGATTCAGGTGATCTGAATATTAAAAACTGTATTGGGGCAATGTGGTAGCACTCCTTCAAATGAACAAACAAGTGAACAAAATAAATTTCGGGTCGTCAACAAGGACCTTGTCGAGATACAATCGAACCACGAAAAAGTAGTCTTTACCAAAATGGACGGTGACTTTTGGAATAATAAGATGGGAATATGGAGCCTACGAATCATTTCATCCACAAAACCAGCAAATGGAACCAGGAAGTAAAATATATCGCGAAGTGGCAGTCGAAAGAACAATGGGTTTGGTAACCGAGCCAATATTGGAAAAAGACCGTTTGTCCGCTTTGCAACCATTCTCCAACAGAACAGTTTTGTTGCATGTGTTTTGTGATATTCGTGACAAATTATAGGAAAAATGGTATTGTGCAGCATTGAAATAATACAGAAAATGAACGGGGACAGTAGAATTAGTTCAGAAAAACGGTGTCATGATAAAATTCGGCGTTGAATATTTCAAATTGAACGGTGTGGCTATGATCTTAATTATTAATTTTTTATCGAAGTTTTTATTAATGAAAATACGGCGTTTTCCATAAAGTGCCCATTTTTGGTATATTTAGGAGCAAAATACTTATTTTTAAATCTTTTTACTTCTAAAAACGTGCGTTTGCATCTAAATATTGCTAAATTAAATCCAATATATAATTTATCAAAAGTTGAATATTTTTTAAAAAAATTCTAAACTCTGTTTTATAATTTATTGGAAAGTTTGTCGAATCTAGAATTCGAGGAAGTGTGGCATCGTGAACAATTTTTGTACTGAACCAAAATTCAATGTAATGCGTATCCAGTAATAAACGTCGCAATGTTTCAAAAGGCCTTTTAAAACCTCGCAAGTATAAAAAAAATATTTGGATTCGCTTTGTCTCTCCTAGCCACGAACCCGATGTGTAAATATTTTTTTCATCTATAATCGATTTGAAGAAGAATGTCAATTTGATATACTCCTAAGCGTGTGAAGTTAGCACTCCTACAGTATACAAACCAATTTTAAATGTCATTTTACATAAATTAGATATGTGTTAGAATTATCCATTTTATATGAGTTTATTTTAAATGACTTATTTTCCTTAACATTACCTACCTGAAACTTTTGAGCTAAAGTACAAGAAAGTTCATAAAACACTAATTGTCCACATGCTGATGAATTTTACTCACCCAATAATTAGTTTTCCCACCCGCATAAACCTATTTATACCTATCGAATAATCAAATATATACGTAAACCTTTGAGTTTAATAGAAATAATTTTCGTAATGCTCGATTTACTCTCAATTTTAATTAAGGTCTTTAAGGTTTAAGATCTTTAAGGTTTAAGGTCTTTATTTGAGGTCGTGAGATCTTTTTTTAGGTCTTTATTTAACGTTTTTAATATTTTAGGGTCCTTAAGGGTTTTAAGATCTTTAAGATTTTTAAGGTCTTTAAGGTTTTTAGGGTATTTAATGTCTTTAAGATTTTTAAGATATTAAAGGTCTTTATTTAAGGTTTTAGAGTCTTTACGGTTTTTAAAGCCTCTAAGACCTTTACAGTCTTTAATTAAGGCCTTTATTTAAGACCGTTAACGTCTTTATTTAAGGTCCCTAATATCTTTATTTAAGGTCTTAAAGGTCTTTAAGGGTTTTAAGGTCTTTAAGGTTTTTAAAGTCATTCAGGTTTTTAAGGTCTTTAAGGTTGTTAAGGTATTTAAGGACCTTAATGTCTTTTCTTAAGGTGTTAAGGTGTTTTCTTAAGGTCTTTAAAGTCTTTATTTAAGGTCATTACTTGAGGTATTTAAGGTCTTTAAGGATTAAGGTCTTTCAGATTTAACGTCTTTAAGGTTTAAGGACTTTAAGGTTTAAGGTCTTTAAGGTTTAAGGCCTTTAATGTATTTAAGGTTTTTCAGGTCTTTAAGGTTTTTAAGGGTTTTACGTCTTTAATTGTTAAGGTCTTCAAGGTCTTTATTTAAGGTCTTTAAGGTTTTTAATGTATTTAAGGTTTTTAAGGTCTTTAAGGTTTTTATGGTCATTCAGGTTTTTAAGGTCTTTAAGGTTGTTAATGTATTTAAGGACCTTAAAGTCTTTTCTTAACGTATTAAGGTGTTTTCTTATGGTATTTAAGGTCTTTATTTAAGGTCATTTATTGAGGTATTTAAGGTCTTTAAGGTTTAAGGTCTTTCAGATTTAAGGTCTTTAATGTTTAAGGTCTTTAACGTTTAAGGTCTTTAAGGTTTAAGGTCTTTAATGTTTTTAAGATTTTTAGTTGTTAAGGTCTTCAAGGTCTTTAAGATCTTTATTTAAGGTCTTTAAGGTGTTTAAGGTCTTTAAGATCGTTAAGGTATTTAAGGACCTTAAGGTCTTTTTTAAGGTAGTTAAGGTATTTTCTTAGGGTTTTTATTTAAGGTTTTTATTTAAGGTCTTTATTTAAGGTCGTGAGGTCTTTATTTGACGTCTTTATTTAAGTTTTTTAATGTTTCACGGTCTTTAAGGGTTTTAATATCTTTAAGATTTTTAAGGTCTTTAAAGTTGTTAGGGTCTTTAAGGTTTTTAAGGTCTTTAAGGTTTTAAGGTCTTTAATGTCTTTAAGATCTTTAAGGTCTTTATTTAAGGTCTTTAAAGTTTTTATTTAAGGTCTTCATTTAAAGTATTTAAGGTCTTTATTTCAGGTCTTTATTTAAGGTCATTACTTGAGGTATTTAAGGTCTTTATTTAAGGTCGTGAGGTCTTTAATTAAGGGTTTTACTGATTTAGGGTCTTTGAGGGTTTTAAGATTTTTAAGGTTTTTAGGGTCTTTAAGGTTTTCAAGGTCTTTAAGGTTTTTACGGTCTTTTATGTCTTTAATGTTTTTAAGGTCTTTAAGGTATTTACAGTATTTAATTAAGGCTTTTAAGGACTTTATTTAAAACCTTTGACGTTTTTATTTAAGGTCCCTAATGTCTTTATTTAAGGTTTTAAAGGTCTTTAATTAAGGTCTTTAAGGTTTTTATTTAAGATCTTCGTTTAAGGTCTTCAAGGTTTTTAACGTCACCAAAGTTTTTAAGGTGTTTAATGTCTTTAAGGTTTTAAGGTCTTTTAAGTTTTTAAGATCTATAAGGTTTTAAATACACATAAGGTTTTTAAGGTCATTAAGGCTTTTCAGATTTTAAGGTCTTTTAGGTTTTTAAGGTTTTTTAGTTCTTTAAGGTTTTTAAAGTCTTTAAAGTTTTGAAGGTCTGTAACGGAATTTATTCCGTTATCAATTCTAAAAAAACTCAACCCACACAATTTTCATGTGATTATAATAATAATTTTTTTTTGAAGTAATTTCGCCATAACCTTGTAGAGATCATCTTCACTAAAATTCATCAAATATCTAGTCATGCCGAAATTACAAATATTCCCTGTGTTTGTTGTTGCATTCATATACCTAAAAATTGGTATAAGTTGCAATACAGTAAACATAAAAATATTTTTTGTTTACGCGATCTAATTGCAAATAAATGTTTTGTAATTAGACTACGTATCCATATGTTGTTTATGTCCGCGATAAAAGCAAATGTTCTACTTTCCTACTTAAAAGTTATCGAACGACCTAAGTAGGAATTTAAAACGTTGCAGTTTTCACGGCATACATAAACTCCCCAAGTGATTATTTTATAACACTTTTAAATGGGCGGTATTTATACATTTTGCCAATATGGCAGAAATTATTATATTTGGTTGAGAGAGTAGTACATTTTGTACTAAAAATTTTCCCCTCCCGCCTCAACCAAGTAATATGTATAAATACCGTACCAAAATTTTGGTAAGGGGTCAGTTTTTGTTAGTTTTGGCCAGTTTAAGGGGTCAGTTTTTGTTAGTTTTGGCCAGTTTTAGGGGTCAGTTTTTTGTTAGTTTTGGCCAGTTTTAGTGGTCAGTTTTTATTGTGGAGTTTTTAAAGAGGCGAGCGTGTGGTGCAGTTTAAAAAGAAACAAACGTCGATTTATATTTTGACTGTTTATAGTTTGAGTGTTTCTGTAGTTTTTGTGAAAATTTTATTTAAAATCAATCAGTGAAATTTGACAAAGATTGTCATCAATAAATTTTAAGTCGTGAACTAAGTATATAGTATTTTATTTTGTGGCGGTTGATCTGGAGTATCAGTTAACCCGTTCGTGTTTTCTATATTGTTTGTGGTGAAAATATTTGAACTTTTGGAAATCAGCAGTAGCAGCCCGGCTGTTTGGTAAGTATACAACATAATCATACTCGTCATACTAATCCAAGCGGTACCGATCCGCAGAGCGTATGTTGGTTGTCCCTCTGGAAAAAGGGACGGGTGGTTCTTAAGCAACAGTGCCTCAGGCATTGCACACCCTTCTACCAGCAACGTTTTGCGGGTCTTAATATTTACTAACCACTAGGGCCGTAAGCCAAAATAAGAAAAATCACGTCTAAAAATTTTTTGTTGGGTAATAATGCTACCCTAAATTAATTTAACAATCACGGTTTAATAGCCTTAAACATCGGGGAGCATACTTCAACACCTATTGGGTCCGGGTCCCAATATCTCTTCCATATATCCACAATTTGATGGCATGCATTATGTTGTTTCTTTTTCCCCTTTTCATATTCAAAAAATGCGGTAATCTAGGCCGTAGTCTGAGTACCTCAAAACCCACACCGTTCCCCTCTGCCGGCTTGAGCTGCGGGAACCGACGCCGCATGGGGTACATACCAGATGACGGCAAAATATTTTGAAACCAGGTTGGCTTTAGCATTAGGTAAAGGCTAGTCTGTGTCAAGTGGCACCCAATTATGTGGTACCCATGTTTCAAATGGCGCCCAAAACTCGGGCCTAATAACATCAGGTCCAACTTATTTATATATGGCACCATTGTTTCAAATGGCGCCCAAACAGGGACAAAACAACTGTTCCAAATCTATTAAAGTTTCTATACGAGCTTCATTTTTTTTGTGGAGTTCTATAAAACCAATCTAGATCATGTGTTCCATAATTGAGCATGAAAAAGTGGAGAAACATTTTCGGGGTGAGTGTGGCTGCGGTCATGCCTTGGTGGCATGCCTGACCAGATGCGTTGTTGGGTCACACTCACACGGAAAAGGTTTCGTATTGTCGAGTTCCAGTGCTGGATCCTCGTTTGATCAATTCATTTGTGGCATTGTCCCAACCCGCACTCCGGGGAATGAACTGATATTCGTGGTAGCATCTGAAATTCGATGAGCCATTTTTACGATGCTTAATTTCAGAATACATATATTAACTATCAGATTGTACGGTTTTCGACACCGTGTACAATCAACAGTTTTGTTTTATTTTACCAGTAAGGGTGAATGGCGCGTTTCACTGAGGTAATGGGCATATCTCTTTCCTGCCGAAAAGTTATCGGATGGTATAAAGGGCTGCTTATTTCTCCGGCTATCAAACGTGTTATTCCGTATCCTGGTTCATAAAGCGGAACTGCCCCTACAATTTAATTTTTCCTCAGTTCAATCTTTATGGCTATAGGTAAGAAATTACCACGAGCCGTAAGATAAATTTATTATTTGATAAAAAATTTTAATTTTCTACAATTGACATATAGTTAGGTTTTGCGTTTTTTTTCCACTTCGTAATCAAATTTTATCTTACATCTTTCGGGATGAGGTTTGCAAGTCCACCCAGTTTAGTTTAGTCGCGTTCAGAATATTTTACACTTAGCTGTTCACCTCAGTTTTCTGCTAGTGAACGAGCATCGACCACGAGGTCGGACATAGGCTAATTGTAATTATATCATATGTCATGAAAATTCTCAACGATAGTCGGCGAATTATCGTTCCTAACTGATAAAAATAGTAGCTGTTGTTCGAGCGCTTAATCATTTAAAAGGCCTCGCTAACTTCGGTTCACTTACATTACAATGCGCTTGTCAACTCGCGCAATTGAGCTCCTCTGTTAATAGAGTAAGACTGCCAATTGCGATTAAGAGGGCAAGAACATGGTAATGATCAATTAGGTATCCTAAATGAATTCTGTTTTCATATTTACTACTGTAATGAGGATCACTCGTAGTGAGTTAAGAACCCTTTGCGACATTGAAGATAATGAAACAGATTCATCAAAATTTAAAATACATTTTCCTTTCCCATCCTATTTTTGATTCAAATTGGTGAAAGTTATGCTTCACGTTCAAGGTGAAGAAACCGTGGTTGTTTTCTTTTAACTATTTATTCTAATTCTATAAATTTATTTTTAAGAAATTATCATTAATAATCAGTATTGACAAATATAAATTAAAAAAAAAAAAAAAAAAATGAATATAGATCATTTAGATGTAGATGAGCTCTACGTTGAGTTCGAAGTCCGCGGCATGGGAGAAGCTGCCAAACAAGAAGTAAGCGAAGACCTCAAAAAAAGGCTACAAGCAAAGCTTAAAGAAGAAATGACGGGAGCTTGCTTTGCACCCCAGAAAGCTCACAATGCCGCACTCAAGCAGCCTCAAGCTGAAGCAGAGGTGTGCGTAAAAAAATTGCAAGCAATACAAGGCGAGATGCTAGATCAGGGGTTAGGAGATAAACCTGATCTAGGGATACTTCCTCGCGTCATTGCCAAGTTGGACCATGTACAGGGTAGAATGTACCGTAGTGCAACGTCACCGACGTTCCAGGCGCAAGCTACAGGATGGTTGAAAAACCTCCGGAAATTGTTGACCATAGTAGCTCAATTGTCAAGCAAGCAACTGACCGTTGAGGCTGCCAAAGTGCAAGTAGAGCAGCTGGTGTTTGAACGGCCCAGGGCACTAGTGAGCCGCGCAAACATTAGACGCCGATTGACACGACAAGTCGAAGACTCATCTGAAGACGAAGACGAAGAAGAGGCCTTGAATCAAAGCCTTTTTAAGAGTAAGAAGGAGTCTTTGCTCAAGTATCAAGATGGTGATTTCGTGCAGCAGGAGACAAGCTTTCATGTGGCATCTATTAGGCACTCATCTAAAATGTCATCCCCACAATTTGAGAATAACTCTCTAAAGGAAGGCAAAATGTCAGATGCAAAACTCCGTCGAGAAGTAGGCACCTGGAAAGTGAGATTTGAAGGAAATAGAGGTTCACTAACGGTCGAGCGTTTCCTGGTTAGAATGGAATGGCATGCGGCACGTGCCATGATCTCTTTAGATGATCTGGTGGGGGTTTCAGACCTATGCTTGGAAGGAGATGCGCTAGACTGGTTCTGGACGTCTGTGGATCGGAACCCGGAGATGACTTGGGAAATGTTTAGGCAAGAAATGCTGATAAGATTCGCATCAAGTAGAACTGATGATGATGTGAGACGCATGCTTAACAACCGCAAGCAGGCCTATCCCAGAGAATCTTTCCTAGAATTTTATCAGGCAATACACCGTATTACCTTACAAACAAATAAAGTAATTTCAGACGATACAATATACACCGTCCTAAGAAGGAATATGCGCCCAGGGCTTCAGATGGCTCTGCATAACGAGCGTAATTTCAGGAACTTAGGCGCGTTTGCACGTCGGTGTAGCTCTCTCGAAGACATGTGGAAACGTCTGGGGCATTATCCCGAGGCAGGATTAATGTCAACGCCCACAAATACAAACTCATTTCTTACTGGTCACCCACCCAGACAAATAGCTAGACCATCACGTAAGTTCGATATGTACCCTTCACGAGTACACGAGATGACGTATCAGGACAGTGAGGTAGAAGGAGAAAGTAACGGTTGGGATCATTTAGGTCCAACAGAACCACAAGACTATTTTACACAAGGCTGTGAAATCAATGAAAGGTTGAAACATCGTGTAACTTTTCAAGACCAAGGTCAAAATAAAAATTGGAAGCACCGCCGTAGAAAACGTGGACTGATATATATTCCACTTTCCCACTAGACCATCTATGTAAGTTTGGGCATTTACATAGGTGATGTAATGGTAAAGTGAAGGCTGGTGACCGCGCGCAATCATTAATTTACCAGCGACATTAGTTAAGGCAATAGATATAAGAATTAGAAAAGTTCAATAATAAGTTTAGTTAAAATAGAGGATGAGGTTGGCTCAATCCCATTTCTCGCACATGGTTCAGCAAAGTGGGATTAAGGTAGCGCCATCAATAATAAATAGTGGTAGGGTTAGGTTACCATAGATTCATATCGGCTTAAAAATGTAGTAGCAGTTTTGGTTATATTGCCAAGATGTAAATTATGTAATGTAAAATAAAATAAAATTAAATTTGAATAAAGAGGAACCCATAATTTTTGATGAACTAAGAACAGTATGAGGCACCGGTTAGTATCCAAACATAAGATCATGATGAAAGGATACCAGAAGTTATGTTATGGAGAGGTATTTTATACAGTCAGAGTTCGGTCAAAACTTTCCATCGAAGATGCGAACCATTAAGAGGGATCTAGTCTACGAAAAATGCAATATTTCCAAAAGGATACATGGAATGAAGATATGCAGCTATCCGGAACCATTGAGAAACTAAGAAGCACACGATTGGGAAAGTAAACAAGGTTTAACTACGGATTACTGTGGATATTTTACTGAGTTATGAGGATTGATAGCAAATCTAGTCGGACAAATGGTATCAATTTGTGACAATAAGCAGAACATGCAACTGGCAATACTGTTACCTGGAAAAATACCGACACCAAGTCATCCAGCGCCATCAATCCAGCAGAAGGGATGAACCACATTTGAGCTGTTACCGTTTTTTTTTTTTTGAGGGGCGTTTCATGTTTTCGAACCAAGGGTACAAAACGTGTTAAAGGGATAACAACGTCATTGAATGTTTAGAATGTCATGTCATCAAAAATGTCGAAAATGTATGTAAACTACGAGAAATTAAACCAAGGAGGCGTATCAACAAAAGTTTTGTCCTAACTACTGTCCGTAGAAATTCCAATCCAAACAGTAATAGTAACAAAGGAGCACCAAATAATGGATTCCACTTCAACAAAATCTTGGCTTTCAACGAACCTTATTTCATCATTCAAGGGATTCCAATGGCTTGAATGAGTTCTTCTACCTAGATACAATATTATGGTTCATTTGACTTTAACGATTGTTTTATATAGGATGTAATTCAATATTTTTTTTTATACCTATAATCTGTATAATGAACCTATGGTAAAATTTTATAGTAAAACATCCTTGAATAAGACTTAAGTAAAATATTAAATAAAACTATTCTTAAGCAAAATAATTTTAAAAGAATAATATGGACATTGATACAATGAGATCAAAATTAATCAGAGTTTAAATATCGTTTCTGTATTGATCCGTGCAGTCAATAATTACACATCAAATTGAATAATGAAAATTAATTAATAAAGTAGAATTAAATATCATAATTGCAGAAATAGCCAACTTTTTTTTAACTATACAAAATTTCCTAAAAACCTTTTTGTTGTGGGGTAAAAAAATTAAATTTAAAATGTTCTTATATATGTTCATATATATCTAAATATAACAGTTAGTTTGACAATGTTTAATTAGAGTAAGTAGGTTAAGTTGCCCGGCTGAGACTAACTCAGGGTGTGGGGGTTCCCCACGTTGAACTCACACTTAACTGTACCATTAAACCATGACCCTATTCCATCTGTCCTTTCCCAAATAGAGCAAGAGATCTCTTTTCATCTCAGGGATTGGGTTTTCCCCACGCTGTAACGGAATTTATTCCGTTATCAATTCTAAAAAAACTCAACCCACACAATTTTCATGTGATTATAATAATAATTTTTTTTTGAAGTAATTTCGCCATAACCTTGAAGAGATCATCTTCACTAAAATTCATCAAATATCTAGTCATGCCGAAATTACAAATATTCCCTGTGTTTGTTGTTGCATTCATATACCTAAAAATTGGTATAAGTTGCAATACAGTAAACATAAAAATATTTTTTGTTTACGCGATCTAATTGCAAATAAATGTTTTGTAATTAGACTACGTATCCATATGTTGTTTATGTCCGCGATAAAAGCAAATGTTCTACTTTCCTACTTAAAAGTTATCGAACGACCTAAGTAGGAATTTAAAACGTTGCAGTTTTCACGGCATACATAAACTCCCCAAGTGATTATTTTATAACACTTTTAAATGGGCGGTATTTATACATTTTGCCAATATGGCAGAAATTATTATATTTGGTTGAGAGAGTAGTACATTTTGTACTAAAAATTTTCCCCTCCCGCCTCAACCAAGTAATATGTATAAATACCGTTCCAAAATTTTGGTAAGGGGTCAGTTTTTGTTAGTTTTGGCCAGTTTAAGGGGTCAGTTTTTGTTAGTTTTGGCCAGTTTTAGGGGTCAGTTTTTTGTTAGTTTTGGCCAGTTTTAGTGGTCAGTTTTTATTGTGGAGTTTTTAAAGAGGCGAGCGTGTGGTGCAGTTTAAAAAGAAACAAACGTCGATTTATATTTTGACTGTTTATAGTTTGAGTGTTTCTGTAGTTTTTGTGAAAATTTTATTTAAAATCAATCAGTGAAATTTGACAAAGATTGTCATCAATAAATTTTAAGTCGTGAACTAAGTATATAGTATTTTATTTTGTGGCGGTTGATCTGGAGTATCAGTTAACCCGTTCGTGTTTTCTATATTGTTTGTGGTGAAAATATTTGAACTTTTGGAAATCAGCAGTAGCAGCCCGGCTGTTTGGTAAGTATACAACATAATCATACTCGTCATACTAATCCAAGCGGTACCGATCCGCAGAGCGTATGTTGGTTGTCCCTCTGGAAAAAGGGACGGGTGGTTCTTAAGCAACAGTGCCTCAGGCATTGCACACCCTTCTACCAGCAACGTTTTGCGGGTCTTAATATTTACTAACCACTAGGGCCGTAAGCCAAAATAAGAAAAATCACGTCTAAAAATTTTTTGTTGGGTAATAATGCTACCCTAAATTAATTTAACAATCACGGTTTAATAGCCTTAAACATCGGGGAGCATACTTCAACACCTATTGGGTCCGGGTCCCAATATCTCTTCCATATATCCACAATTTGATGGCATGCATTATGTTGTTTCTTTTTCCCCTTTTCATATTCAAAAAATGCGGTAATCTAGGCCGTAGTCTGAGTACCTCAAAACCCACACCGTTCCCCTCTGCCGGCTTGAGCTGCGGGAACCGACGCCGCATGGGGTACATACCAGATGACGGCAAAATATTTTGAAACCAGGTTGGCTTTAGCATTAGGTAAAGGCTAGTCTGTGTCAAGTGGCACCCAATTATGTGGTACCCATGTTTCAAATGGCGCCCAAAACTCGGGCCTAATAACATCAGGTCCAACTTATTTATATATGGCACCATTGTTTCAAATGGCGCCCAAACAGGGACAAAACAACTGTTCCAAATCTATTAAAGTTTCTATACGAGCTTCATTTTTTTTGTGGAGTTCTATAAAACCAATCTAGATCATGTGTTCCATAATTGAGCATGAAAAAGTGGAGAAACATTTTCGGGGTGAGTGTGGCTGCGGTCATGCCTTGGTGGCATGCCTGACCAGATGCGTTGTTGGGTCACACTCACACGGAAAAGGTTTCGTATTGTCGAGTTCCAGTGCTGGATCCTCGTTTGATCAATTCATTTGTGGCATTGTCCCAACCCGCACTCCGGGGAATGAACTGATATTCGTGGTAGCATCTGAAATTCGATGAGCCATTTTTACGATGCTTAATTTCAGAATACATATATTAACTATCAGATTGTACGGTTTTCGACACCGTGTACAATCAACAGTTTTGTTTTATTTTACCAGTAAGGGTGAATGGCGCGTTTCACTGAGGTAATGGGCATATCTCTTTCCTGCCGAAAAGTTATCGGATGGTATAAAGGGCTGCTTATTTCTCCGGCTATCAAACGTGTTATTCCGTATCCTGGTTCATAAAGCGGAACTGCCCCTACAATTTAATTTTTCCTCAGTTCAATCTTTATGGCTATAGGTAAGAAATTACCACGAGCCGTAAGATAAATTTATTATTTGATAAAAAATTTTAATTTTCTACAATTGACATATAGTTAGGTTTTGCGTTTTTTTTCCACTTCGTAATCAAATTTTATCTTACATCTTTCGGGATGAGGTTTGCAAGTCCACCCAGTTTAGTTTAGTCGCGTTCAGAATATTTTACACTTAGCTGTTCACCTCAGTTTTCTGCTAGTGAACGAGCATCGACCACGAGGTCGGACATAGGCTAATTGTAATTATATCATATGTCATGAAAATTCTCAACGATAGTCGGCGAATTATCGTTCCTAACTGATAAAAATAGTAGCTGTTGTTCGAGCGCTTAATCATTTAAAAGGCCTCGCTAACTTCGGTTCACTTACATTACAATGCGCTTGTCAACTCGCGCAATTGAGCTCCTCTGTTAATAGAGTAAGACTGCCAATTGCGATTAAGAGGGCAAGAACATGGTAATGATCAATTAGGTATCCTAAATGAATTCTGTTTTCATATTTACTACTGTAATGAGGATCACTCGTAGTGAGTTAAGAACCCTTTGCGACATTGAAGATAATGAAACAGATTCATCAAAATTTAAAATACATTTTCCTTTCCCATCCTATTTTTGATTCAAATTGGTGAAAGTTATGCTTCACGTTCAAGGTGAAGAAACCGTGGTTGTTTTCTTTTAACTATTTATTCTAATTCTATAAATTTATTTTTAAGAAATTATCATTAATAATCAGTATTGACAAATATAAATTAAAAAAAAAAAAAAAAAAATGAATATAGATCATTTAGATGTAGATGAGCTCTACGTTGAGTTCGAAGTCCGCGGCATGGGAGAAGCTGCCAAACAAGAAGTAAGCGAAGACCTCAAAAAAAGGCTACAAGCAAAGCTTAAAGAAGAAATGACGGGAGCTTGCTTTGCACCCCAGAAAGCTCACAATGCCGCACTCAAGCAGCCTCAAGCTGAAGCAGAGGTGTGCGTAAAAAAATTGCAAGCAATACAAGGCGAGATGCTAGATCAGGGGTTAGGAGATAAACCTGATCTAGGGATACTTCCTCGCGTCATTGCCAAGTTGGACCATGTACAGGGTAGAATGTACCGTAGTGCAACGTCACCGACGTTCCAGGCGCAAGCTACAGGATGGTTGAAAAACCTCCGGAAATTGTTGACCATAGTAGCTCAATTGTCAAGCAAGCAACTGACCGTTGAGGCTGCCAAAGTGCAAGTAGAGCAGCTGGTGTTTGAACGGCCCAGGGCACTAGTGAGCCGCGCAAACATTAGACGCCGATTGACACGACAAGTCGAAGACTCATCTGAAGACGAAGACGAAGAAGAGGCCTTGAATCAAAGCCTTTTTAAGAGTAAGAAGGAGTCTTTGCTCAAGTATCAAGATGGTGATTTCGTGCAGCAGGAGACAAGCTTTCATGTGGCATCTATTAGGCACTCATCTAAAATGTCATCCCCACAATTTGAGAATAACTCTCTAAAGGAAGGCAAAATGTCAGATGCAAAACTCCGTCGAGAAGTAGGCACCTGGAAAGTGAGATTTGAAGGAAATAGAGGTTCACTAACGGTCGAGCGTTTCCTGGTTAGAATGGAATGGCATGCGGCACGTGCCATGATCTCTTTAGATGATCTGGTGGGGGTTTCAGACCTATGCTTGGAAGGAGATGCGCTAGACTGGTTCTGGACGTCTGTGGATCGGAACCCGGAGATGACTTGGGAAATGTTTAGGCAAGAAATGCTGATAAGATTCGCATCAAGTAGAACTGATGATGATGTGAGACGCATGCTTAACAACCGCAAGCAGGCCTATCCCAGAGAATCTTTCCTAGAATTTTATCAGGCAATACACCGTATTACCTTACAAACAAATAAAGTAATTTCAGACGATACAATATACACCGTCCTAAGAAGGAATATGCGCCCAGGGCTTCAGATGGCTCTGCATAACGAGCGTAATTTCAGGAACTTAGGCGCGTTTGCACGTCGGTGTAGCTCTCTCGAAGACATGTGGAAACGTCTGGGGCATTATCCCGAGGCAGGATTAATGTCAACGCCCACAAATACAAACTCATTTCTTACTGGTCACCCACCCAGACAAATAGCTAGACCATCACGTAAGTTCGATATGTACCCTTCACGAGTACACGAGATGACGTATCAGGACAGTGAGGTAGAAGGAGAAAGTAACGGTTGGGATCATTTAGGTCCAACAGAACCACAAGACTATTTTACACAAGGCTGTGAAATCAATGAAAGGTTGAAACATCGTGTAACTTTTCAAGACCAAGGTCAAAATAAAAATTGGAAGCACCGCCGTAGAAAACGTGGACTGATATATATTCCACTTTCCCACTAGACCATCTATGTAAGTTTGGGCATTTACATAGGTGATGTAATGGTAAAGTGAAGGCTGGTGACCGCGCGCAATCATTAATTTACCAGCGACATTAGTTAAGGCAATAGATATAAGAATTAGAAAAGTTCAATAATAAGTTTAGTTAAAATAGAGGATGAGGTTGGCTCAATCCCATTTCTCGCACATGGTTCAGCAAAGTGGGATTAAGGTAGCGCCATCAATAATAAATAGTGGTAGGGTTAGGTTACCATAGATTCATATCGGCTTAAAAATGTAGTAGCAGTTTTGGTTATATTGCCAAGATGTAAATTATGTAATGTAAAATAAAATAAAATTAAATTTGAATAAAGAGGAACCCATAATTTTTGATGAACTAAGAACAGTATGAGGCACCGGTTAGTATCCAAACATAAGATCATGATGAAAGGATACCAGAAGTTATGTTATGGAGAGGTATTTTATACAGTCAGAGTTCGGTCAAAACTTTCCATCGAAGATGCGAACCATTAAGAGGGATCTAGTCTACGAAAAATGCAATATTTCCAAAAGGATACATGGAATGAAGATATGCAGCTATCCGGAACCATTGAGAAACTAAGAAGCACACGATTGGGAAAGTAAACAAGGTTTAACTACGGATTACTGTGGATATTTTACTGAGTTATGAGGATTGATAGCAAATCTAGTCGGACAAATGGTATCAATTTGTGACAATAAGCAGAACATGCAACTGGCAATACTGTTACCTGGAAAAATACCGACACCAAGTCATCCAGCGCCATCAATCCAGCAGAAGGGATGAACCACATTTGAGCTGTTACCGTTTTTTTTTTTTTGAGGGGCGTTTCATGTTTTCGAACCAAGGGTACAAAACGTGTTAAAGGGATAACAACGTCATTGAATGTTTAGAATGTCATGTCATCAAAAATGTCGAAAATGTATGTAAACTACGAGAAATTAAACCAAGGAGGCGTATCAACAAAAGTTTTGTCCTAACTACTGTCCGTAGAAATTCCAATCCAAACAGTAATAGTAACAAAGGAGCACCAAATAATGGATTCCACTTCAACAAAATCTTGGCTTTCAACGAACCTTATTTCATCATTCAAGGGATTCCAATGGCTTGAATGAGTTCTTCTACCTAGATACAATATTATGGTTCATTTGACTTTAACGATTGTTTTATATAGGATGTAATTCAATATTTTTTTTTATACCTATAATCTGTATAATGAACCTATGGTAAAATTTTATAGTAAAACATCCTTGAATAAGACTTAAGTAAAATATTAAATAAAACTATTCTTAAGCAAAATAATTTTAAAAGAATAATATGGACATTGATACAATGAGATCAAAATTAATCAGAGTTTAAATATCGTTTCTGTATTGATCCGTGCAGTCAATAATTACACATCAAATTGAATAATGAAAATTAATTAATAAAGTAGAATTAAATATCATAATTGCAGAAATAGCCAACTTTTTTTTAACTATACAAAATTTCCTAAAAACCTTTTTGTTGTGGGGTAAAAAAATTAAATTTAAAATGTTCTTATATATGTTCATATATATCTAAATATAACAGTTAGTTTGACAATGTTTAATTAGAGTAAGTAGGTTAAGTTGCCCGGCTGAGACTAACTCAGGGTGTGGGGGTTCCCCACGTTGAACTCACACTTAACTGTACCATTAAACCATGACCCTATTCCATCTGTCCTTTCCCAAATAGAGCAAGAGATCTCTTTTCATCTCAGGGATTGGGTTTTCCCCACGCTGTAACGGAATTTATTCCGTTATCAATTCTAAAAAAACTCAACCCACACAATTTTCATGTGATTATAATAATAATTTTTTTTTGAAGTAATTTCGCCATAACCTTGAAGAGATCATCTTCACTAAAATTCATCAAATATCTAGTCATGCCGAAATTACAAATATTCCCTGTGTTTGTTGTTGCATTCATATACCTAAAAATTGGTATAAGTTGCAATACAGTAAACATAAAAATATTTTTTGTTTACGCGATCTAATTGCAAATAAATGTTTTGTAATTAGACTACGTATCCATATGTTGTTTATGTCCGCGATAAAAGCAAATGTTCTACTTTCCTACTTAAAAGTTATCGAACGACCTAAGTAGGAATTTAAAACGTTGCAGTTTTCACGGCATACATAAACTCCCCAAGTGATTATTTTATAACACTTTTAAATGGGCGGTATTTATACATTTTGCCAATATGGCAGAAATTATTATATTTGGTTGAGAGAGTAGTACATTTTGTACTAAAAATTTTCCCCTCCCGCCTCAACCAAGTAATATGTATAAATACCGTTCCAAAATTTTGGTAAGGGGTCAGTTTTTGTTAGTTTTGGCCAGTTTAAGGGGTCAGTTTTTGTTAGTTTTGGCCAGTTTTAGGGGTCAGTTTTTTGTTAGTTTTGGCCAGTTTTAGTGGTCAGTTTTTATTGTGGAGTTTTTAAAGAGGCGAGCGTGTGGTGCAGTTTAAAAAGAAACAAACGTCGATTTATATTTTGACTGTTTATAGTTTGAGTGTTTCTGTAGTTTTTGTGAAAATTTTATTTAAAATCAATCAGTGAAATTTGACAAAGATTGTCATCAATAAATTTTAAGTCGTGAACTAAGTATATAGTATTTTATTTTGTGGCGGTTGATCTGGAGTATCAGTTAACCCGTTCGTGTTTTCTATATTGTTTGTGGTGAAAATATTTGAACTTTTGGAAATCAGCAGTAGCAGCCCGGCTGTTTGGTAAGTATACAACATAATCATACTCGTCATACTAATCCAAGCGGTACCGATCCGCAGAGCGTATGTTGGTTGTCCCTCTGGAAAAAGGGACGGGTGGTTCTTAAGCAACAGTGCCTCAGGCATTGCACACCCTTCTACCAGCAACGTTTTGCGGGTCTTAATATTTACTAACCACTAGGGCCGTAAGCCAAAATAAGAAAAATCACGTCTAAAAATTTTTTGTTGGGTAATAATGCTACCCTAAATTAATTTAACAATCACGGTTTAATAGCCTTAAACATCGGGGAGCATACTTCAACACCTATTGGGTCCGGGTCCCAATATCTCTTCCATATATCCACAATTTGATGGCATGCATTATGTTGTTTCTTTTTCCCCTTTTCATATTCAAAAAATGCGGTAATCTAGGCCGTAGTCTGAGTACCTCAAAACCCACACCGTTCCCCTCTGCCGGCTTGAGCTGCGGGAACCGACGCCGCATGGGGTACATACCAGATGACGGCAAAATATTTTGAAACCAGGTTGGCTTTAGCATTAGGTAAAGGCTAGTCTGTGTCAAGTGGCACCCAATTATGTGGTACCCATGTTTCAGGTCTTTAAGATCTTTAAAGTTTTTAAGGTCTTTAATGTGTTTAAGGTCGTTCAGGTTTTTAAAGTCTTTAAGGTTTTTAAGACTTTAAAGGTGTTCAATGTTATTAAGGTGTTTAAGGGTTTTCAGGTTTTTAAAGCTTTTAATGTCTTTAAGATTTTAAATGTCTTTAAGGTGTTTAAGGTTTATAACGTCTTTACGGTTTTTAGGGTCGCCAAAGTTTTTAAGATCTTTACGGTTTTTAAGGTTTTAAAGTCTTTAAGGCTTTTTATGCCGCCAAAGTTTTTAAGGTCTTTAAGGTTTTTAAGGTCTTTAAGGTGTTTAAGGTCTTTAAGGTTTTTAATGTCTTTAAAGTTTTTAAGGTCTTTAAGGTTTTTAAGATCTTTAAGGTTTTTAAAGTCTTTAAGGTTTTTATTGCCTTTAAGGTTTTTAAGGTCAAGATTATCGGACACCGGACAGACCACCGGACAAGTGGTGCAGTGGTTAAAGCTTCGACACTTGAAGCGGGAGGTACTGAGTTTGAATCCCAGCAAAGGCAGAATGCAGAAGCAAATTTTCTTCATCGATTACGATCGGCGAAGTTAATACACACAACCAAGACCCTCTGTTGGAGTGTAGAACTCAGCGCCGACTCACCGTCCATGTAAATGTTCAGGTTGACATGCAGCTTGCAATGTGCAGACACTGTAGTTGTGTGAGTAGGTGAATGGGTGGGTGTGTGCTTGAATGAAAAAGGGGGGTATTAATTGACCTTTAAAGGACATTAAATCCATTGCATAATTAATTCTATCTTTTTTAATGCTTTCGTCTTTAAAGGTTTTTAAGGTCTTTAAAGTTTTTACGGTATTTAAGGTTTTTAAAGTTTTTAAGTTATTAATGCCTTCAAGGTTTTTAAAGTTTTTGAGGTTTTTGAAGTCTTTAATGTTTTTAAGGTCTTTAAGATATTTAAGGGTTTTAAGGTCTTTAAAGTTTTTAAGGTCTTTAAAGTTTTTAAGGCCTTTAAGGTTTTTAGGTTCTTTAAGGTTAAAGACTTTAAAAACCTTAAAGAACTTAAGAACCTTAAAGGCCTTAACAACTTTAAAGACCATAAAAACCTTAAAGACCTTAATAACCAATTTCACCAGTGGCCAAATTTTTCTTCTTACGTTTTTGGTCCAGTAGCAAATTCTTTCCTTCATAAGATTTAAACTTGATTAGAATCTTATGATCAAAAATTTGTGATTGAGTAAGCTCATTAAAGTTCTTATTCACCAAATATTCTGCGGATACGATCATAATTGGTACATCGCAATGTATTGAACAGTTTAATAACAATGTCAGAAGCGCTGCATTCACAATTTGGTAATCCAACCACAATTGCGTTGATTTTATAATTCTCTGGATGGACACTATCGAAAGTTGACTCCAAGACATTTACTCTGTGAGTTATTTCTTTGTGCTGCGCTTGCAAGATATTCAAATCATTATCAAGACGTTGATTTTCCAATACAATCACATCAAATTCTTTTTTAATATTATGGAATTTGTCAGACTCTTTCTCTAATTTGGTTGAAGTAACATAAACAAATTATTTGGTGATAAAAATCGAGTACATATATCACAATTTTTTAATCTATGTTGCAGACTTGAAAATGATATAAAATATGAAATAGTATATCCCATTTTATTCTAGAAAAGCGAGACAAGACAAAACTCCGATAAATTATCGAAAATGTGATGTTACAAAATGTCACCCTGCTTTTACGACTTCCTCAATAATTTTAAATATTTTTGATAATAATTGCAACAAACCAAAAAAGTAACAAAGCTTCTACAAATTGAATTATTTGAAGTTTTTATTTCGCCATGTGATAAAAATAAATAATTTTGAATTTTTATTGTAATGCATAAGTCCGCCTAAAGGCGAACCTTCTATTATCAGCGCTATATGTTAAGGCCTGCAAAAAAAATCACATCAGATTTGTCGTTATGGGCATGTATGCATTAGAGAGAGTCATACTAACGTGATTACTTCAAATCGACTATGAAGTCTGTTTGTAATGAGTAGTAATCCGCAAAAAATTTACACAAATTACAAAATTGGCATAAACTAATAATTCCTTACTAATCTTAAAAAACTAGGCTCTGATACCACCCATTATTGTTGGTATAAAAACAGAATTTTTTTATTTTCAACGGTAATAAATTAATTTTCCGCATAACTAATATGCCACGTTGATGACAGGCCTGGTTTAAATGGAACAAAAATTTATCAAAACGAAAAATTTACAAACACAAATTGAAAAAGTTAACGAATTCTTTTTTTGTGTGTGTATGCCTGCCGAATATGCATTTTCAATGCACATTGTACGAAGTAAAAAAAAAAAAAAATCGAAATCCTAATTGATAGTTAAAGCTGCATTGAGTTATACATGCGGACCAATTCAATTATGTAGCAAATTTCCGAATAAAATTCTACGATGTAAAAAAAATGTATTTTATATCCCTCCTAGGTAGCTTATTTGGGCGATATACGTACATAGAGCGCGATAGGAAGGTATGTTTGATATAAAACTATTATTACGCCAATTTTAGGAAATGCAATAGAATTTTTATTACATTTTCGGTCGGTATTCGTTTGTAACGTTGCCCCGGCACCCAAAGCTAAATAAATAATTCACCTTTGTTGGATCGCAACATTTTTATTCGAATTATATGTAACAAAATTTTCAATTTCGAATGTTCAGAAAAATAATTAGAAAATTCCTAAACATACCGTACGTATATATTGTGAACACAAAGGGCCTATCGTAACGTATTATTTTTTATAATATGACTTATCGACAAATTCCATTTTTAATTGGTGTCGTAATATTATAATTTCCTATGTAATAATATTATGTCATTTTAATTGAAATTTATAACTATGTCGATAGGTGGGGTGGTGGGCCTTGATTAGAGATAAAAAGGGAGTGATATAGTGTGGTGTGTTTCTATATCATCGATTTCTAATTTACGATTTTTTTTGTTTTGTTTTACAATACATAAAAGTTGATTTAATTTAACAAAACCGAAATTAATTGATTTCGATTCGCAAAGTAGATTTCAAGATAATAAAGTAGAACAAGAAATCAATCAATTCGTTTATATCAAAAAGAGAATAAAGCTATCAAGATAGGTCTATAGAAATCCTCATACTCTAGTCTCGCCTGTATATACGGCATTAAGGGCAAGTATATAAAATTTTGATATTGGCTAATTAGCCAATCATACCATTTTTCAAGTTTCACGAATCACGAGCGCAAACAAAAACATTTTTATATCTGAGGAACTATACATAGGTAGATGTATATAATACAGGGTGTGTTATGATGAACACCCCTACACATAATAATAGCCAGATGATGTGTGTATTAATTTGGTTTTTATCTATCGATATTTCATTTCGATCTCGATTATATAGCTATATACTATGCGTTGCGTATATATTGGATGTAAAAAATTATTTATGGATCGAAATATATTTTTTTTAAATTTATGTTTGTACGGTTACAATAAAGTATGGAAAATTTATTTCCCGTGAAGGATAATTATCAGTGTAATGGCATAATAATGTATGTATATCGGGATGTTGTATATGTATATTCGCATATAGGTCAAAATGCTGAAGTTGTAAATTGAATGGAAAAATCGTTGATATATTACATGTTGAGCTTGAGTATGATATATGGCTCGCTGTTAAGTAGTTATTTATTACCCATTAATTATGCGATTAAATAAATGAATTATTAATATGTAAAAAAAAATAGAGTTAAGAGCTCAATTATATCCAAATATAATTATATATTCAACCCGAATTCCTTTTCGAAGCGAAAATTTTTTACTTATAAGTCTTTCGATAAAACTGACGTGAAGGGTTCGTAAATATGCCTTTGGAGAAAAATCTAATTAGTTAACACTAAACCTTCCAATATCGGTCAAACGACCGCTTTCAAACTTTTGTAAAATTTACACATATTTTATATTTTTTTTTTTGTTTTAATCCATGCCATCTGTTTTGGGACCGAAGCACTCCCTGCTCTTTCGCGGTTTATTTTCCCGTCTTACTATACGCATCATCTGCCAAATCGAAGACGTACGGCTATAGATAGGTCCGATTTTTATCACCATCTGCACATTACATAGCTGGACATGGGTCGATCCCGCATGAGTTTTGCTCTCCGACAAGGGGTCATAGATGTGTATGTGTGTCGTAATCTGTAGATGGAAATTCCCTTTGAATCGTGCCCCTATCGGGATTCGAACCTGGTGCATCTCGATCCAAATGCCAAAGCGTTAACCACTGCGCACTTTAACACTGTTACACATATTTAAAACGGTATAATACCGCCAGTTAAGTTTGGTGTACTATCGAAATATAATCAATAGCATTTTCATTTACCGGTCAATTTGACCAAGACCGGTAGAAATGGATATACAAGAAAACATCATCATCATCGAAAATTTGTATTTTTTTAAATAAAATTAGTTCGTTTTTTTCTTCGTAGTAAGTAATTCGTCTTCTTTTAATTAATTATTGGTTACATAATAAAAATGATACAAAAACAAAATGATTTTTAGAATATGTATTCAGTTTATAATTTAAATCTAGCCTAGGTCTTTTTGATGCTGTATAAGATAGCAGAAAATTTCCAGCAGAAAAATGTGTTTTGCTATTCACCACTAGAGGCATCACTATCACAAAAATGAATTTTTTTCTGCTGCTATTTTTTTACACCAGAAGAAAATATTTAATATTTTTATGCAAATTAAAAATTCTCAGCAGAAAGTTTTATGAAAAATCAGAGAATTTATGAAAAAGAAGAGAAAATGTATGTCTTAACGTTTTGAAGCGATGAAAGTTAATTTTCTTTAAAAAACGGCTTCCGAATGTATAGTGAAAGCACTCTCAAAACATAATTATATTATCATAATCATCATTATGCAAACACAGGGCAATATCAAACAAATGGCCATTGTAGAACACACTCCATACATTTTTGAAGTCATTTTAATATGAAATGTTTTCAGTTTTTTAACAAAAGTGTTCGAAAAACCCCTGTTACTACCCTGGCTGGATGTATGTTTTTATGGTTACTGAGATCATGATCTATATACATGAGCAACATAAGATTGACACCTGGCGTCAGTAGCCTTCCATACATTTTGAAGTCATTTTAATGTGAAATGTTTTCAGTTTTTTAACAAAAGTATTATAAAAACCCCCTGTAACTACCCTGGGTGTATGTTTTTATGGTAGCTGAGATCATGATCTATATACATGAGCAACATAAGATTCACACCTGGCGTCAGTAGCCTTCCATACATTTTTGAAATCATTTTAATGTGAAATGTTTTCAGTTTTTAACAAAAGTGTTAGAAAAACCCCCTGTAACTACCCTGGTTGTATGTTTTTATGGTAGCTGAGATCATGATCTATATACATGAGCAACATAAGATTCACACCTGGCGTCAGTAGCCTTCCATACATTTTTGAAGTCATTTTAATGTGAAATGTTTTCAGTTTTTTAACAAAAGTGTTAGAAAAACCCCCTGTAACTACCCTGGGTGTATGTTTTTATGGTAGCTGAGATCATGATCTATATACATGAGCAACATAAGATTCACACCTGGCGTCAGTAGCCTTCCATACATTTTTGAAGTCATTTTAATGTGAAATGTTTTCAGTTTTTTAACAAAAGTGTTAGAAAAACCCCCTGTAACTACCCTGGGTGTATGTTTTTATGGTAGCTGAGATCATGATCTATTAACATGAGCAACATAAGATTCACACCTGGCGTCAGTAGCCTTCCATACATTTTTGAAGTCATTTTAATGTGAAATGTTTTCAGTTTTTTAACAAAAGTGTTAGAAAAACCCCCCTGAAACTACCCTGGGTGTATGTTTTTATGGTAGCTGAGATCATGATTTATATACATGAGCAACATAAGATTCCCACCTGGCGTCAGTAGCCTTCCATTTATTTTTGAAGTCATTTTAATGTGAAATGGTTTCAGTTTTTTAACAAAAGTGTTAGAAAACAAAATTGTTAGAAAAACCCTCCTGTAACTACCCTGGGTGTATGTTTTTATGGTAGCTGAGATCATGATCTATATACATGAGCAACATAAGATTCAAGGTAGTTACAAGGGGGTTTTTCTTACACTTTTGTTAAAAAACTGAAAACATTTCACATTAAAATGACTTCAAAAATGTATGGAAGGCTACTGACGCCGGGTGTGAATCTTATGTTGCTCATGTATATAGATCATGATCTCAGCTACTTTAAAACATACACCCAGCCAGGGTAGTAACAGGGGGTTTTTATAACACTTTTGTTAAAAAACTGAAAACATTTCACATTAAAATGACTTCAAAAATGTATGGAAGGCTACTGACGCCGGGTGTGAATCTTATGTTGCTCATGTATATAGATCATGATCTAAGCTACCATAAAAACATACACCCAGGGTAGTTACAGGGGGGTTTTTTCTAACACTTTTGTTAAAAAACTGAAAACATGTCACATTAAAATGACTTCAAAAATGTATGGAAGGCTACTGACGCCAGGTGTGAATCTTATGTTGCTCATGTATATAGATCATGATCTCAGCTACCGTAAAAACATACACCCAGGGTAGTTACAGGGGGTTTTTCTAACACTTTTGTTAAAAACTGAAAACATTTCACATTAAAATGACTTCAAAAATGTATGGAAGGCTACTGACGCCAGGTGTGAATCTTATGTTGCTCATGTATATAGATCATGATCTCAGCTACCATAAAAACTTACACCCAGAGTAGTTACAGGGGGGTTTTTCTTACACTTTTGTTAAAAAACTGAAAACATTTCACATTAAAATGACTTCAAAAATGTATGAAAGGCTACTGACGCCAGGTGTGAATCTTATGTTGCTCATGTATATAGATCATGATCTCAGCTACCATAAAAACATACAACCAGGGTAGTTACAGGGGGTTTTTCTAACACTTTTGTTAAAAACTGAAAACATTTCACATTAAAATGACTTCAAAAATGTATGGAAGGCTACTGACGCCAGGTGTGAATCTTATGTTGCTCATATATATAGATCATGATCTCAGCTACTTTAAAACATACACCCAGGGTAGTTACAGGGGGTTTTTCTAACACTTTTGTTAAAAAACTGAAAACATTTCACATTAAAATGACTTCAAAAATGTATTGAAGGCTACTGACGCCGGGTGTGAATCTTATGTTGCTCATGTATATAGATCATGATCTCAGCTACCATAAAAACATACAACCAGGGTAGTTACAGGGGGTTTTTCTAACACTTTTGTTAAAAACTGAAAACATTTCATATTAAAATGACTTCAAAAATGTATGGAAGGCTACTGACGCCAGGTGTGAATCTTATGTTGCTCATGTATATAGATCATGATCTCAGCTACCGTAAAAACGTACACCCAGGGTAGTTACAGGGGGTTTTTCTAACACTTTTGTTAAAAAACTGAAAACATTTCACATTAAAATGACTTCAAAAATGTATGGAAGGCTACTGACGCCAGGTGTGAATCTTATGTTGCTACCATAAAAACATACACCCAGGGTAGTTACAGGGGGGTTTTTCTAACACTTTTGTTAGAAACTGAAAACATTTCACATTAAAATGACTTCAAAAATGTATGGAAGGCTACTGACGCCAGGTGTGAATCTTATGTTGCTCATGTATATAGATCATGATCTCAGCTACCATAAAAACATACACCCAGGGTAGTTACAGGGGGGTTTTTCTAACACTTTTGTTAAAAACTGAAAACATTTCACATTAAAATGACTTCAAAAATGTATGAAAGGCTACTGACGCCAGGTGTGAATCTTATGTTGCTCATGTATATAGATCATGATCTCAGCTACCATAAAAACATACACCCAGGGTAGTTACAGGGGGGTTTTTCTAACACTTTTGTTAAAAAACTGAAAACATTTCACATTAAAATGACTTCAAAAATGTATGGAAGGCTACTGACGCCAGGTGTGAATCTTATGTTGCTCATGTATATAGTATTTGATCTCGGCTACCATAAAAACATACACCCAGGGTAGTTACAGGGGGTTTTTCTAACACTTTTGTTAAAAAACTGAAAACATTTCACATTAAAATGACTTCAAAAATGTATGGAAGGCTACTGACGCCAGGTGTGAATCTTATGTTGCTCATGTATATAGATCATGATCTCAGCTACCATAAAAACATACACCCAGGGTAGTTACAGGGGGTTTTTCTAACACTTTTGTTAAAAAACTGAAAACATTTCACATTAAAATGACTTCAGAAATATATGGAGTGCTTTCAACGATGGCCGTTTTTTTGATGTTGCCCTGTGTTTGCATAATGATGATTATAATAATTGAATTATGTTTTGAGAGTGCTTACACTATACATACGCAAATCGTTCTTTAAAGAAAATTAACTTTTATCGAGAATTTTTAATTTACATAAAAATATCAAAAATTTTCTGCTGGTTTCTAAAAATATCAGCAGAAAAAATTTCATATTTGTGATAGTGATGCCTGTAGCGGTGAATAGCAAAACACGTTTTTTCTGCTGGAAATTTTCTGCTATCTTATACAGCATGTCTTTTTGGCGAATCCGGGTTCTCATTAGATATCCACGAAATAATAGGTTTGTGATAACTAAAATATGAGACGTAAACTTGAGACTCAAGAGAATCGAGCCACCGTTGGAACACTGCATCGATTGTTGTGCCGTGTTGCGTAATTGCTACGTTTCACCGAGTATTTAATTCTGACTTGAACGTACTTTTCGTGAAATCAATTAATTTATGCGCTTCTAGTTTTGAGAAGTAGTTTACGTTGAGTTAAAGTCACCCGATACTATCATTGAGACAAGATAATTAAATTCGCCAACAAGAATAGAATTACTTTCTGCATAAGGCAGTTAAACAAAGTAGATAAATTTGATTATGTCAATTATTTTCTGGTTTGGAGAAATGTATATGATAATAATTAATAAATAATAGGTTTTCCGTTTGGCATTAAACATTTGATCGATCAAATATCTCCAACCTGTTTAATTGCAACTCCGACACCCCTAGTTTGTTGCCAAAGGATTTTTATATGCGGCGTGGTTACGTGAGATATTCCTGTTTTTTGGTACAAGGCGACCCCACTAGTTCGTTGATCTTTCCGTTGATATTTGCTCGTTGAGCCACGTCTCGGCAATCATGCATATAGTACAGTTCCGTGTAACTAAACCTCCCAGTTCTTCGAAATGTGAACTCAAACTTTGACAATTGAACGTGAGGAACGTCATATATTTGTATTGCGCAAAAGTTGAATAATATTGTCTTGGGATGTGACTAGTTGGTTGGCGACTAATCTACTCAGTTCGTTGCGCAAGGAAATCGTGTAATGTGTTGTTCTCAAGAGGGACTAAAGGAAGTTGACGGCGCTTTACCAACATAGTCCTGTTTGGATTAAGGGATACAGATGCGTTTCTTTTGGCGATAGGTACAATGTCCGCTTCAATTTGATTGCGCCTAGCAAAAGATACAACGCGCTCCTGGGCGCCTGCCCCGTATGGGTGGAGTTAGGAGACCTCTTCCTAAATCGCCTATATGCGATGTATTCTTCAAATTTAATATGCCCTACGTAACCGAGAGAGCCATTAGCCAAACCGTCTGCTACGTAAATATTGGTGGTGATAATATACGGCTTGTCAATCAAAAGTACCAACTCAAAGGGTAGCCCGCCTGTTTTTAGCACAGACATCTTGTGTATAACTGCCGTGCTTGAGCGATTTGTATTACGCTGCTACAGCCTACAAAAACATCGGCAGCAATGGAAATCACTTTATGCGTAGATGCGTTAAGCCCATACATTAATAGCATTTGGGCACTCTCTGTGAGCAAACTTTTTGGACACAAAGCGAGATTCGATTAATCGTTGCCCAGGTTAATATTTACTGGATTATCGCCGTCTGTGAGTGTTAAAACCTCGGAAAGTACTTGATTGGCTTGTCGCATTACTTCCGTCAGCTCGTAAAATTGTAAAATCCGCAACAAAGTTGGACCGGTCAAGGAGTTCTTGAGTTGACGGTAAATCGGAGTAGCACGCACTGGCAGTACTTGTCAGATTTCGCTCGCTAAAAAATATCTTTTCCTCCAAAGTTAGACGACGTACTTGTAATTTGTTTCAATCTGGCATCGATTTGCTGCAGCAACTCAGCCCCAATCATGCTAACCTCGTCCACGATGAGACCGCATACATTCTTAAATAGTGTGCGCCATTGCTGAGCATTTTCATAAGATAGAGGCAATTTAACATATTATAAATTTCCATCAATAAACGGTTGACAAATGTTTTGTCACGACCAGCAGGTCTCGTAAGGAAAATTTGAATGGGTTCAGCTTGTTGTTTGTCAAGCAGAACTCCGATAACATGAATTAACAAACCCTTTTGGCGATCATTAGTCATGCGCATGAGACGTTTGAATGCTTCCTTCTCCATTATATTATTCAGTGTTTTTGCAATCAGGGCCACTTTAATCAGTGTAGCCAGAAGTAAATCGGTATTCATAACAGAATTCGGATTCCATAGATGTATGCAAATGGATCAGTCTCATTGTTCAACAAAGTAATTAGGTATTTTAAACATTTAAAATTTTTCTACGCGTTGCAACGATTTAATGAAGAAATAATAATTGGAATTGTTTTTCACTAATACCAATATATAATTTTGGCCGAAATCCTGGCTACTCAATCAATTTTACCAAGGAAATTTGAATTTCAAAAATATTTTTCATAAAATTTTTGTCTATTTTTGCAATTGCACAGTAAAACAATACAAAAATTAGTTGTTCATTTTTTGAAGCCGCATATGTTACTGTGCAATAAACAAAAATTTTATGAAACATATAATTAGAAATTCATATTTCCTAGGTAAAATTAATTGAGTAACCTTGGATTTCGGCTAGCAAATTGATTGTGCTCTAGCCGTTCGAGTATCTACCCCAATAAATTGTAAACCACAGGCTACTTAATTTGTACCCAACTATCCTTAATGGTGCAAGTACTTTAATTTAGTCGTTAATTTTTCTGAAATTTTCCATTTTTCTAAGTAATTTCCTTAATTTTTCATTCCGTAAGAACCTTCTACAAAGTATTAGGAAACTTTAAAAAAAGATAAATGAAATCGGTAAAGTCGTTCTCAAGTTATTCGGTTAAATTTTAATGATATATTCATATTTAATAATGCACCAGATTATATTAAAAAATCCGTTCTACGATATATGTATGTACATATAAAAAACGTTTAACAGTCGTATTCTAAACTACATCAATTACGATGACATGTTAAAGTTAATCAACTGGACAGATTTAGGAAAATAGATTTCTTTAAAATGCAGAAACTTTGGGCTGACTATTCCTGCGAGCCATTTGAAAAGGGTAGTATATTTAAATGGAGAACAACGACTTTATGAAATTGCGAATGAATAAAATAATAAAAGTGATGTTTAAAATATTGTTTAGCATTTAATTCTGTTTTATTTATTGTTAACTTTGGTATCTCTGCTATTAGTTTTCGTATTTTATTCATAACAGGGCTGGAAGACCAATGTCTAAATTCCACGTATCCAGTCAGCGATACATTTTGGTGAAGGAAAATTTTGTCACGCGCCACCTGAGACATTCGGCCCTATGTCAGCCTTCTGATAATCTGATAATAGGTATATGGTACAAAAAGTAAAAAAATAATTAAATTAAATAAATAAAAAAGTTCTTATTATCAAATTCAGTGTTTTTATTTATTTTAGAATAATTTACTTAGAATATCCAAAGATGAAAAATAGTAAAATACATAGATTCTGAAGAAATTCATTTATATTTTATAATAAAATTAATAAAATATTCCTTAAACCAACAAATTTAAAAAAATATATTTCTAAAAACAAAAAAATTAAAAATCGGCCCTTCGACCCATTCGGCCCTTTGATATTTGGCCATTTGACATTCGGCCCTTGGACACATTCAGCCCTTCGACACATTTCGCCCTTCCACACATTCGGCCCTTTCATATAATACTATGCTTCGTGTCTGTGTAATGGGGTTTTCATCTAGGGCCTTTTCAATGGGACCCATTTGAAACGCGATATTTAAAATGCGAATTATCAAAACGCGATATTTCAAATCGCGTTAATTCAAAACACGATACGGCACAAAACGCGATATTGTACAAAACGAGATATTTCAAAATCCGATATTTCAAAACGCGATAGAGTACAAAAGGCGATATTTCAAAACGTGATATTTCAAAATGCGATAAAGTACAAAACGCGATATGGTACCAAACGGGAATTTAGGAACGGGTTATATCAGGCGGTTGAAGGGGAAATTTAATTTCAGTATATAGGAATTTAAAAATCGATAGGAGCGAGAGTATATAGGATCGGTATCAATCGAGTCGCTGCGTTCCCATCACTTCGCAATGCATATTCTGTACCATAACGCGTTTTGGCATATCGTGTTTTGAAATATCGCGTTTCAAATATCGCGTTTTGTACCATATCGCGTTTTAAAATATCGCGTTTCGAGCGGATCCAGTTTCCAATATTTGTATGTCAATTGAGCCACTTGTGCATTATAATTTCTGTTTTGGTCGGATTTTTGATTTTCGCTTTGGGCTCTGCTAGCTTTAAATTAAATTACCTGAAGTTTGGTCAAGAACGAGTGGAGCGCAAAATTATTTAATGGGTTATTTAATTAAGCCATAATGAGCCTAAAATTATTTGTATGCCGAATGATTTTGTTTCGATTTTGGCCCGATTCCGATTACACCCATCCCTATCTTAACGAAGTCTCTTTTTACGAATTTACGACTTCTCTAATTTTTGATAGTGGTCTTAGTTAAGATTTAAACAAAATACTAAAAAATATACTAAAAATTCGGTTAAAGAAATTTCGATTTACTAAGGAACGAATTAATTCGTTACGCGAGGGATGGGTGTAATGATTTGGGTTCTGAAGCTTGCTTTAAAGTAATAAAACCTAATGTTTTTTCCAGAACGGGCAGAATAAAAAAAAATTAGTGAGCCTAAAACTCAACTTTTTTTCTCAATTGTTTTTAAATCATTTTTTAATATGAGTTATGCTAACTTTTTCTAAAGCTAGCAGAATCCATCGATTTAGTTGGAAGGGATAGGGCCGAACATTTTTTAATATAGCATTTAATTAACCAATTATTGGCTTTAATTATCCATACTATCATGTAATGTTCTGCTGCGTGGGTTCTGCTAGCTTTAAGGACGTGTTACATTTATTTTAGTGTGCCTTCAAAAGATAAAAAAAAAGTTTAAATATTACGAATGGCACAATTTGAATGAAATGTTCAAAATGGTACTGTTCGCTCCATCTGATAACTAGAAATTATAAGTTATACTAAATCACATATTTCGACAACCTCCGACCCATGGTAGGCGGAAAATAGGCATAACGTTCAATAAACACCAATATTGAATCAGTTTAACATCCATCTATAGGTTGAACCATTCAACATAAATCTAAGTTGATTCATTGTGGTATTCGAGTCAGCCGGCAGTACATCTAAAGGCCGACTCAAACAGCTAGAGAGACAAATTACACACGCTTTGGTTTTTGAGACATCATTATTGTACGATATCGAATTCACCAAATCAATTTTTTGGATACTAATATAATTTATGGAGGCCAATTTTTGGTATCCTAATAATTTAGTGCTACCGAGATATTATCGAAATAATTTCCTTCCAATTATCTACTTCTTCTACATGAAAATGAATACTTTATTCTTGTTTGGATTCCAAAATTCAAATTAATAAAAATATTTTTATTAAATAATTTATAATAAATCGTAAATCCTTATAAATAAGAACTATGTTCATTTTATGAATAGATAAGAAAAGAACATTTAAGATTGTTGAAATATAGATTGTGCTATCTATCGATACGACATAATTATGTACTTAAAAAACTTATAAAATATTATTTTAGTTTACAAAATTCCAAGCCTACATACAATACATTAAAATGAAAATAGTTTCCTTCCCATTTAAACAAAAAAAAAACATTTTTCTTATTTTTAATGCATTTTCAAGAAGACAAGAAAAAATTAAATTTATCTTCTTTATGTACTTTGGGTATATAGATTTACGAGTACCGAGTACATTAGACTTCTATACAACTCTGGTACAAAAATTTTAATTTATAAATTTTTCATTTTGTTGTTTTTGGCACAAAACAAGTAATCGAAAAACTTTTGTCTATTTTATTAAATTGAAATTAAAATAAAAACTTTTTAAAATTTAATTTTTTAAAATCAGAAATCAATTGATTTGTGTACTCGTAGACATACATGGAAGAGTCTTGAACCAACAAAATGAAATATAAATGTGCATAAAAAAAAAACTTAAATATATATTTTCAATTAAAACAAATAATAAAAATAATTTAAAATTTAAATTAATAAGGAGTCCGACTCGAAGAAATAGAAAACTACCCAAAACCTCTGTATATTTAAGTGCCCCCCTACAATCCATACGTCTTTTTAAAATGCCAGCAATTTTTAAATTTTTATAATAATGTAATATTTTTATAAATCATATTATATGTATTATGTTTGTCGGCAGTGATTCAATTTTATGCTAGTAGCAAAATATGTTTTATTTTATTATTTTATTTTTTGTTAGGTGGATCCCAAATTCACACACGGAAAACGAACGGTATATAGTGAAAATTTATTTATGTTGCAAAAAAAACACACACATATACAAAACATAAAAATTCTATCCGTTCGTATGAATTTTAAAACATATCTAATACGTGATAAATATTTATTTGGGTACTGGAGGAGATGATTTTTTTTTGAATATACATTCAAGAAATTTAAATAAAAAGGAAACGGAACAGACTCACTCGTTTCAAATTCCTAAAATAAACAAAATAAATTTTGTCTGGTGGCAGTTTTATTTTCGTTTCGATTTTTTTTTTTTTTTTTGGTTGGTGGGTGCTTAACAATTCGTTTAGTAAAAGTGGATTTTTTCGTTCTTCTAATTTGGCTAATCGATTACCATTAGATTTTGGAAAAAAACACTGGAAATATATTGGATTAATTTGTGTAATAAAATGTTATCCACTTATTCAAATTTTATGTAATATGATTTGTGGTTTTCATTTTGAAAATGAGAGACTCTTGTTGATTGGTGGTAAACTTCCGTTTTCTGTACCCAAAAACTCGTCTCAACATAATTTGGTTAGACTGCATATAATTAAAGATTTTTTAAAAATTCATTAACTTTATAAATATATTTATATACAAAAATAATACAATACTCACACAAATTCTACCATAAAAACTCGTACTAACCTGAAAAGAAGAAAGAACCTTTGTTAAAAATTGCATTTTCAAATAGAAATATATATTTTTTATTGAAATTGTGTTTCTATGCCCAATATATTGAATACACCAGTACTTAATACAATATAAATTTAATAAAAAATCCACGCTCTGCATTACTAATTTATGGCTCATTTACTATAAATCACATCGTGCAGCAACAAAAAATTATAAAAACGCCATTCATCACTTTTTTTAAATATTAAAAATGAATAAAATATGAATTTCATTATTATTTATCCATGTAAAAGTACAAAATTTTTTATCGTACTTTAAAATTAAAAATAAAAATAAAAATCACAAAAAGCTCGTGGAATATGTTTTTCACAAAGAAACGAAAGAAAAAATTGCAAAAAGCTCTATATTAATGGAAAATGCCTTTAGGGTATTTCGACATTAGCAATCATATAATTTTATTAAAAAATATTTCTTTTGAAAATTTTTAAATACAACAACATTAAAAGTAAAATGTATTTTCCATTGTAATAAATTTTATTTTAAGAAATGTGAAAATTTTAAAGCTATACCGAGAAAAGTTTGCACCCAATTAAATTGGAAGTGATATCGATATATCAATCCAAGAATAACTTCTCTTTTCCGTTATTGTTTTTTCTGGAACAGGATGAATAGTTGATTACTATTTACCACCACTATTTGTCGATTGCAAGTGGTATTACTTAGGTTTAGACAGGATGAGCGTGCACACAATTTCACAAGAACTCTTTTTAAAAAATATTAAATCACGATCACGTTCCATACACGTTCAAAAGACGGGCTTCATCTTCGTCTCTTTCCCCTTTTACCTATAAAATCGATGTTAACTGTGGCATATAATTTTTCGATGAAGCCGAACTAACGTAAATAGAAATGAAAATAAAAAATTTAAAGCCATTTTTGAGATGTAGATTTTTGTTTAAATTTTATTTTCGAGAAAGCAGAATAAAACAATACAAAAAATTAATTAATATAAAACAAGGGTTTAAATTTAGAATAAAAAATTTATTACGACTTAGTTTGAAGCCAGAAGCTGAAGCCGTGTATGGAATGGTCCAATAGCTGATAAATTAATAATTGAAACAAATAAAATCGCAATAAGGTAAAAAATAAATTAATAATATATCCAGGGGTGACATATTATAACATCACATTTTCGATAATTTATCGAACAAATGAGGGCACATGCTCGATCAGCTAGCAAGCAAACAATATGCTAGCGCAAGACCTGGCTACTCAATCAATTATACCAAGCTAATATGAATTTAAAATTACATTTTTTTATAATTTTTTTTTATTTTTTTTGCAATTGCACAGTGAACTTTGCTGCTTAGAAAACTATACAGCAAATTTTTATATTATTTTACTGTGCAATCGCAAAAATAAACAAAAAAGCGCATACAAAATTAATTCAAATTCAAATTTGCTTGGCATAATTGATTGAGTAGCCAGGTTTTGCGCTAGCATATTGCTTGCTTGCTAGCTGATCGAGCATGGTGGGGCACATTTCTATCACCAAATAATTTGATTTCGATATTTGAACGAAATTGGAGAAAGAGGTACTGCTCATATTTATTCTAGTAGGTGGTGATAGCGCAATAGAAAAAAAAATCATAAACGAAACAGTCGCCAATTTTAGTTAAGAAATTTATTGTATTAAACGAACAATAATCGTATGTATATTTTTCTGTCAATTGTTTCTGAAAATTGGCATACTACCATTTTCCGGTCTCAAAAACGATCTGATAGGTCATGACTTTGAGAAAATTTGTTTAGGGACTTAATTTTGGAAAAACATTTTTCATATGAATGACGTCACAAATACTTGGAATAGTAAGCAAGTCAAAATCTTGCATATATGTATGAAAATCAAGGTCTGTCATATTAAAATAAAAGTTTTATTTTGAAAAAAACATGAAGACAAGATATTTCTTGCACTAAATTTAGTTTTCCATCGGAAAATTTGCCTGAACGAAGTAAATTGCCGTCCCGGTGGCAAAGTGGTCAGCATGCTTACTTCAGCGACTGGAGGTCACGGATTCAATGAATTAATCACTCATTATCCGAAATGAAAATATGATTATGAAACCACATTTGAGGCGGCAAAATCCCTTGATGGGATATAGTACCAGAGAGAAGAAAGAGAGAGAAAGAGAGAGAGAGAGAGAGAGAAGTAAATGCAGGAAGTTGTAAAATTAAAAAGTTTTATTTATTTTGATTTTTCATCAAGGTAAAAACCAAATTCGAAATATGCCTAGAGGACGACCCAAAAAACGCAAATTCTCAATTGTTCTCATGTATCGTTGGAAGAACAACAACCTAGACAATCATATGTTACGAATGATATCGAATTCAATCTTAATGTACAAAATCGAATCGAAGAAATTTTTGTCCAACAACCTGGACCATCCAACGCGGCAAGACCAATCCGAACAGCTAAAGCAAAAGGCATGGAAAAAATGTCTGAGGTAATTACGTTACTTAAAGAATCTCAATCCCAAGAACAGCTTATTCAAATGCAACAATCAATGGGTATCGTATCGCAAACGAAAATGATACACAACGAAATCTGCGATTAGAAGAAGAACGCCGTCGCAATGTTCAACGACGACGAACCTACCTATGCCGTAAACTACGCCAGCGTTAATAACAAATCATTGGAACCCTTAAACGTTGTATGTATTAACTGCTGAGCCCTCCATTTTCCCGAAGAAAGAGTAGCAAATAAAGGCGATTCATTTGGAGATTGTTGCTTGCATGATCGAATTGTGTTGCCACCTTCACAGTTTCCAAATGAATTGATTTGCCTTTTTTTACGACGTCACCCGCTCGCTAATGGTTTCCACAAACGAATCCGTAAGTTAAACTGATGTTTCGCTTTAGCTTCATTTCACCATCAATAGTCGTAACATATTTAGCTTCAAAGCACATCATAGTCATCGATGATGCTGTAGACGAACGCTACGCACATCCTCTAAATTATGGAATCAGTCGTAAATTAATGAATCTGTTGGAGGAAATATTGCGAGAACAAGACATCTATGCCCAAAGTAACATGAGGATGCGAGAAGTAGAGGATGATATAAATCAATGTGCTGCTGCACTGGGACTACAACCTCCAAATCTGCAGCTCATTTTTACAGTACCAAATGGTGTGGATTATAGACGGTTCAACCCTCCTGCATGTAATGAAGTATGCGTTGTTCTTACGCTTAACGCTGATCAAAGTTTCCCGTCAAATGAAACGGTTGTAAAACAACGTGGCAAAGATGTTGTCATTTTAAAAAATATCGACCATCGTGTGGAGCCCTTTACCTACCCATTGTTTTATCCAGCCGGAACGTCAGGATATACCGTGGGTATGTCCGGAATCCGTCGATTGCGTGTCATTGGTCATCATTGCTCAACCAGAATGCTTCCATTTGTGAGTACTTCTCTATCATGTGAAGGACGCAACAAGTTTTGATGATCTTCTTACTGTGAATGACATTCGTTATGCGACATACAAACAAGTGCCTAGCTCATGGCCTCGCCTTTGACGATAAACAGTGGATAGATGGTCTAGAAGAATCAGCACTGTTCTAAATGCCTTCGGTAATGCGAATACTCTTCGTTCAGATTCTTATTTTTGGATGTCCCGAAGATCTAAAAGGTCTCTGGGAAAGATTCAAAAATCAGTCGGCAGAAGATTTTATTCTGCAAGCACGACGAAATAATAGATCAGAGGATCCTGTAAATAAACGTGTTTTTCGTATTAGTGGATTCAAGGTAAATACGACAGCAACAGAAGGTCGACATTTTAGTTTCTGGATTGGACGATATGGGACGATATTGACAATTACGAAGATGAGTCAGCTGCTACTGGAGAACGCATGTATCGGCTTCTGCAAGGAAAACAGATTGAAACTATGAACAGTATTTTACGTGCAGCCAATGAGTCCAACTATGTTGAAACAAACTGTTTTTCATAAATGGACCAAGCTATGGCGGTAAAACCTTCGTGCATAAGACCTTGTATCACTTACTTTGTGGCCAAAATCGCAAAATAAAATGTATCGCATTTACAGGAATCGCATCAACTCTATTGCCTGCTGGACAAACATCACACAAGACATTTGGTCTGAAAGTTCCGCTTTCGTCAGATTCAATTTCCAGCATTAAACCTAGTTCATTCAAAGAACTCGCTCTAACTGATGTTTTCCTTATGGATGAGGCACCGATGTTACCAAAGTATGGTTTACAAAATATGGATCAGTTGTTGCGGTCTATTGCAATTTAAAACTTGCCGTTTGGAGGGAAAATTTTAGACGCTGGAGGTCATTTCCGTCAGTGCTTACCTGTCCAATTCCGAAGCAACCGTAGTGAACACACGATTTGTTGATAAAAAAGTCATCTGTGGAAGCATTTCAAAAAATTTCCTAAATGCTTCCTATTCGCAAAGTATATCCTGAAAATTTTCCAAACAATGAATTAAGTGAAATCGAATTACCTGAGGATATAATTTTCAGTGGTAAATTAATGGAAGAAGTATTTGGAAATTGCCTTCCGAATCAAAATTACGATGGAATGAAGAAACGTGTTATTCTCGCGCCACTGAACAAAGAAGTAAGTAATATTAATGCTGAGATCGTTGATCGTCTCCCAGGAGAATACAAATAGTATAAAAGTCATAATTCTGTGAAGGATAAACAGGACGGGAGTATTGAATTCACGCCAAAATTTCTTAATTCATTTTAAATTGCTGATTTGCCACCCCATGAATTAAAACTAAAGAAAAATAGGATAATTATGCTAATTCGTAATTTAGATATTTAGATATTTCGGAACACGTCTGATTGTTACCGAATTATGTAACAACGTAGTTAGAGCAAAAATAATTACTGGGGAAAAAGCTGAACAAGAAGTACACATTTCTCGAGTTACGCTCAACTCCAATAAAGATCAACTTGGATGTACAGCACAACGACATCAATTTGCGCTTCGACCAGCGTTTGCGATGACCGTGCATAAATCTCAAGGCCAAATGTTCGAATTTGTTGGCGTCCACCTTCGTACATCTGTCTCTATTTTCACGTGTTAAAGGACAAAATAGCTTGAAAGTTCTGCTACCGCCTGAAAATAAACGTCGCGCGTATGTTGTGTGAAAAGAAGCATTGAATGCTCCTGATGAAACTTCTATTAAGTCAGGCGACGATGGTTACCTCGGTTAAAAAACTGATTAAACTGACAGATTAAAAAACTCTCTTGCTTTTCACCGAGCAAGTTCTGTCCCCTGGGGCTAAGAGATTTAACATTCGATAAAGTATCGAAACTGTGATGTTATAACATGTCACCCCAGGATAACTAGACTAAAATAAAAATTTAAAACGAGTTGTAAATAAACTTGCAGCAGGTACTTAAATGAAACATTTCAATTTTCCATTGTATGCAGATTCAAAATTCAACCAGCGTAATTTTTATCTTGTGGATTTGGATTTTTGTGATTTTTAATTTGATAATTTCTCATAACCGTGTGGACTTTTTGATTAAGGATTTTTTAATTTGAGATTTCATGTGTTTCCGGCAATTTTTCAACGGTTTAAACAACAAACTTATCAAAGAATACTTTGCTTTGAACACCAAAGTAGAAAAAAAAAATTATGAATTTGAGTGGTTGAAAAATAAAATAACTTTAAAATTTGTCTAATGCGATACAATTTTGTTGGATTATGATACGATCCTGTTGTAAGAACCACTCTAAAAAGAAAAATAGTCCTGACTTTTAAGATTTTTACGGGATATACATATTTTACTCTCCGCTTCCATTCAAAGAAATGTTCTGCAGGTTATAAAAATTCATTGATAACCTTGCTACCAGATTTTACTATATTACGATCCAGAAATAACTAAATGTTAGATTCGTATTCGGTGCTTCAACAGGACCATTGGTTTGTGATGAGAAAAGTAAGCAGTATCAGTGTTTTCCACAGTGAACCATCTTCTTGTCGAGAAGTTATTAAAAGAAGGCTGCTCTTAAGTGATGTCAAAGATCATTGAAGCTCTCAGTTTGATCAGAATAATTAGAAGTAACAAGATGAAAGAACCGACCGACAATTTGCAGGAAGCATTCATATTAGGCAGCGAAATAAGTTTCGAATCATCACAATATACTCATAAACTGTTAGTAAACCAGAACAAAATAAACGACAAACAGATAAATAAATGAGGTGTACTACGAAATCCCGGTTTTCAAAATCCAGGTTAACAAAATCCTGGTTTTCAAAATGCCGGTTTTCTTTTCCTCTAGTTCTAAAGTCTTGATGAGTATGAGTAGAGGCTGACGGTTTCGATAACTCTCACGGAAGGCGGGAGGTCGCTAGGCTCCCCTCCGCTTAGCCCTCCGAAAGACCTTAACTTTGAACTTCGGTGGACGTAGGAGCCGTGATCAGCAAACATGTCGCACTGCATGCCGCTCGCAGGAGCGGATTATATAGAATCTATTAATGACACCTACTAAAAAGCAAAATAATTGCACCATTTTGTTATGAAAGATTTTTCGCAAGTATCAAATTTTAACAAAATTTGTTAAGAAATGTCCAACTTCCATCCCTATTAGCCATTTTCTAGAACTTTATCGCAAACTCTTATTTGAAATTTGTCAAAAAATCATTTAAGAATCCTATTTTCCCACATGTCAAATTTTAAAAATTCAAACCGGGATTTCTTTTTTATACAAAAACTGGGATTTTGAAAACCGGCATTTTGAAAACCAGATTTTAAAATTTTGGATTTTGAAAACTAGGATTCTGAAAACCTGGATTTTAAAACCAAGATTTCGTTACACACCCGTTTAAGCCGACAAGTGATTCTACACTTCCTAATTTGCAGCGACAATTTTTTCGTCGGTTCGGCACACATTTTTGTACATGTCGACCCACATTTAGACTTCATCATTAAATTTCTAGGTATGACTTCAAGAATTTAAGAGACGTTTTGGTTATAGGAAATGGGTTGCGGTAATATTTTCTTGAAATTACTAGATTGCTAGCTAATGATTTATCTATTATAAGATAATTCAAATTTAATTCCTACTGGTGATAAATTGGTTTGTACCGTGAAACTTTTGTTAATTTGTGTTTCCAACTTTGATAATTTTTCGAAATATTTTTTATTCGTTCAAAGAAATATTTTACAACAAATGATTTTTCCGTTCGGATTTCATGATTTTGCTCCTCACCACTAGAAAAAATACTGTATTATAAGTTAGAATAAACACTAGCGCGTGTGGTTAGTTTGGACTTTTGATTAGACTTTACAAAACCAAGTAGTCCAATCACTGATAATTCAATAGGAACAACTTTTTATCTGAAAATCGAATAAAACTATGAAAACTAATTAAAATTGATTTTTGTACTCCTACTTAATAATCTGCTGTATATTCCTGTCTATGGTTCAATTTAGTTGTCATCATGATCATTAAATTGACAAAAATTAGAAAGGGTATCCAAAAAAATCAACTATTCACCTCAGGATCGCTGCTGTAGTTAAAGGTACGAATGAACTCGTAAATATTTACCTACTGATAAAAGCAGAACCGCCTTGAAGAGATGAAAAGCTTTCCTGTTAAGGTTGATTGAGATATTCAAGCAGACAAATCTCGACAATGCAGATCTACAAACCGATAAAACAGATTTCTTGGTAACGCAGTTATCTCAAATTGACAATTTACCAAAAATAACAATTCACCGAATAAAACAGTCCACAGAAATCATCAATTACTCGAAAACAACAATCCACTGAAAAGGACAATTCACCAAAATCGACAATACATCTAAAACGACAATTCATCGAAAACGACAATTCATCGAAAAAACAATTCACCGAAAGCTACAATTCATTGAAAAACAATTCAACGAAAACAACAATTCATCGAAATCGACAGTTCGCTGAAAACAACTATTCAACGAAAACTACAATTCACCGAAAAACCATTCACCAAGAACGACAATTCACCGAAAATATTTAATCAAAATTGACAGTTCACCGAAAAGTAGTATTCACCGAAAACGCCAATTCACCGAAAACACAATTCTCCGAAAACGACAATTTACAGAAAACTGGGGGCCTACGATGAAAAACGAACGTCGACGTTTTTTGTTCGTTATTTATATTCAGCAATAGTAATTACTATTGCTGAATATAAGCAACGAACAAAAACCGTCGACGTTCGTTTTTCATAGTAGGCCCCCTGTAATGTATCAAAAACGACTATTCATTTATACAACCTTCTGATTATTCCTTCAAAATGTGTAAATTTAACTGATTTGTAATAATTCAAACAGAAAAAAATAATTTTTATTAGTTTTTTTTATAATGTGATCGTACTGAAAAACCGAAACCTTAATTGCCGGAGACGAAGAAAACTAAAAATCCTTTTTTTAATGTGTTTTCGTAACCATTTATTTTTAATTGTAATATCGTTAAAAAAAATTCAATTTTTCGAATTTTTTAATTTCAAAATTTCAAAGGTTCGGGATTTTTTTTTTAGTATTTTTTTCGGAATATTTTATTTCAGTAAATTACTAACAACCCTTTAATAATATGCGAAGCGTTTTAAATATTTTCGATAAATTATCGTTTTTGGTGAATTGACGTTTTCGGTGAATTGTTTTTTCAGTTCATTGTCGTCTTCGATGAATTGTTCTTTCGGTAAATTATGGTTTTTGGTGAATTGTTTCTCGGTGAATTGTCATTGTCGTTGAATCAGTAATTTGTCATGAACCTTTGATGTCTAGATCTATGATACCGAATAGTCATCAAATTATCAATAGAGACTGATGATAAATTTCAAATAAGTCGAGTAAATTTTGAATACATTTTTCCACTCAGTAAAATTTTTTGGAAAAGCAAATGTTGATAACGCAAACTATTTGTTTTTCGACAAAATTCTATTAAGTGGAAAATCCGCCAGCATCGGTCATCTGAGGTTTTTCACAAGTGTAGCGACAACAATCGACAACAGACAGCTGTTAGTGGTCAATTCAGAGTATTCCCTTATCGGTATAACCACAAGTTTTAAGTACAAAAAAACCGTGATAATAATGATATGGGTTCAAAATACTTTTTTTGCCGTTTTAAAAGTCCTTGCGTTTGAAAACGCAAATAGGAAGTCCTCTCGTACTTCATCTGGATGTCCGTGGCTACCAGCAATGCATCGGCAATGGTTTGAGCTTCTACTTTAAATTCAAAAAATTGATAAGCTTCTGGTACTAACAGTATTTTGTAGACAACAATTTTAGCAATACTGCTTTACTTGATAAATCCTCCGTTATGGCACTGTTGTCAAATTATCAGTTTATAATAGTATATGTATGTATTGTAAAGGTTTAAAAAAATGTCACAATCCGGAGCACCTTAGTAATCAAAACCACCGCTGTGGCGCTGAAAGCAGTTAAATTTTTTCTCATTCCCATTTTACGGGACGACGACTTTTGATATGTAACTATTGATATGTGATCATTAAGTAGAAATGTATTTAAATGTGCACCCTCGCTAAACCACAATAATTCAAATATAATTAAACCAATTCTACAAAAATAAAAAATTTAATTACCTAAATTCTAATTTCAACAATAAATAATTATATTTAGTATACATTTATTCTCAGTAATATATTATTAAAAATTATTTGTGTGTGTTTATATACAAATTAAAACCCGATAATTTATGAATACGACAATAATTATTCGTTTTTTTTAGTGTTAATTAAAAATAATATTAATTATTTATTTATTAGAAAAATGTAAATATATTGGTTTTTAAAATCAAAGGGAATAATAATAATAATTGGCAATCAATAGTTCCGAATTAGTAGTTCGTAAATAGAATAATTAATTTGTAAATTTTATGGGTATTGATTTTTTACCAATTTATATGCAGATATCTCAATTTTGGGTATGTTAAACAGCATTTCGATTGCATTTTAATTTTAAAGTTAAGACTTGAGCACACAAAATTCAATAAAAAGAAATTACAAAAGAATAAATAAATTTAATTACGGAACATGAGGAGAATTGTGAATTGTGGGTGGACAGTACAGAATATATTTTTTCTGTTGTGTTGATCTATAAGTCCTACACATATACAACATATATTATGCTCGTTCGTATAGCTTAAAACAAATAATACAATTTCATTATAAATGTTTATTGTTATCAAAATTGTATGCCTTTTATTATTATTTGATATATAGAACATGAATTGTGCATTTAACAATCATAAATTTTCCGAATTTTGCACTTATTTATTGCTTACTGTACGTACAGACAAAATCATACATATTACAATATGAATGTATAATATAGATTTTATAAATTGAATTTTAATTTAAATTCTATAAAGCAGCTTATTTCATTATAGGAAAGGAGTTACTCTCCCGATCTGTAAAAACTGAATTACATTGTATTTTATTTTAACTTTGAAATTAAGAAACAAACAATGTCAATCCGTAGGACCAAGTTATTGGTATAATGATAAATATGGGAAAATTAATCTAAATTCCTATACCGAAAATTGAAAAGCATTTGGGTCCTGTACTTCCTAAAAAAATGGAGGAGTGTAATTGTTGTGGCCAACACTCGACTCTAAAGTAAAGAATTACACCTAACGTACGTAGCTGCTGCGAAAGCTGCCAGTTCTGGTACACAGATGTCCACCACATTTCGCATAGATTTCCTAATTTATGGAAAAAGCTTTAGTATGAGATTATATTTCCGAGAATAGTTAAAATTTTATCTGGATCAATTTAGTTTGTAATTTAATTTACAATTTTTTAGAATATTTTTGCGAAAAACGGCAAAACTCTTATAGAAGCTGCCACTTCCGATTCTCGTAAACGTTATCTAATTTTGAATACACAGAACTTTAATTATATTAATTATAAATATATTAAATATGATAAGTACTAAAAATTTTAAATACAAGTAAAAAACTATTTAATTATAATAAATAAATTTATTGTAAATTAATTTTACATTTTATAATTAAATTAATATTTTGTATCCATAGAATCAATTGAATTGAATAATCGATATGAATGCAGCACGATGCCAAATTATTTAAACTACATATTAACATTGATAAGTTTTTAATTATTTTCGTTATTTATAATTTTAACAATTTTTTTTGTGTATAAAATTTGCGGATTTATAAAATTAAATTCTGAGTATCCCAATTAAAATTGATTGAATTTGTGTAAATTGCAAATCCCTTCGAGCGGATAACATCACTAGTTAAATTATTATTTTTTTATGATTTTAATAATATTACGAGCATTATGTGTGGGGTTGGGAATGATGAGAGGAAAAAACAATTGAATATAAAAAAAATTATTCAGCATTTGGAATAATCTAGGATTTGATAAGGTGGAAAAGGAACAGCATCCGGAAGTTTGATTTTTATATTTTCTTTCACATAATGAATGTTGTTTGCTAGTTCGGCTTGTACACTTTTACTTATCTGAAGCATTATTTTTTACAGGTTATGCCAATTAATATCAAATGTTTTTGGCAAAAGTTTCTATTTCTCATATCTGCTTAAATTTCTTGGGGTACCGATATGAAGTTCTTTGATAAAAGTTTTTAAACAAAAAATTATGTGAGTGTCTATTGTGAAGCTCTTGCTTAAAAGTTTCTTTCTTGAACACTTATGGAAGTGTGCAATTTTAACAGAGCAATTAATTTATTTTAAAAATTATATAATTCGAAATAATAATTAGAATAAATATAAAATAAAAGAAACTGTTTAACATTAAAAATTTTAATATGCCCATTATATGAATTCGAAAACCATGCTGGAATATCAGGAAGAACTGGTTACCAAAGAATGGCTACTTGCTAATGCATTAATTATAGCAAAACCAATATCCAACCCAGACAGGAACGAAACACAAATTTTATCAATTAAAAAATATTAATATCGTTAACAGTGCTAAAAAAATGTAGAATATAGCAGGCCTTTCATAGAGAGCGATCAAGAAACAAACAAGTAAATAACTTTGCTTGATAGATACGATTTAATTTAGAGTCCTACACACTATATGACTTGTCGGAAAGACAGTTGGCCCGACCAAATCAGTATTGTATATACATTACCTGATATACCGTCTGATTTGGTCAGTTGTCATTGACTACGAAAAGGGAACATACGAATCATGCCGCGAACTTTATCCAAAAAACAAAAAATTTTCATCGTAATCGTAGCGTGTTTGAATTTAAACATTAAAAATCGAAGAATGTGGGCTAAAAAATGGCTGTTGAAACTCAAAAAATTTAGCCATTTGATTTTATTAAAACAACTAAACAGCGATGATTTTCGGAATTACTTGCGGATGGACTACGAAAGTTTTAGTGGGTTGTTACGTTTAGTATCGCCATTGATTTCTAAACAAAATACTTTGATGAGGGAAGCAGTTACAGCCGAAGAACGGCTAGTTGTTACTTTGCGAATCCTAGCTACTGGTCGAGAGTACGCAGATTTAAAATTCAGTAGTATTATTTCACCGCAATTGATGTCAAAAATAATATCCGAAACTTGTAATGCCATATATAAAGTCTTCAAAAATACATAAAGGTGAATTTTATTTTTATGTTGTATTTATTAAGTTGTGTTAAAAATAAAGTTTGTGTTAAAGTTGTAGAGTCATAGAGTGTCGTTTGATGGTATTATGTATATCAATATTGTGTTTCAGATACCTGTTAACGAAGTCGAGTGGTTAGAAACCGCAGAATCATTTCAAAATCTGTGGCAGTTGAAATAACTGCGTCGGTGCTATGGACAGAAAGCACGTCTTAATAAATAAACCGCCAAGAACTGGGTCCTTGTTCTACAATTACCACAGAACCTTTAGTACAGTATTATTCGCTGTAGTTAATGCAAATTATGAATTTATATACGTTTATACTGAAACTAAGCGTTTCAGATAGAGGAGTATTAAAACACACAAAATTTTACCAAAAATTAACTTCCGGTGACCTCAATTTACCAAAACCATCGTTATTGCCTGGTACAACTATATCAGCACCATACGTGTTCGCTGGAGACAGCGCTTTTGCATTGACATTGAGCAAACATTTAATGAAACCTTATCCCCAGAAAGACTTACCCAAAGAAAAGAGGGTATTTAACTACAGGTTATCGAGAGCCAGGAGAGTAGTGCAGAATGTCTTTGAGATATTATTATCTTCGCGATTCAGAATTTTGCGGAAACCGATCTTAATCAACGTAGAAAATGTAGATTGGATTGTTTTAGGGTGCTGTGCGCTGCACAATTATTTAAGGAAAACGTCGAATAATTATCTTACCGCAAATTGCGTAGATCACGAAGATATAGAGAGTGGCGTGTTTCGAGAAGCTAGCTGGCGACAACAAAATGTTATGCTACAGATTAATCGTAGAAGTCAAATGCAACAAACGGAGGACGACAGAAATGTCCGGAATAATTTTACGGAATTTTTCAATGATAAAGTTCGTGTGTTTTTTCAAGATCGCATGATTAATGTTTTGGGGGACAGAATTGATTAAATTAAAAGATTAACAATAAAAGAACTTAAATTAACAATCAAAATTAGTATTTATTTTATTTTGGTTTATAATTATAATTTTTGAAAACGATGTAATCCTCCATCGATTTGCCATTTTGTAGGCCCATATTTAATTCATTTGGCGTAGGTGTTGATGCTTGTGAGAAATGTAGGCTAGATTTGCTATATCCGAAACTGGCTGACGGCGATGGTGATGGAGAGAATTCCACGTGTTCGTAATCAGAATTTAAGTTGATGGTGAGAGCCAATTTATCTAATTTACCATAAAATATAATTTCAGAAATTAATTTTTCTACGATTGTTCTCTGTAATTTCTTCATTTGTTGCAACTGACACCCATTCGTTATTCCATACGAACCCGCTGGGGTGTCTGATGTTAACATTTTTTCGACAGCTTCTATTAACCGGCCTTGTTTTTTCATTATATTTGCTGAAGTGGTTGGACGGCGTTTGTTTGAGGTCAGTTTTTGTGGCTGCGGTATTTCTTGTGATGTCTACAATATAAATTGATTAATTAGAAACAGACAAAATATTCACAGGAATTTGACAATTTCAGGGAAACGTACGTACGATCACAAAACTTGTTTGTAATATATTTATGATAAGAACCGTGTATTTTTCAGGGACGGGAGAAAAACTTACAATATTTAGGTACTTACTTCATCATCATTGCAATTATCATAAGTGTCGATTCCGATTCTATTTGCGAATTCATTTTCATCTAGAAATGACAGATATTCATAATACCATAGTGATGGTATATATATATATATCTGCCGGACTCACTCCAGTCTTCTTACTATCTATAGCCTGAAATGGACATGAACAATTTTTATTAAGGTTATGCAAATAATTATTTAAATAAATTTTGAAACAAAACTGTAAATTTAATATAAATTGAGTAATAATTTATTTATATGTACAACACATATACTTTCCTTTTTTTCGCTCCCTTTGTACGAGGCCTTCATGCTTTCAATATTTTTTTTTCACTGTATCGATAGCGGCTTCACAATCAATAAAGCACAATTTCTGCTGTAACAGCTTAGTGCCTCATTTCTGACATCCCTATTGGAGTATTGCTTGCTGCTTATGCGCCACAAGCAGGTCTTTTCTTTGTATATTCCAAAAATTGGATTAAAACTTCTCTTTCTGTAATTGGTGTTTCCGCCATTTTACATAAATATGTTTAAATACATTTGACGTTTCACTGATAGAAAAATTACCTAACCACCCGACAATAATACATACGCTCTAATTTGATAAGGCGGTCGGGTGGTCGGGTGATGGTTGGATGGTTTTTACTAGCTGACATACCCGACAGAAAATTTGTCATACGATAAACATACACACGACCTGATTTTACATCTGATTTCTGATCTGAACAAATCAGCCCGACCGCCTGACCATATAGCGGTTGCTTATGTGAAATTAATTAGGATTTTTGAAAAAAGTTAAACGTTTTATGTGTAAAAGAGCATTAAAAAAATTACCCGACATTTAGTTGTAGTGTACGTTGAAAAAATTGTTTATTATTTTGAAAATTTTGACATTCCAAAATTCTGTTGGTTTGGATTTAAATTTAAAAGAAAAAACTTTCATTAAATATTAAAATGGAATTTAACTTAAGTGAATTTCAACTTTTATTAGACCAGAATAACGGTATTGTGTATAGAAATGATTCTGTCTATCTAAAGAACATAATCAATGAGAAATTATTTTTACCATTTATAATTTTTAATAGTTATAAAATTTTAATTTTTTATTGTAGCTTGGACCATTATAGTGGTGAAATACAGCGATGTGGCAGTTTTTTATAATTTAAAACTAGTGTATACTAATGAAACAGGTACGTGTAAAAATTTAAAAACAGTTATAATTTGTATACAACTAAATACTAACAAATGTTTCGCTTTAAATTATAGAATTAACTGCAATAGAAAGGCAACACCATGCTAATGAACTTAAGGGCATACAATCGATACACGAGCAGGGCTCCATGAAATGGACGGAAGTTCGCAATCGCGAACACTATTAAATTTATAGGGCCTCTATTTTGGTGAAGTTGGGCCTCTTAAAAATTATAGGGCCTCTTAAAATGTGTAATGAGGCGGCGCAAAATGGCGATTGATAACAACTCCACAAGTGGCGCAGTATTCGCCAAAACCGAGTATGATGTGGAAACAGCAGGTTTCATCGCATTAGATGATTCGTTGTCACCTGACTGCATAATATCATCACGTGGCGTGGTTACTAAGTTCAATTCGATGTCCCATCCACCATCACGACCGATTATAAGTCATACCGCAACGAGACTAAGACCTTGTCCTACACCATCTCCTTCAGGAAAGGTGTCATCCTTACCAACCACACCGTCATCCCTATCATTATCATCATTCTCACAAATTCCATTACGCTCATCAACATTCACATCAAAGTCACCAACATCACCCTCAACATTACCATTGATCTTTCCCACACCATTAACATCACTCTCATCACTACCATCAATCTCACCCATACAATCAGCCTCATCCTCGCCATCACCCTTCCATATTTAAACTTCCCAAACCATCCACTTCTCGAACCGGCGGTACACCAAGAAGACGAAAGCGATCTCTTCAAATGGATTTCAATGAGAAGTTTATATTGTTGCAAAGGGAACGGAACGACGAAATTGCAAAATATATAAAGATAAAGAACAAAAATATCTGTATATCGATTTTGTCCCGTGAGTTACTCATTTAAAATGAGTGAAGCAAAAGAGTAGAGTCTTTGTATTTGTATTTTTCTTTTGTTCGTATTTGTGTCATTTGTATGATGAACAGCACCAAAATAACGCGATCCAGGCGAATCAGTCATGCCACACGAGCATTTTTTGTATTTTGGCATTTTTTTCTACCAATGTTTTGTTCTGCTCTCTCTTAAATAAAATTTTAACTAAAATGAGTAAAAAATGTCCTTGAAATATTTTTTATTTCATTTATGTTTGAGTTGTGTGGTAGAACAGAAAATTTGTTTAGGTTAGGTTTCAGTGGTTGACACTTAGGCCATTTTTGGCCCATTGTGATACCACGCATTCACGCCACATCATTAACCCATTCACCTATTCACCTACTCACACAACTACAGTATACCACCTGCACATTGCAAGCTCCATGTCAACCTGTAGTACATTGACATGGAAGGTGGGTCGGCGCTGAATTCTGCACTCCATCAGAGGGTCTTAGTTGTGTTTATTAACATCACCGATTGTAATCGATGATGAAAATTTGATTTGCATCTAGCCTCTGATGGGATTCGAACCCAGTACCTCCCGGTCCAAGTGCCGAAGCTTTAACCACTGCACCACTTGTCCGGTAAAAATTTGTTTAAGTCGCAATTAAAACTTGTATCATAGGTAAACGGGGAAAGAAACGAAGAAAAATGCGACTTTTTTTTTTCGTGTGGCATGAGCCAATCGGTTTAATTTTTATGGTGCTTATTTCCTTTTCTCAGCACATTACGTCTGCTCTCGAGCTGTGGAGTGTCATTATTTAACATGCCAATGTATTTTATATTTTCTATTATCATAAATTAATTGTACAGCTATTAATAAAATTTTATAAGTAAATTTATTTTAAATTCCATAAATTTTAAAAATAAAATGTTAATTATAAAAAAATCAAAAATACATAAACAAAATGGCAAAAATATGGCGTTTACAATGGTTAACCCTTTGAGTGTCAAAACGCGCAATCGTGTTCCTCAATACACTAGCCGAAATCATGTTTGCACTCAAAGAGTTAATATGAATAAACAAAAAAAGAATGACACGTGACTTGCATATTTAGAAAAACAATCATACGCACGAAACTAACACAAACACATATGCTACTACTATATCATTCCGGTTACTTTCATTTCGTTTCACACATTTCGGGACAAAATTGGTATACTGGAAAAGAAAGAACGAACAACGTCATTTGGATAAAATGAAAATATTAAAAAATTTGTTGCAATTAAATAAAATATTATTATTCAAGTTGAGTTTTAATTTTTATTTTCAAGTTAAGAAATATGGAAAATATATTAAAAGACAAAATAAATTTGTGTTCGCTTCAATTCACCTAGATGTCTAAGTACCACTTCAGACAGTTTCTGCATTATCTTCTTAATTTAATGTTGTTAATCATTCTCTTTCTGTGATTTCATTTGCTTCTTCTATATCACCCCAAGCATCACCATTGTCTATGCACAAGTTATGTAGTACACAACAAGCTAGAACAAATTTGCACATTCTCCGAACAGTAAAAAAATCTAGCCGAACCAACTGCCTAAATTTTTGTTTTAATAAACCGAACGTGTTTTCGATTTTTACTCTACTTTGTCAATACTTTTTGTTATCAAGTTTTTTACTCTCCGTCATATTACCATAATCCTTGAATGGTGTTAGCAAATATTCCCGTAATGGGTAGGCTGCATCTCCTAACAGGTGAAACCTTTTTCCACAAATATCTGGAAGATTCTTGGAAATTAATGACAATTTATTTTGCTAGGTGTACCAATAGATGCATCCATAAATTTCATATTAGCATCACAAATCCCTTGTAGAGTAATCGAGATTAGTCCATGACGATTTACATAAGTCGAACGAATCTTATGTGCGGGCTTGCTTATATAAATATAAGACTTTTGGGCCTTTTTTCTTCTGAATCTGGAAATTTGATGATTTCCGGCGAAATTTCAAAAAAAAAAATTCAAAATATTTGTTAAATCAGTATGGGATGCTGATGGAGCTACATTAAATAAATTAGATACATCTCGATATGTACTTTTGTTAGCCGCAAACCTACAGTAAATGATTAAATAATAATAATTAAGCATTTCATAATTTATGCAAGTTAATATTTTATACCATAGAAAATATAAACATTTAGTTTCTGCGGTTGGCGGTGCTAAGCCATGTAGTCTCCTTTTATAATATGATGATCTTTCATACATATCGATCAATTTGTACGTCACGAATCTCGATAATCGAAAATTTGGCCTAATAGTTTTTATATCAAATTCAATAGTGGAAGCTACTTACTTCATCTTCGGAATAATTTTTTACGACGTCGTTTACAAAATTATCAATTCTTTGTTTTTTTGTCGAATGTTCAACATAATCGTCTCTTGAACACATCAAATGTAATAGGGAATCACTCGAGTCAAAAGAAGACGATGAAGATGGCAATAAAGATGATGAGGAGGACGATGTAGTTATTAATTCAAATATATTAGACATGACAGCATCTTTCATTTTCATTATAATACAATACACGAAAACTATTCACAGTAACAATTTATTTTAACTGAAATATGACACACATTTGTAGCTATATGTCCATAACTTTCCATGTAGATATCCAAAAATGTTGTAATGGCTGCATGCTAAGGTCAACAAAACATATTTTATAATACACCAAACAATAATTTTTCCACTTCCATTATGATATGAACATGTATACAGATCAACCCGGAAATGGTTTATTTCCACAGAGTAAAAATGAAATTATAAAATAACCAGAACCGCACAGTACCAGTAATTATTTTTTTCCATATTCGCAAATGAGTTTAAAACCGCATATTTAAACAAAGATAAATGAATTCCATATGGGGAGCAAAAACAAATGCAAATATTTTTTTGTGTGGAAAATAAGAGAATTTTCCAAGCTTTTCTTCAATTTTTGTTTTATATATACATAAGCCAAAAATCCAATGAATTTAAATGTTAAGTGAATTGAATTTTGTTTGTATGCGAGTTTTTCCATGGTTCGGATTGGTAAGTACATAAAATATTATACAAAAATTCTTATACATATTTATTTAGTTTTTATACATTTTGAATTTCATTCAAAAAAATAAATTTACAAAAAAAAAAAAATAGTAATACTATTAAAACAGAAATTTATAATATGGAGCGGAATAAAACTGTACAACGATTTTATTTATGCAAATATTTTCTATGCAAAATTTATAGTAAATGAGTAAATAGCGAACATAATAAACAGAAATAATTTTTATATAGCGCATTATAAAAATTTAAGTTAATGTTTTGCGATAGAAAAAATATGCTTTAAAATTTAGCTATAATTTACCAAGCACAGTATTTCCTATTTTGGTTATAATTGGAAAACACCAACCAAGCGATGTTTACTGATACTATTGATTTATCTTTCCAAATAACTGGCAAAGTTGAAGAATCCCTAAATTACAAACTGGACGATTTTCATCAGTCTGTGCGGCCTTTTCAAAGAATAGAATTGTGCAATGTGCAGCGATACACAGTGAAAACGAAATAAAGTTTGTGGAAGTGTAAAAGCATTTCCAGCTCGAGTAAATACGGCTTCACAGGTACGTCGATTAACTTTAATCCCAGGTGTTTATTAACACAATCCTGTATAACATTTCTTGATACGTCATCTGCAGTATTGGTACTAAAAAGTCGTCGATGTACTGCAGTTTTAGTAATTAATCAAGGAACTCGGAAAATATGAGCATTTCCAATGAATTTTTTTCAACTAGCGATGCTTTAAAACAACTGAGAAATTTTACTTAAATTCGGAACAAGTCCATCAAAATATATTTCAAGGAGACCAAACAAAATGTCGCTACGTATAGGATTCACCTCTAATCATAATGCCGTAGGACGCAATGTTCGCGTTCTTGAAAGCAATTATCTGTACAATGCAGGCTGTCATGTACATCTTCCAAAGAAATTGTTACGATTCCACGGTCATAACATTGCCTTTTTCCAGTTTTACATATTTTTGAATTTTAAATTTCATTATAGTCGTTTTATTAATTATACGGATCGCATTGCCATCTGTATTATGGCATTAATATTAAAATATGTATTTGTGAAGTGTGCGCGGTCCTTAATATTCTGTGCTTTGTTTTTTTTACCCACTCTATTGTATTACATAAAAGTCGAATAGTTTTGAGAGCGAGACCAACGTGTACTTTGTGCGTGCGTGCGAACGACTAAAATATAGGGGAATATTTTTTTGTGTGTTTCTTGTCTTGGTACGTTCGTTGATGCGCGGTATAGAGAGTCTGCAACTGCAAGTGACACACACGAAAAACAAAAAAAAATCTTCTACAGTTTTGTTGCGAGAGTTTTTAGGTCAGTTTTAGATTATCATGATATACAATATACATAGGTTGATAAGTAAAAGTAAAAAAAAATGTCAAGTTGATCTTAAAAACTGCTCATCGGTTGTAAAATATTAAAATTTTGTTTTTTTTTTTTTGGGAAATGAAAATTAAACCTACCTAATTTGAAGTTGAAATGAAAAGAAAATTAATAAAATTGTGAAAAGAATCGAGCTCAGACTTTGGGAAATACAGTTGGATTCATTTATCCATTCTGAATATAAATTAAATAAATTATATTTCTAATAATTTTGAGTTGTGTTTTTTTTTGAAAATAGAATTCTTCTGGTGTTTAATGAAATTAATTTTAATCGCGTAAATGGTGGTGAACATTGGAAAGTTTAGTTAGTTTTTCGTGGTTCGCATAAGGCTTGTATATTTAGAAAACTGACATAATTTGGATCAGTGATTACTACCCCTTGTTCCCCTACGAGAACAATTTATTCCGCCAAGGATGCGGCATATTTACAGTAATTATTATACAGCCAATATTATTCTATTATATTATCGGTTTGTGGACGCCTTCACATTTTATAGGGCGGCCTTTGCGTGGTTCGCTCAGTTTGTCTACGAGCTACCTCACGTCGCCACTCATAAGTCCTTTGTATATCGGCAAGGTGCTGCCGCAACATATTTTACGGGTACGGCATACGGGTGGTCAACCGAGGCCAGTCGTGCTTTGATTAACGCCGGGAAGACGCCCAACGTTTTTTTTGTCTTATTTTTGGTTAAAGGCGAAAAACTTCCAACGTTTTTCGGGTAGCCAGTTGAGGCCATTCACCTTATTGCGGTTTGGCGAGGAGACGCCGCAACCCATTTCGGCGGGAGCTTTCTGAAGGTGAAGAAGATACCATTTTGTTTTTGTAATTTTAAGTTAAGTTTTTCATTTTTTATGAGTAATTAACAATTTCTTTTTTTTATAAATTCTTATTTCACTTTAATTTTCAAATTTCAATTTTAATTTTCTATTTTCAAATTTTCTCATTTTATATATTTCATTTTTCCATATATTTTTGTAATCGAGTGCCATTACGGTTGTTCGACATGGGCAGGGGGGAACAAACATCGGTTTCGTTCTTAGAATTGTTCACGTTCGGTGGCTATATTTTTGTTCGATTTAAATTTTTTTGTTACCCCACTAATTCGATTCGTTTTCTTCTTTCTGCTTCACAAATTCCGTCAAGGTCATCGACTCTTTTCGTATTTTGATCGATTTAATTTTTTTTTTTTACTACTCAATTTTCGCAAGTTCAGTGATTATTCCGTCCTGGGTTTTTCTATATCAAATGAAAAACTAAATTTTTTCGGGTCGGTATGGTGGAGGAGGGTTTTCCATTTCGTGTTGGTTTCAACTTTGCAGGCTGGGCTTGTCACTCCTCATCATGCCCTTGGCATGATATCCACAGGGTCGGAGTGGTAAGTCCAGCATATGTGCCGGCAGTCACAAGCTGTTGGAGTATGAATTGTGATAGATTACCTAGAGGTCTGTTCAGGTAAGGAGAGGCTTTGTCTGGTGAAGAAATGTCCCTACCCTCATTTGCTGCTTCGCTCCAGCACACATTGTACTTGTCGCTCGAAGAGATCCGGTCGTTCCTGGGTTGGCACACCCAGTTCGACGAATTCTGATGTCGTTTAATTTAATTTCAGTTGTTAATTTGCTTTTTATTTTTATTGGTGTTTTATTACACGGTGTAGGCCAGCAGCACACGAGCTTCAACTTCCCCAAGACCCGAAACGATGAGATCTAGCCGACAATATCACCATGAGAGGCCTCTTTAGGCCTGCTTAGGTGAAATCTAAGGGTTGGCTTCATGCCATCCGTAACAAAATACTATATCTACCTACTCTACCCAAGTTCAACATCTATTTCTGAAGCAAAAAAGCGATGTACAGATATGGCGGCCACATGAAACTGAGTTATGTGTACAATGGAATATTTTTGACTTTTGGACAAGCTTCATATAAATATTGAAATATTTGAATGTTTTTTCCGGAACAAAATTTATACTATGTGATAGCTATGATTTATTCTTTCATGAACTAGTTTATTGTGACTCAAACTAGCTTATTTTAACAGCTCTGGAGCGAAATCATGATTTACGACCAGGAAATTTAAACGGAGTGGAATCTATGTTCGACCATACTCAATTAAATGTTTTCAAATTAGCCCTTTCAGATGTTTCGTGATTCATAGATGCCATTTAAGAGCAATAGCTAAACTGCTAGAAGATTATCTAAATTAAATTGCCAGTTTTCCGTTCAAAATTGCTCGATATTGCAATGGTTGTTGAATACAATTTTGCCATTCAACTTTCATTTATTTGGGTTTTGTTACAAAATATCTAGGCTAGCTTAGATCATTTTTCAATAAAAATTTCGTCTGTATGTTAAAATATTTTCAAAATTGTCGGATGTCATGAGTGGCGAGACCACTGTAATTAATTTAAAAATTCATCTGTGTATGAAGTTCGACTTTTTAACATATGTTGTTCACCTTTTTCGAGTTTTTATAAAATTGGCCCTAACACAACTGAAGAAACTGTGTAAAAAATACACATATTAGTGCCTTATTGCCATATAAAAATGGATTCAAATTTTTTCAACGCCTGTTGTTGCACAGAAATCGCAAAAATATAAGGATTGATTTGGAATAAAAATAAATGATAGATTTTCAGCGCGTTATTTCTAAAGATTTTTTTGTAAAGAATTTCTTTATTATTCTTGGTGTTACATTAGTATTGTATGTATAAAATATCATACCACTAAACTAGATTAAGAAGGCAAATGTATAAACAAGTAAGTTTTCAAAATACGAGAGACAAATACACAGGGTTTATTCTCACAAGATTAAAATCAGAAATCAGTTGTACAAAATTCAAAAGATTGACTTGTGGGTAGGTTTTCCGGGGTGCTTATATTATGACCTCTCACAACAAATGAATCGAAAGATTCCTGGGGCCGACGATATAAATACCGGGTCTTTTACAAAAGGGTTGTTGCAACAAATTTCAACTAACAAATTTGTTCAACCAATTTCAAATGATTGAAATGTGGGTAAAATTTCTAGAACGCTCGTCATTCGTTCTCCTTATGGGACAAACGAATCGAACAATTCCTGGGGTCGGCGATTTATTAAATACCGCGTCTTTTACAACAACTCTTTTGTACGATTGTGAAGTTTGTCCCAAAAAAAATCCCATGTACATATAAAAATCCAATTAGAAATTTTTAATGCAGAACAGTATTAGTATTTACACTGTTAAAATAAAATATTTGCGAAATAAGTATATTATAAAGAAAGAGACGGAAATATACGCCACATTTTTTCATTTTCGATTTATATATTTTGCAAAGATGAAAGAAAGAGTGAAAAATAATCGAGAAAAAATAAAACAGATTAAGTTCTCGCAAATCTAATCGATTTTGTAGCTTTGGGTAGTTTTAATTCAGAAAAATTCTGAATATCATAGAGTTTGTCGGAAAATTTCACTATGTCCAAATGTTAGCTTCAGGTTGACACAATCAAATAAATCCAGAGTCATTTCCATATCTAGGGGATAGAATTGGCTTTGCCCCAACCAGTTCTATTAACTTCTCCTTGAATGACATCATATTAAATTATAATAATCCGTAAAATCACCGGTACGAGTATGTCGCAAACTTTTTTTTTCGATCGAAAATTAATAAATTTACATTTAAAGTTAGGAATAAAATGACAACTAAAAATTGTCGGGTACCAATGTAACGACACAAAAAACAATTTCCAGCATTGTATCGCTGGCGACAAAAATAGAAATAGAATCTAAAAAAATTCGCAGATAATGTCGTCATTGCTGACGATTTTGGTTCTGTGAGCAGCATATGATTTCCGTGTATTCTAATTTGACAGGCGATATCGCTTGTATTTGTCGCCTTTGTTCTGTTTATACCTTAATAAAAAAAAAAAAAAAATGATCGAGAAAGACCAGCGAAGAAATTGTGCCAATCTATAATCCTTGATTAACTGCTTTAATTGTAAACTGTAAAAATCGTTACTTTTCACATCAATATTTCAATTCACAAATATATAAATCGATTTATTATAATTGATAACGTCTTCGAACCATCAATCAAAATTATTTAAAAATGCTGCTTTTATTGTTTGGTATGATTGTTTGGTACGCCAAATATTCATAGTTGTATGCTATCCTTTTATGATCTAAATCGCCAAAAACCAAGCGCAGCCCTTCTCGAGTTTCGAAATTATATTAAAGCTTATGTTTTCATTCCTTCTGTCAGTGCCCTGACCTCACTTCCCACGTAGTTTAATTACCAACCTCTTCCGTTAGGTTGCTCAGGTTCAGGCAGACGCTTCTGGGTTCTGCGCACAACCTTGTCATTTTTCGCTCTCGCAAGTCTAATCGATTTTATTGGTTTGAGTAGTTTAAATTTAGATTCATTCTGGATATCCTAGAGTGTGTCGAAAAATTTCACTATGTCCAAATTTTAGCTTTATAGTTGTTTGGATTATCAACTACTACACACTATATAGTTGTTGCTTTAATTATTACCTCGATGGGATAATTTAATTTAGCAACCAACTACGTTTATGTTCACTATGTGAATATATAACGACACTAGGTAGAATTCACTAAAGTTTCTCGTACTACCACACTTCTTCTTATAATCACCAGAAAAGTCCAAATAAAACTAGACACCTTGTTACTTTTTATGTGATAACAAATTTATTTTATTAGTTATATTAATTTTAGATAATTATACTTCACGATATCAACTCTCTGTGTCAATTAATTTCTTCTAAAATCCAGTTGAACAGTATACATAATTATATTTACAGATGTTAATTTATCTCCCACTAAAAATCATAACCCATACCATTGAATCCTATTTACTAGCATTACAATTAAATATATAGTATGCAATGGTAATAGTAAAAAGGTAAATACAAATCAAATTCATTATCAATATGATGACGCAATGAGAAGGTACATAATATATACGAAATTATTTGCATTCTACTACACATACGAAAAGGAATTGCAACAACGTATTTTGTATGCGCGGGATATTTTGTATTTGTATATTATATATTATAATAAATGACAATCATATTATAATGTAGGGTGCAGGTAGGTTAGATAAGATAATTAATCTGTAAATAAATTATAAATATATTTGGGTAGAAATGAAACTAAAGTTTTATTTCGGTCGCTACAGCTTCAGGTTGCACAATCAAATAAATCCAGAGCCATTTCCATATCTAGGGGATAGGTGTCATTTTTCGCTCTCGCAAATCTAATCGATATACTCCTATCCGTTAGCTGCAATAGATTTCTTCCTTAACTTTTATTTAATTTTTTAATTTTTTGGGGGTAAGGGGCGTCGGTCTTGAAGGTTTATATACTAGCCCAAATGTCAACCTCACCTGCTCGTGGTGCTCCCTGCAAATGAACCAACGAGGCTCTGGCGAATGAACATCTGCAATAGTCTGTTCTTAAAGCAATGAAGTTACAGCAAAAAGAATTTTACAAAAGGTAGAACTCAAACTACTCGGTTGGCTTAACCACCCTCTAACGATGCCGGCTCAAACGATGCTTTGTTGAGACAACCATTCAGATGCCCATTCGTTATCTAAATGTATCTAAACAAAACTGCTTAAACCAATAAAATCATGTTTAGTTCATTCAATCACAGTTGTCTGTGATCCTAAAGCTATCATTTCCAAGTAATGGAATTTTTCGACCAACTCTACGACATTTAGATCTTATCTCAAAATCGATTTGATTAGCGACTTTATAGCGAATTTATCTAAATTTAAACTACTCAAACCAATAAAATCGATTAGATTTGCGAGTGCGAAATATGATCCCTATCCCCTAGATATGGAAATGACTCTGGATTTATTTGATTGTGTCAACCTAGTTGGACATAGTAAAATTTTCTGACAAATTCTAGGATATTCAGAATTTATCTAAACAAATTTTATTCAATCCAATAAAATCGCCTTCATTTTCCACAATTAAAAATAATATGTTATTCTCGGTAGCGTTTGGAAATTGAACCTAATTTATTTATTTTTGTCAACAAAGGCTCTTATTTTTACATAGGTGATTCTTCCGACAAAGTTTACGATAACCGGAATTTATTTTAACGAGAATTACGCAAGCCAATAAAATCGACTAAATTTAGCAGAACTAAAAAGGATATTTGGAAACTATATGTAGGTTTATTACATTGTGTTATCTTATAGTCATTTTCCACGATTTTAAAAATATATTTAAACTAAAACTTCTCATACCTAACGAAACGACTCCATTTACCAGAACAAAATTCAGAAATATCCTGTTTTTTGGAAATGTCCTTTAGCTCAATTGATTGTCTTCTCGGTCTGGATATCATCTTATCGAGAAATTTGGAGAGTACTGCGGTTTTTATACCTGGCATTTAAATACTATATATTGAAATAAATTATCGTCTACTTACAAACTACTTACAAATGAAGAAAAATGGAAATGATTTTCCGGGGTATTATGAAGAATGTAAAATAATTTTTTTGAGTTTATTTTCTAGTTTTCACTCAAAATTTTTATAAGAATTTTTTTAATAGTGTATATACTAATACAGGTTTATTTTTGTTATTTGGGACATACTTCACTGCCATCTCTTTTGTTGTTTATTTATATCGCCGACCCCATGAATCGTTCGATTCGTTTGTCCCGGTAACAGACCATATCATAAGCAGTCGGGAAAATTTACCCACATGTCAATGTTTTGAAATTTGTTGAGCAAATTTGTTAATTGAAGTTTTTTGCAAAAGAAAGACCCGTTCCCCCAGAAATCGTTCGATTCTTTCGTCCCGTTAAAAGCCGTATAACGAGCGTTCTATAAAACTTACCCACATGTCAATCTTTTGAACTTTGTTGAACAAAATTGTTGAATAAAATTTGTTGTAACAACCACTTTGTAAAAGACCCGTTATTTATATTACCAACCCCAGGAATCGTTCGATTCGTTTATCCCGGGAAGAGACCATGTCATGAGCATTCCGGAAAGCCAAATAAAAAAGAAGGAGGGGATTAGTCAGCCGATGACTAATCGCCTACCTGCTATCCTTTTCCTTTTTAATAAATTGTTTCGTATAAATAACGGTCGTTGGTTGGGACGATCAATAGATTAATTTTTATTGCTTATTTTTTATCCCTCCTTCTTTTATTTATTTTTTGCTTTTTTCTACTATATACCTATAACAAAAAAATTTACTTTTAAAAATCAGTAGATGATGACCATGACATCCTGATGATGACCTAACAATTCGAAATCGATCGAGTGATTTTTTAAACATTTTGAACCAATTTTTAAAATAAAATATTCAAAAATAATTTTTTGACAAATCGAAAAACAAGTGTTAAGTGAAATGTGTTTATTAAGTGTCAAAACACTAACGTTATAAGAGAAAGGACTCCAACCTTAATTGGAGTGCCGCCACAACCATAATCCTTGAGAGTTTAGAGGAAATGTTACTAGCAAATAACGCAGCACTTAATCCTCTCGCAAGGATATTCCGAAGTATAGAAACCTTAAATGGATGCGTAGAAAGCAAGAACCGTGGTCTAAAAGCTATATTTAAGTGACGAGAAAGTCATGAAGCCACGAATGAGGTACTAGTATACTAATTAAATAAACAGAACACTTAGAATAGTCATTTGAAATACGATAGACTACCATAGAATGTTGCTGAGTTAGAAATGTTTCTAAACTAAGAACAAATCGATTTATGTCTTGTATCGAAACTACTCAATTAACTTTTTAAATCACTGTAGTATCAAATTTTATCATATGCGGTTTATTTTACCTATTGGGGATCTGGATTTACAACCTCCAAAAGAGTTATTTAATCCAGCCTTGCCTAAAATAACAAACAATAAAACCAAATGGGAATATTTCAAGAAGTTAGTGGTATAGTCAAAAAATCTCCGTGTACCAATTAGACCAGAGATGCAACTGAAAGATAAATATTCATCATACCAACTTCTTGAGGAAACATAATTATCCTCATAAGTCAGAGAGAACGAAAAGTTTGTAAAAGTATAAGCAAATTTCTACATTTTCCGTACCAAATTAAAACAACTAATCATAAGCGACTCCAATTGTTTTTGAACTAAATGAAGATTACTCACTTTGAAAAGCGCAACGAAGGGGTTAAAGAGAACCAAAATGAGTGCAAACAAATGAAAATTCAACTATCGTAAATCTTAAAATTTGTTCCTCTGTGCTTTTCAATTTTGACTTTATTTGAACCGAAATATTATTATAATAATATTTTACGTTGAGAAGTTCCAGATTATGATTTAATTACTGGACAAATTGTGAAAGTCGTTCCCGAGAAAGATTTTGTAAATTACAATCGTTCATATAATTAATACAATCTTCGGAAGTCCACAGAATAACGGAGTGAGAAAACACTTGAAAATAAAACGATATGCTCGAGTTTTTTTTTTCGACAAAGTATGGCACTAAAGGCTAGAATTTAAACTGTATCGAGACCTGCCTAAGTAATTTTATCAAAGAACAGGAACAGGTAGAACTGGTAACCCATACAATGACAACCACTCGAATTATATAGTTCTCAGAAAACTAAAATTAATGTTTTATAAACTAGGGAATTTTCCAGAGTAATATTTGAATTTTTATTAATTTACTGAATGGTCTTAAAAATAACTTTAGATAAAATGAACATAAACAAAGAAACGACAGCTGTCATATTTCGAATGGAAAACTGTTTTTTGATGATCTTGCTGTTTGAAATTTTCCATTAAGTTGAATGGAGTGGGCCATCTATTGGTTTATTTTTAAATCATAGGCTGTTGCACGATGGTTATGAACTAATATCCGAAACGTTGGCGTCCGAATAAAATGTTTTTTTTTATTAACTAGGCTTAAACCAATAAATTTAAGAAAACATATTTAAAAAAATCATATTCATCATCTACCGCTGTTTAGAATCTATAGAATTCTGCAGCAGCCGTATATATTATGTCTGTCACGCCACAATTTTGATGAGAGTCGCTGTATTTTTAATAACTTGTGAGTTAGTTAATTCATATCTTGTTCTGACTCAAAATTTTTTTTCTGTTTTAGAACCGGTGTGTTCTTTAATTGGTTCGAGTCAATCATTTAGAAGGACTTATATTTAACATTTAGCGATAAATATTGTGTAGCCCTAAATAAATCCTATTTAAGCTGCGTCAACTTTACTCCTATACCTAACGTAATTGAAGCCAATTCAGAAACCCAGAAAGCATATACGCATACATATATAATTTACATACATATGTACGAAATTTGCTAATCCTCAATAAATTCAATTTCCCATTAAAAATATTTATTTTTCAGGTTCATGTATCAATTTTCCTCTTCTACGAGTCTCTTCCATTTTAAAATTAACAATAATATCAAAATGCTATAAAAAAAAAAATAAAATAATAGTTTTGTAAATTTATTAAAATTAAATTTCTATAAATTTTTGTATATCATATTTTTGTTCGTCGAGTCGTACCTATACGAGTTTATATATTCCGTAAATATTGTACGTTGAGTTGTCGTCGACAAAAATGGAAAATAATAGGAATATTTTTTTGTTCGTTGTTAAATAAAAATATTCATATGTGGTTATATTATCCCCTGCGGGATGTTTTATATATCATATATACTGTTGGTGTGTTACTCCTCCGTATCCGTCCATGTATGTATGGCGGGGAGACAAAAAATTAAATGTAAAAAAAAAATTCTAAAATGAATTTTTCTAACATTTTGTGTTGTGTTGAGCACGGGAAGATTATATGGTATCAACGAATATAAAGGAGGATGATATATAATTTTTCGGATCTCCACATAATACATATGAGGTGGCGCAGCATATATATAGCACGGCACACAATATATACATAAACCTGATATTAAAAATCCATAATGTGATACTTATCCCGTGTACTGTGCCATATCATATGGATATATGACACAAAATATGTTCCCTAAAATTTTGGGCTATACATATTTTTAGGTAAGTATCATCAGTATCATGCATGTATACATAAATACCATAGATAGATCGGTTGGTGTTATGTATATTGTTGTACATTAAAATAACAAATTACATTTACCGACAATAGATAGAAATTTTGTTTGTTTGGACGGGAACGGTTCTAATTATAAGATTGTTGAAAACCATAATTTTTTTTTATTTTTGGTTGTTTTATGTTGACACAAGAACACGAGACACGATAGTATAGATTACATTACACTATGCATCATTTGATAGTCGTGGTTGTTAAAAATACAAAAAAAATAAAAATGGAACCGTGACAGACGAATAAGATGAATTAAAAATGGTTTCATTGTGCGATGTGGTTTTCGTATACATGGCAAAGTAATAGATGACTGGGACATTTATACTGAAGCACAGGACAATAAACTATCTCTGTGTGCGGTTTAGTCGAATCTCTATAATCAATCATATGGATTATTGAGTTTATGGCATTTATCGTGCATTGTGGTTAAGTAGTAAAATGAAATAATTTGATTCGGTTTGGAAAGCTAGTCATGGATTTATATTTCATTCGTTATATTCTCGTCTGTTGTAACCGGATATTTTGCAGAGGCTGTTACTCCTCGGTAGGTTGTAATCCGTAAAAGGTGAGTCGCGGCTTTTTTACGATAGTTTGCGGTGGGAGATTAAATTCTCTCAAAGTATTTTCCAATCCTATTGTTACCACACAAATATTGTTTATTTAAAGTTACTTTGTGCTTTCAAATGTTTCTATTAAATTAAGTTAGTAATGAATATTCTTAAATCTATATATCTGGGCAAAACAAAATTTTCGAGAAGAGTAAAAAATTGTTTTTTTTTTTTTTTTGGTTTATAAATTATTTTGGAATATAACTGGTACGATTTGCTTTAAAAATTCCGATAATTCTTGTGATGCTTTTAATTAACTAATAATGATTAATGTGAGGGTAATTAATGTTTTGTGCAGAGAAAAGTCATAAACATCAACGTTTTTGGTATGGACGTTCAGTCAAACATTGAATATTGATCAACCACATGTATCAGTTCCAGTTGAGTTCAATGCATTAAAGAGGTTCCCACCGCAGGTACGAACTGAACTGTTAATATGGTAATTATGAATTTATTTATTGAGTATTTTTTTAAATTTCATTTGGTGGGTTATATTGCAAAAGTTAAGTCGTGGCGGTAAATTTAATTACCCATCCAATGACGTGGCGCCTTTGAAGGAAATTAGAGGAAGGTGGCAGCCAAAGGATTCCTTAAAACCAAGCTAAAAATAGAGCAGCAAAAATATAATGAAGAGGAAGACGATAGTCGATGCGGATCAGATCGTACCAAAAACCATAGAAAATAAGAGAGTTCGTTAATAACTGATGCGCTTTTTAAGAAACAAATTAAAAATTATGTAAATTTTTTTGAAAAGATTTTTTTTTGGTAAAGTTAAAAAATAAACAATATATTTATTTCGGGACCCGCATCAATGAAGAGTAGAGATAGAAAGATTTAGTCAAAAAATCTAGACAAATCGAACAAATCCAATACTCTTCATATTCCCAAATGATTGTGAAAAATGTAAACTACACGGAAATCAACTGAAAGACCAAGCCTAAAACTTTTGGATAAAACTATGACTTAGCTTTGATGCTCAAAATGGAGCGAGGTTCGCAAAATTCTAAATTATTGTTTTTTTCCGCGCGCATTATATTTCATAAAACCAAAGGAAGAGTTCCTCTATTTTGACGCTACCACACCTAAGTATTCCTTTAAGCTCAGTATTTGTAAAACCCGGTGGAAAAGCCTACAAGACACATATAAAAAAGGCCGTCGAATCGAACCATCCAGTAGCGCAGCGCCGCTTTCGCTCCATATCGTAAGTAGCTATAAACTCTAAAAATTATTTTAATTTTTTTTTTGAGTTTATTTATATTTTAAAACAGTGGAAAATTTTAAAGCTGTAGAGAGTAGTATTAGTAACTGTGATACGTTTGATGACAGTTCGTTTGATTTTAGTAATAAAAAGAAAACTAATGTACACATCGATTTAGATGAAGTAATAACTTCAACGCTAGTGAGAAAAAGAAAATCGCCCGCGTCTGCGAATAAAGACCAAATACTAAATGATTTTTCTGATTTTTTGGATAAAGCATCTAAGGCTATTACTGAAATCAATTCAACATCAAATACACAAGAAAAAAATTCTTCTACCTCGATGTTGTTTTCATCTCTGTAGTAAAAATTGAGAATGCAAATTTTCCGTCAAACGTATTAGATGATCTGTGACACTATTCTGGCCTTCTCTGGGAATTGGGAAAAACATTTTCATAACATTTCTGTCTAAATTATATTTTTCTGGCCTACTGATGTAATTAGTTTGGTCTGAATATTTTCGAAACAAAGTTGAATGGGAAACTTGTGTTTCATAAAATTTTTATAGGGAAAAACAATTCCCAATATATCTTTGCTTCAAAAATATTTACACACAACTAATTCCAACAGTAGGCCAGAAAAATATAATTTAGACAAAAATACTAAGAAAATGTTTTTCCCAATTTCCAGAGAAAGCCAGAATAGTGCCACAGATCATCTAATACGTTTGACGGCAAAGGACCCCGCACTTTTTATAGGGAAAATTGGTTTCAGTCCCAAGGTCTAATTTTTGGTGGAAAAGGTAGATTTCAACATCCTGAACAAAAAAGCTAATGGGCACAAAAAAAATCTACCGTCAGGATTTTGCGCTACGGCCCATAAAAGGTAAAAATGAGCCAAAAAAAAAAGTTAATTTTCGATTGTTTATTTACATCGAGATTCCTTGTGTTTACCTACAATATCCCCCTTTTGCTCTCTCTCTCTTTCTCTTGGGACGTCAGGTGATATGCATTATAGACATCCGATAACAGAGAGCGGTTCTCTTGAAAACCGCGAGAGGAAAATATTGCTTACAAACACTGCCACGTATTGGAATAAGCGAAAGCCGAAAATACTCTGCTTTTCACCTTAATTCAGTCAAGATTTACTTTTCAATGATCTTTTGGCTTACGATTGCCGAATAACTTGTCGCGAAAAGATTTTTCTTTGTGATTTATGTGTATACGTGTACCTTTTATGGGCCGTAGTGTAAAATCCTGACGGTAGATTTTTTTGTGCCCATTAGCTTTTTTGTTCAGGATGTTGAGATCTACTTTTTCCACCAAAAATTAGACCTTGGGACTGAAACCATGTTTCCCTATAAAAAGTGCGGGGTCCTTTGCATTCTCAATTTTTACTATTATGAACATTAAACGCTTTCGAAAAATTCGATATCTAAAAATTCGATACGCATCGAATATTGCTATTATGAAACAAAGCGAATCGCCCATTTTTTGTGGACCTGTCAAATCTATTTTATATCTTATTAAAATACATACGTTCTTTGTAGTAAATTATTGTACAACTTACATCTTGGTAAATATATCTATTGATATTTAAAAACAATAATTATAATTACCTTAATTTATTTACACAATAAAAAAATTATTATTTTAAAACAACATTGACACAATACGACAGTCGCCACCTGAAGACCAGTTGGATTTTGACGTCACATAATCTGGCGAATTTGTTGATTTCGAATTATTCGATAAAAAAAAAATCATAACAAAATACGCCGCGAATCGAATTTTCCGAAATCGAATAAGTTTCATAATAGACTGCCTAACTCACGTTATAAATAAACTTATTTTTTAACTCAATAAATTTAATATTTTTAAATTAATGTTTGCATTTATTTTACGCTTCCATTGTGTTAAAAATGATTTTAAAATATCCCCATTCTGGAATGCTTCACGACTTGATCGATTACTTCTGAAAAATCTATGTTGAGATAATAGCTCACCCTCATCTCGCCATCTTCCAGGAATATTAAGATTATTTTGTGTTTTAACCACGTAACCCTCTGGACAATAAATGCAACACAATAGTCGCCAGAACTCCTTTTTGTGTATTGTTAGGATGCATATTTATTGTGGTCCCGCAAATTGGCGATCTGTTTGATAAAATATCGAAAGTATTCTTGATTCGGATTCTTGCGCGAGACAATTGTTTGTTAAACATTTCCTTATCTTCAGAAAGACATCTCTTTCGAGATAAGGGCGCATTATATTTTTTTAATGGAAATGCAGCGTCAATTGTTTCCTGTTTTAAAAATTCCTGAGGCGCTCTCCTTCCTTTCCTTACTTTCTCGTACGGTAGATATACCCAACTTAAACCTCCAGGCAAGCATTTGTATGAAACAACATTATTAACACTCATTCGTGTAGCTTTAAAACATGTTCCGGGTCATTTTCTTTTATTAGTAGAAAACACGTTGCAAAAAACATGAGATGATTTCTAGTTAAATTCATTGACCTAACCCACCAACGTCTTGGCATTATTCTTTTGTAATATTCCAGTGCTAGAAACATAATATACATAATTTTAATAATTTTCAATATTTTTAAGATTCGATAATTTAAAGTATTCATTTTGACACTTTATAAAATATTTTAGACTACGTCGTTTTTTATTATTTTTGAGTATTTTGGCTGACGCTCTAGTTCTGTACAGCGAAATCGTGGCGATATTTTTTATTTATTCGTCGACGCTCTTCGTTATCGGTCTTGTTCTGTTTCTACCTTTATTCACATCACTTCATGCGATGTGACTACTCATCTTTTTGGTTACTTCATTATTAAATCAAAACTTAAAAAAAAAATTGTCTGCAAACCTCGTTGTGGTTGTTTTTTTAAATCTTAGTATGCTGCGCTTTTAATATTTAATTACTACGTGAATCACGTGAAACGACCGCTCAAGCGCGCCTTGCCTAAGCTAGCAGTTTGCCATAGAGTTTTTGAAAAATAATTGAATGTACCGATAAATTTATTTAAAATTGACTTTTACCCTTGGATTGGTGCGCAGGGTAAGTATGATATACGCGCAAACAATAAAACTTTCGAAGAAGAACATCTATTTTTACTTAACAAGTGGGGGTGAGGGGTAATGTTACGATTTCGACAATTGGCGTTAATCCAACGTACATTGGTCACTTGGGCTTAATGACATTTATAAACAAATGACATATTTTAAGCATTAGAAGTAGTTTTATAAGAGTTTAGTTGTAAAGCAGATTAGTGTGGAAAAGAAATGAATATTTGTTTGGAATATTCAGTGCGGTATATAAATACGAATGTAGGAGAACTGGAGAACACGTATTAGTTGTTCAGTAAATTCCGTACGCAATAGTTTAAAAGCGAAAGTGAACAGTGCGGGTAGTTAATGTGAAATAAATTGTATGATTTTGTTACGACACCTTGAGGACTCATAACTTTGTTTCATATGTGGTTTTGTTTTTGAGTTTTTAATTTCGTTACCACCGAATAAATTATGCCTTTTACTGATGGCATTGCCATCTGTTCTCGAGCATTTAACACTAAGGTTTTTTTTCGTGAGTTTGAATTGGCCTTTTCACTCTTTCAGCGTAAACGTCGAATAATTTTGAGAGCACGACCAATGTGCACCTTGTGCGTGTGTGCAACCAGTAAGAATAAAGAAGAGTATTTTTGTGGAACGTTTTCGTGTTGGCGTGTGGATGGATGTGCGGTGCCGAAAGGGTAGGCGAGTGACGCGCACAAAAAAACGTAAATATTCTTCTAGATTTTTATTTGGATACGAGCATTTTTTTAGTCTAGTTTTGGATTTTAAAAATACAAGTCTAGCTTTGAAATTCAACTTGTAAAGCCGAGTTTGACTTGTGATATTGTAAAGTTGAGTTTTGATTTTGTAAATTCTTCGAGTTTTTGTTGACAAAAAAATTAAAAGATTAAAATTACCTTTGACTTTGAGGTTATTTTGTTTATGGCAGTTTAAAAAAGAGAAAATGTGTAAAAACATATAATTGAGTTTAATTAGAAGTGGAAATTACTTGGATTTTCAAGCAGCATATTGGACATTTTGCGTTCCAAGTACTGTTGTGTTACTGTGTACCTGGTGTTTCTTTTCTTGGTGCTAGTCGCATAGTTATTTGCATAAGATATCGACGAGTGAACTAGTTTTAATAGGCGGCCTTGAAAAGCCTCGAAATTTTTATGGTGAAATTTTCATAGGCGTGAACGCGTCGCATTACAATATTACATCGGAAGCCTTACGAGGCATATTTTATTAATTGGCGTGAAGACTCCACACGCAAAGTTATCAAGTTCAAATCGGCGAGAAAACCGCCACGCGGAAAAATTTTCCGTCGGACGTGCTGCCACGTGGGATCAAACATACGGGTGGCCAGTTGAGGCCATTTAACTCTTTGATTTACGGAGAGCCAACGCCCAACGCTTTTCATATTCGGTTAACAGTGAGCCAAAATAAAGCGGATACGGGGTGCCAGTTCAGTCCATTCAAATTTTTAGTTAACGGAGGGAAAACGTCCAACGTATTCTCATTTTGGTTAACGTTGGAAAGATGCTCAACATTTGCAGACCGGTGGGCAAGAATGCTGCAACATCACAGAGTGACCTAACGAAAGGTTCAAAGGTACAATTTTGTTTTTATTAATTTTAAATTTCTTTTTTGTTTTTTTTTTATTTAAAGTAAACTTTATTCCAAATCATATTTTTATTTTTTTCAAAAATTCAATTTATTTTTTTCAATTTTCTTCTATTTTTTTTTAATATACCTGTGTAATCGAGCGCCATAATGGTTGTTTGGTGCGAGTAGGAGGGGAAGGCACATTTCGTTTCGCCCTCAAAATTATTCACATTCGGCGACCATATTTTAGTCCGAATTTTTGTTTTCCTCTCGACCAGTTTCAGTTTGATTTATGTTTCTTTCACTGCGAGATTTGTCACGTTTGGCCCTTTTCGTTGGATTTGTTTTATCACCCGTTGGACATAATTTTCTTTTTGTATTTGAATAAATACCGCACTATGTATGATTCTTGGCATTCAGTTTAATTTTTTTTCCTCATCGGCTTCAATTTACTTGTGTTCAGCTATTATCCTGACTATTTTATCTATTTTCTTTGTTTTGTTTTGCAATAATATGAAGTGCTAAACGTTTTGGGGTCGGGATGTTGGGAGGATGGTTTCAATTCGTGTCGGTTCCACATTAACTTCGGTTATAATTATTGTATTTCATTGTTCCTCAAATTTCGACCGACAAAATTTTGGTGTCATGCATTTTCTGCATTTAATTTTATTTTTTGTTCTATTAAACGGTATAGGCCAGGAAGATCTAGTCGGCAAAATCGCCGTGACAGGCCTCTGCATGTTCAGATAAAATCTGCAGATTGCATTCGTGCCATCCATAACAATTTATTAAAACTTGTGAAAGATGAATTAATAATAAAGAATAGTGAAAATTATTCTTGTTGTGTGTTAAGTGTTATGTATAGGTAAGTACTAAGAAAATTATTGTAAGATTACTTTCAGTATCCTCATGAATTTACAGAAATCGGTGTAAATTACGAAAATAATTGTTATAATCCGCCATATTTGCACTGTATTGAAAATGCAGTGATACGAACCGGATTTGATATTGCGAAATCGTAACAATCTAAACAATGTTGATTTAATAACACTGACGATATACCCATCCTTCCGATGGCTTGAGAGATTCCAAAAACCGAAACACTAATGACATTCAACAAATTCAAGCCGTATTCTTCATTCTAAGAATGATTTTTATAAATATACATTTTAATAATTAAACTTTCAACCCTATTTTTCGGACGATTTAGTTGAAGATAAAACAAAATTCTTAGAAAGGTCATTTTTCATTCTCAAACCTCCTAAATAAAATTATTAGGAAATTTCAGAACATTTTATGGATAATAAATTATTTAATCTTTACAATAATAATATAACATAGAGGCTAAACAGATAAGATAGAAATTTAAAGAAGCACAAGGCATTAAGCCTTACCCCAATTTCCCGGCAAGCAAAAAAAAGCAAATTTTTCAAATGTTCCGAAACTTTTATTATTTCGCATTTTCACAAAAAAATCGCTTTCAATTGATATCTCATACTGTCTAATACGACGTCTGTGCTTTTAAAGCACAGCGCAACCAACAGAAAATTAATTAGTCAAATTCTTAGATTAGCTTGTCAAAATTAATTAGAATTTTTTTTTTTTGCATTACGTCTTTACGAATATATCTCTCTTCGATGTTCTGTTTTTATTTATTTTTATAAATTTGATTGACTTGAACAAAATTGTTTACAGTAACTAATTATTATTTCAGTAAGTAATTAATTATAAATTATTATAATTTTTAAACCAATATCACACGTTATGACGTATTACAGTTACTTCAAACAAGTCATGTGTCATTTTTTAAATATGTGCCAATGTGAAAATGCAGAATACCGTTGCATGTATTTACGAAACGGTGGTAGGCCAACCGAATTCGTTATCTGAACCCAATATTGCAGAAATTTGATTCCACCTCATAGTACATTTGTTCAGAGGCTGTTAACAATTTATTTATAGGATTGGTGATTGATGGTCGATAATAAACTAAATAATGATTAAATCGATAAAACAATTTTGAATAAAATTACAATTGAAATAAAATTATCAATAAAAAATAATCCTATTAATTTTTTTTTACACTTAGTTTGGTTTTGAAATACTCAGTTTACGAATTTAAATCTGGCATTTTATATAACAATGCTGTTATTATTAAATTAAACCGATCAATAAATTAGGATTCAAAAACTTAATTTCTATATTTTTATTATTTTATGTTACTGTTAATTTATTAAATTTTTATTAATTTTAGTGCATATTAGTTAAATATTTTCAAAAACAAATGTTCGCCCTTATTTAACAAATGCTAAAATTTGTATTAATTTATGTTAAAACTAGAAGCCTCTTCCCTGAGCACTTTGTAATCTAACTTTGAGAGACATTTTCACGGATTTGTTAATATACTTCGAAAAAATTGTAATATTTCAATTGTTTTCTTTAGTTGCTAGAAATTGATGGCAAACTCCATCCAAAATGTTAAAATAGTTGTAGTTGATTGTGAGTGCACACGGGTAATTGCTTTGATTTGAAAGGAAATCAACGTGAAGTTGGAATCAAGTGAAAATCCCTAGTAGCATATTAACGGACAGCATGAAGATCATAGAGGTTGGATTCCACTATAACAGTGCTTCATGAAAACTTGCACTTCTTTCTTCTTTGATTTTAAACAACAGGGTGGGACGAATAATGCTATAAATAGACATGTGATATATTTTCTCTATTTTTAATTTTATTTCCTTTTTTTCTAGTTAAAAGGGGTGCATACATTTTTTAAATTGAACAGGATTGAAGACTATATTTGCGTCATACGAGTGGGGAAACTGTATGACGAACAAAAGTTTTTTGGTAAAGAGAGCAGTTATGACTCAAACATATCGAAATCTACCCAGTAACTTTGAAAGCTAGAGTGGCCGCAACCTTTGATAACGATTCTAGCATTTCAACAAGATAATTAGCGTTTATAATTAGCAATTCGACTAGAGTTCTGTCAAAACAGAGAGAGAGAGAGAGAGAGAGAGTCAAATTGTAGTTCTGTCAAATTGTATTTCACACATATATTGAATTGAATTATATGAATTATAGCGTTCTAACACAGCATGCTGATGCTACCAAAAAAAAATAAAAGATAAAGAAAAAAAAGTTGTATTTTGATCTGAGCAACGTAAACTTCAAAAAGTGCTTATATGTGAGCTTTTTGCTCTAAATTTAAAAGTAAACTAGCAAAGTTGCTATATAAGAGCCAATAAAAATCCTTAAAACATTCACCCCCTGTGGTTGCATGTAGGATGTGTGATTGCGTGGTCTGCAGTATCTACCATAGTCAGTCCTAAATTTTTTGAAGAAAATGATGCCAATGTTACAGTGAATGAGAATAATAATAAACATTTAAAAAAGAATTCTTCAGGATATTTTTGAAGTAATTAAATTAAAGTCAAATAGGTCATCAATGATATTGAATGATTTAGACAACCTTTTAGTTTGAGAATGAATTAATATGTTTTAATACGTTTCTGTACGGTAAATCTATGCTATAGATGTATGCTGAATCAATGTAATGAAGCAAAACGTTGCCAATAAAAGACGCAACGAAAGAGAAGTCGTCTATTTTGAAGGGTGCATATATTTTTATCCGCGCATGTTGTTGAGAACGTAGGTAACCGAGCCACATTTTCATGGAACGGTATATTTTGCTCATAACCCAGCATTTTTTTAACAGAGAAATCAGAATTTTTCTTTAATGCTTTCAACTTTATGTGCACATCACATATGGATTCCAAACCGTTACAGCATATTCTATTGAAGACCGTACAGTACATATAAGTGAAATAGAGTGAACATAAGGTAGGAATATCTTTAAATTCACCAATTTATCTTTTAACAAATCCAGACATATGGCATTCGCCTTCGCTATGCAATTTTCAATATGCATATTGAAACTGCGCAACTGGAGTATTCGACCTAAATCCATATTATCATTGACTTTGCAATACTTCGATCGGGTAATCGATCTATGGAAACAATAAAAATCCAGGGTTCGATGTGTTATCCTTGAGGAACACCAGTAAAACCATTGGTGCAACGTAACCGTCAATTCTGAATAGTACACAATCATTTGTTTGTCAAAAGTGTTCGACGAAATAAGGAAAACCAATCGCTGATAAGGGATCGTTCTGCACCAGAAAATGCGAGCTCTCACACATCGGCACAAAAATCTGAATATTTGGGCAGTCAAAACATCGAATTAACGGGTCATCCGCCGTATAGTCCTAATTTGGCACCCAATTTCTTCTTTTTTCCCCGCAAACTAAAAATAAATTACGAGATCAACGTTTTCTGACACATGAAGAAGCAATCAATGCGTTAAAAATACTTGTTTTGGAGCTATCACAATCGGGGTGGAAAAATGTGATTCGAAAATTGGGTCAAACGCATGCAAAAGCGTATTAAATTTCATGGAGAATATTTTGAAAAACAATAAAGCCATTTTTGACAAATAAATATTTGTTTTTGTTCTTTTATCCAGAAATATAAGAGGCAACCATAGCAAGTGACGTAATAATAGATGAAATTATAATAAAAGTTGATGATGTATGCCGTAAGGTAAAATATTCACGTAATGCGTAGCACAAACGTTTCAGATATCCGAAGCACAATTATGCTTGACCGACGTGGTATGTCCAAAATTGCAATCATGCAATGGCCTACCTATCCACCTTCGAAAAATTCTGTTAGAATGATGATAACAAGAGTTGTTTGAGGATCTAAAGTAATTTTAAGGGGCAATTTTAAAAGTATCAAGGCACGTAAAGCATTGTATAAGTAGTAGCTGGTCAATTCACCCGTTCATATAACGAGATAATTGCCTTGCGCGCTTTCAAGAAATTGAGCATTCGCTGTACAGTACAGTCAAGACGTACTTCTTGCTATACCAAAAAAAGAGTTATGTAAAATAACGCATTTTTGGACGCGAGCGCCTTTTGAGAGGTTTAAAACAGTTTAGAGCGGTTTGGTGCGTTCAGACACTAATGGTATATGTCCCTTAACTTTATATTGTCCTTAAATTATAAAGTAATTCTAAAGGTTGAACTGTTTAGTACCGGTAAGAACGGATAAGAGCAGTAAGCAGTTTAGAGCGGTTCCGATTAGTTTACAGCTTCACAAAATCAAATACAGTGATATTTTCCTATTTTCGTACATTTTTTGTAAATTTTCGTAGCATTAATATCAATGCAATCGAATTGAAGTTTATCCTTACTTTTCCTAAAACCAACAACAACGTTTCCTGTTAAAATTTAAATTTAACAGTGTATTTCGTTTACCTCAAAATCGCATATTTCTAAGCGATTACTAAGGTTGGAATGGGTGTTTTCACTTTATACTAGACCCAATCCATTTAAAAAACATGAGTTTTCTGGCAAAAACTAGAGAAACACTGGGTGTAATTCAAAAGTTTGATAACTCTAAAAAATTACGTGAAGATTGTTTTGCTTTAAGATATGTTCAAGAATTTACTACGGCTGAAATAGGTCTATTCACTTTGTACACCAATTGTCTTAAATAATGATTTATTTAGAATAAAATCACACTGCTGAATACAATTAAATATTTCGTGCTTTTACGACTACAAACAAAAAGTTACGATGACGATATGTTGGGTAATTAAAAAAAATTTAAAAATATCATATCTCAGTTACCATGGCACTTAGGACATCAGTTCTATAGGATGAAAGCTTCCAAATGACCCCTCCAATCTGCAAAAAATTTAGTCGGTCCACGCGGCAAACACCCTGTATATTAATTAACTCGTTGGAAGATATTCTGAACTAGAAAATCAACATCTAATTCTGAAGTTTTTATTTCAGGACGGACCTATTATGTGAAATTAAACGATCGTGATTCTCGTTTGAAATATCTTTAGGTGTAGGGGACCTCACGACATGCCAAACGGGGTTCCCCAAGCTTTAAGTTTATCGAAATTTATATTAGCAATATCCAAAAAATTTCATGTTGACCGGCCAAAGCAAAACCGATCAAAAAAAATTCAGGCCTTTAAATAAAAATGTTCTAATTATGTTTGGTTAAAATATATTTTAAGCATAAACACACACACACACACACACCACCCACACATACACATACACACACACTTTAAATCAAAACCAGTTTACAAATCGACTACCTTGCAAACTACCTTGCAAAGTAAAATTGTTTGAATTGGATCTTCAGTTAGATTTTTCAGTTAGATTTTTTGTTTGTACGTAGAGATTTTTTTCATCCATGCTGTGTAATATATATGCTTTCTCGAACACATTACACAGCAATCAGGATTATCCAAAAGATAAAAATGAAATGGTTTTGTGTTATTAAATACAAAAATAATTTATAATCATTTAAATGGATTTCTGTTAATTTATGTTGATCCCAATTATTTTGTTAATTTGTGGCATGGGTCAAGGAAATTATAATACACGAGGTGGGTTATTATGATTTATATCTGGTGGATATTCTACACTACAAAAGGATAATTAATTAGAAAAGTAAATTGTTTTATTTTGATGGTGTTGCAATTTAACATTTTTCTGGTATATTTTTTGAATTTGTAATTGAAAATAATTTATAAAAATGTGAAAATGATTCACCTCTGCGAGCTCGATAACAGGAATTGTGCGGCTAATTTTAATGTTTTATGAGCACGTCTATTAGGCGACACATGTCCACACTTCGTAACCTATTTGAGATTCCTGAAATCGACTATAGTGTAGCAGGTTTTTTTGGCGAATATTTGAATTTTTCCAAAATTTTGAGCATTAAAACTTGTTGTATTGTCTTTTTATTTTAATGTGGTTAACTGGTCCGAATAGCTGAATCTATTCTTAATAGGGATGGACATTTCCAACACACTCGGCCATATTGTCGCATATGTCATTAATTTCAAACATTTAAAGACTTAATTTTTTAATAACCCCAGCCGTTAGACTTAGAATTAATATGATAAAATTTGATCCCGATATTTACTTCAAATATACATTTTTGATGATCTTTTTAGTCAGTAATATTTGAGATTAATTACTGCTGGTAATGGCTAGGTACTTACAAACACACAACCAGAGCGCAACCAAATATTCTTACCTGGGACAAAAACAATATATTATTTAGAAATTATTATGATAAATTACAAAACTACATAAAATGAATTCTAATTAGTCACTTGTTGAACTATCCCCAGATGGAGTCTAATTAATATAATTTATTATCCTTGTGCTTTTCATAACACTCGTTATAGTCACATTCATCAGACATTTATTTTATGTACTAAATTTAATTATGTCTAAGATTTATAATAACACAGCAATTATAGTACCACACATATAAATAAATTAAAACACTAACACACCATAAACATGCTTGTACTTGGTTTAATTATATCGCGTACATACGAGTATAGCCGTCACAAACAGTACTCGTATATACATATATGGCTGTACGGTGAAATTATGTGAAATCATTAAAAAAAATATTCTCGTTGTTATTGCTGTGTAATAACTTTAATTACATTTCGCGGTTTTCAGAAGAAAAATTTTATAACACAGATAAAACAAAAGAGTATAGGGCGGATTCGAGTTTTTCAATGAATTCGAATCAATAATTAATGAATTATGGAACACCTTTTAAATTTCTTGTGTTTTAGCAAATTGATTAATTTGTATATTTTTCAATTAAAATACTACTTCACCTACCCCTACATTCCAAAAAGTTTAAAAATAAACATATAAGATCTAACATTAAATGAATGATCGATATAATTGAATTTAAAGTTTAAAAAAACTTTTCATGTTGTTTCCACCTGCTGCATACTATAAATCTACTAAGCAAGTTCCTTTATGTAGGTTTTAATAGCAGCTTATATACAATCAGATTATAATGTATTGGCAAATTGAAGTTGTACTACTCTTTCTTGAATCTCCTAAACCGAATTATTTTAACCGTTCCTGGATTAAATCGTAGTTTAAAGTAGAAAATGATAGTTTATAAATTATGAATAATTATAAAACAAACGCAATGGAGATCAAAATAGGAACCCAACTCCTAAGTAGTTGTTCTAAATAATAACTAGCACGCACACCCTCTCCCTACCAGGTTAGAACGTGAGTGAAGTTACTATCGGCTAGAATCCTACACTGAAAAAAAATATTGGTAATATATCTGATTTTTTACATACTTTCCTACCATAAGTATAGGCTGTTTTGGGACAGCAATAATTTATTGATAAATTTCCCCTATTTTAGCTAACAATAGTTTAGGCAAAATCTCGGTTTTTATGAGAAGAAAAACTATATTAACGAGCGCAATATATCTCATTATGTGGCCTTTCAGCAATAAATATTGGGATTCCAGAATTGTTATTTGGCTTATGTCCATAAATTTATTGGCATAATTACGACTTGTTAGGCTCAATTGCCACTTTTCAGTACAAACTATTTCAAAACTATCGGTGGAACCACTATTTGCATTACATCACAACTATAATGTATGGGCATATAATGTCTATTATGAGTATAATATTTGGGCTTGCTACGAATATTTAGGAAAAATATACAATACTATTGGGCAATCAGAACCTTTTCTTGTTAAAAGTGTAGTGTGGGAAGTGTATTTCCCCCGATAGTATAGGATTCCAGACAAATTGGCTTGTCAATAAGCTATAATATTCAGGTAAAATTAAAAAAAAATTTGAATTCTTCCTATATATTTTTGATGGATACCTATATTGATAGAGATTAAATGGATAAGTACCCTCCCGTTTGGAATTTTACCTATACCTTGGGGAATATGCTTATTCTTACAGGGTCTTGTGTCTGGTGTATCCATATTTCTCAATTTTGCTAATAAAACCAACAATAATTAACACTTTGAGTATATTTTATTACATAATGTATTATTAAAAATGCATTACAAAAACTCACAGAAAATTGTAACATTAGGAAATACATGTGTACCAATTCTATATAAACAATTTTGTATTATTTACATATAAAAATACCAATTTAATAAATTTGTTATTACTACGTAAAAGTTCGAATTAAATTTACTACACATGCATGCACATTACTATATATAAAAAAAATTCTTAAATTATTAACCATTACAATTTTAAATGATTGCAAGATCTTAAATTAATCCACAACATGGTATCTTGTCGTTATTTGTATAAGGGACAGCCAATCCTTGTTTTATTATCTGTTATAAACTCATTTAAATTTTTTTGAAATTCATAAATTTTTTGAACCTCATTTAACACTCTTGCTAATTTTTAATTTGTATATTTTAAAATACATTATTTTTATAAAGACGTCACTATGTATTTTATTCAATTTATTTATTTATTTTTTATTTATTCAATTCACTATTTTCTATTTTCACAGCCGCTTAAATTTTTTTTATCTTAAATTTGAGAAACTAACTTGCCCACTTATATATAAAACTAAACTGAACGACAAAGACCAGTCTAAAAAATAATTGCGCATGTTTTAAAATGGGAAAATTACTTATGGGATGTTACCAAACATTATAGGTATTATATTCAGATTATGGTTGGGTTACTAAGGGCGCCAGACCAACCATATCAATTAGCATGATCAACAATAATATATAGAGGCTGCAGCTAAATCATTTAGCTCCTATCCAAAGTAAACATTTATTTGGCTTTCCTAAACAAATATAGGTGAGTTAACGATAGACTATAAAAATATCTCCGAAATTATTATTTTAAACTGCGAAAATATAGGGGAATCTCCAAAATATTTGTTATCTATACTTTATAGGCAGATGATCAACACAGTTTTTTCTCAGTGTACACTTTATATGATAAAATCTAGTTTATCGATCTGAAAGGATTATTACCACGTTTTGTTCCGCAAAATTAGAGAAAACTCCTCGGTCTATAGGTGGTGCAGAACACCAAAACACGGTTCTGGCAAAATTGGATAATGGAATACCGACACCCTGTGATATATGTAAACGATATACTTTTAAACTATAGAAAACTTAACCCCCTGAATGACTTATAGAGTTAAATCCCGGAAATGAGGGACTTCCCCGCTTAAACCTAACTGATAACCCTAACATCTAAAGGTCGACTACTAATAAGGTGTTATCTCTCCCACTCCAAGAACTAAACTTACACAAGAATAAGAGGGCGATTGATGTTGCAGTATCACAACAGCATAGGCAAGAGCTCTTTCGAAAGACGCAACAATTACCGAACCAAATTGAGTACGCTTTCAGCGTATAGAGACCCAAATCATCAAGCTCTATATGCATTCATTGTCATGTGTATATAACGCTGTTTCACTCACGGAAGTATGATCTATATGCGAATTGCTAACCAACTTAATCACATTTTAGAAAGATTCTTAGCTGATAAGAATAACTAATTAGTAATATTGCCTCAGGTAGTACACCAATATCAACATTGGTAAATTCACTCTCTGTGGAGAGTGGCCCTATGGATTCTGGAGAGGGCCATCTATTGCATTATGAGGGAACATCAAACGCGTTCCATAGAAGATCAAATTTACAAAGATCACCGATAAAGAAAAATAGAAGCAACTTGGTAACTGACCAAGCCGATGATTTTTCTAAAGTTATAACTAGATGTACTGGACAAACACATGAAACAAGTGATGCCGCTGGAAATTTTTCTTTGCAAGTAGCCGAATGTAGTAAAACAACCATTGACCTAGCGAAGCTCTTGGCGAGACTAGAGCATATGGAGCAATTATTTGCCAAGCTAAGTGAAGAAATTGAGTATATATAAAGCGGGAAAATGAAAACCTAAAGATGAATCGGGATTCAAAAGAAGATCACGTCATAGGAAGAATTACAAACAGAGACGGATTGGATCACAAAGAAGAAAAAACAGTCCAGGTAGAGTAAGAAAAGAAAAGCTGAATCGTCATCTGAGGTTGAGCAATTAAATAGTAGGGGACAATCTAGTCCAGATTCAAAAATTATTCTACCCAAATCCAATCAACTAAAAGGCAGTACATCTACCAAGAACATTGCACTAAATTTGGTCTAACCAGTTACCCAGAAATTCAGTCACTGATGAAATCGGTTACTGACAAAGATTATAAAATTAATACTCTAGACTCAGATACTTATAGAACCTTATCTTTGAAATTGAAGGCTTAAAAGTATCAGTGATTAACCTATGAGAACAAACCGGCCCGACCTATAAAAGTCATGGCAAGATGTTTGCACAACACTTGCTCAAGCAAAGAAATAATGAAAGACTTGGCTGGCTAAAATACTATATGATGTAAAAAAGAGAGAACAGAAATCCGGGAAGGGAACCAAACCGTCAGTAAAAGGGGGCTCCCTCTTTTTATGCTGGTATTTGACAACAAAGAGAATGTTCAAAACATTTATGGAATAAAAGGAATTCACGCAAGAAGGTGAAACTCGAACCAAAAAGGAGAATCACACCACGCACACACCCAAAGATATTGCGGCCGGGATCCGAGATGTGTAAACTGCTCAGGTAATCATATTATCCAAGCATGTATAATAGGGAAAGATGTGCCAGCCAAATGTACAAATTGAAAGAGCCAACATCCCGCTAATTATCGAGGCTGTGAGGTTATTAAATAACTACAACAAGAAATCAACCGCAAAATCACGAAAATCGAAGGGTTCAAATATCAAATCAGATGGATTAAAACCCACAACCAAACAACATAGGGCAAAGAAGATCATTTGCCAAGGTAGTGAAAGGTTTGAGTTCAACCAAATATATACTCAGAAAATAATCAAATTATGGAAAACATTATGAACAGCATTGCGGCTATTAGAAAGCGGCTATAGATGACCAAAGTTATCAGAACAACATGCTACTTAATCCACTGAAGAAAATGCAACTCCCACAACGCAATCCAACAAAAAATGTTAAGTAAGAACACAACTTTCAAAATAGCAATCTGGAATGCGAGTAGAATTATGCAACATATTCCAGAAATAGAAATATTTTTAAATTAATATCTGAAAGCCATTTATTGGGTGGGTGAATTAATTCTTAGACTCGGCATTTAGGTGTCACTACGTGAAATTGCGTATAGTTTGAGAAGTAATTCCAATTGCATTTTGTAGCTGTCACAATGGTCAATCTAATTCAGAGCAGAAAGTGTTATTTTTTATATTAAGTCATTTTTTTGTAATCGATTTAAAATGAATCGTGACAAGTTGCTTTTTCGAGGGTTCCTCTTTTCTTTGTTGATTCCAAAAAAACTACCGATTGCTTTCTGATACTTATGGTAATCAAGCTCTATTGAGAGCAAGCTGTTTCAATTGGTTTCATCGATTCCAAAGTGGTGATTTTGATTTGATAGACAAAAGACCGCCAGGTCAGCCAAAAAAGTTTGAGGATGCCGAATTACAAACATTATTGGATGAAAATGCATGTCAAACGCAGTAAGAACTTGCAATGCAGTTAAACATTGACCGATAAACCATTTCTCATCGTTTGCACACAATGGGAAAGATTCGAAAGCTAGGAAGATGGGTGGACATCCAGTATCCGAAAATCAATTGAGAGCACGAATTGAAGCATGCAAAAAAAAATCTTGCTGAGTATAAAAAACATAGTTTTTTGCATCGGATTGTTACTGGCGATGAAAAGTGGGTCTATTACGATAACCCCAAACGTAAAGCAGCTTACGTCGATGCAGGCCAAGCAGGACCATCTCAGCCAAAACAAGATATTCATTGCGATAAGGTTTTGCTGAGTATTTGGTGGGACCAGAAAGGTGTGGTGTATTATGAGCTGTTAAATCCAAATAAAATGGTTACAAGTGATCGCTACCGACGCCAACTGGGTAACTTGGCACGTGCATTAGACGAAAAACGGCCAGCAATAGCAAACAAAAGCTATAAAGTTTTGTTTCATGATGACAATGCCAGACAACATCGTGCAAAAACCGCTCAAAACTAGGTAGAGCAACTCGGTTGGGATCGGCTTGAACAACCTGCGTATTCTACAGACCTTGCACCTTCCGACTACCATTTGTTTTGATCAATGCAAATAGGTCTGGCTGACGTACGTTTCCGAAACGCCGGAGAAGTGCAAAATTGGATCGATGGCTGGATAGCTGGGAAAGTTGAAGGCTTCTTCAAACGAGGAATCCACAAACTTCCCAGGAGATGGCAGGAAGTCATCGCTAACGATGGCGAATATATTGGATAAAAAATACTGTATCGTTATCTTTTAAAAAACATTTCTTTTTTATAAAAAAAGTCTAAAAATTAATTCACCCACCCAATAGTTAAATCTTCGTTTGTTAAAATATGGGGTTATAACTTGTATCACTCCATCACGGCATTACTAATAAAATACAATATAAAACACCATTTAGAATCAAATATCGTAGAAGAAACAATGCAAGTCACTACTATAAGGATCCAAATCAAACACAGACAACTTACTGTCTCCCCAATATATTGTCCTCCTCGGCATAACTTGAAAAGACAGGACTACCTTAAACTATTTAAATCGCTTGGACGTGATTTTTTTATTGGAGGTGACTTTAATGCGAAAAACACCTATTAGGAATCTAGACTTACGACGTCAAAAGCTAAAGAATTGCTACAAGCAGGGCAGACATCAAAACGTGAATCTTACTCTGGTGGTTGACCTAATAGAGATTTATGTAGCAAGAGGTATATGGCCGAGCTGTATTGACATTGAAGACAATAATTCTCTAGTATCGGATCATTTCGCGGTTATCATGACAGTCAGTGAATTGGCAATTCAAAGGGAGAGTGCACCCAGATTAACAAATTCAAAAAAGAACTCTGATCTCTTTCGTGAAGTAATGGAGGAAAAAATTAATCTTCAGGTACCGATAATAAATTCTCACCAGTTGGAAGATTAATTATGCCCATTATACAAAATAAGAAAAAGCTTAACGTATCCTACCCAATGAAAGTTAGAGAGTTGGTATAAGAGAAGAATAACGGGCACGTAAAACCTGGCAAATAACTAGAACACCGGAGAACAAAACAGTTCTTAACAATTTAGGTAACAGTCTCAAATATCTTCTTAAAGAAGTTAAAAATGCATCAATTAACAGATATCTAATTAGCCTAACCGATGAAAGAATTCTGATTATTCACTGTTGAAGGCGACGAAGGGACTCAAAACACCCAAAATGCGAGTGCCAAAGAATTGAAGAAGTAAAAAGCAACATGAATGTTTTGCTAAATAATCAAGGCTCTACCAGATAAAGGATTTCGTAAGCTATTGCACATTATCAATGCAAGCTTTCGGTTAAAATATGTTAAGTGGCATTGGAAAGTAGCAGAAGTAGTCATGATAGCAGAACCTGAAAAACCATAATTGAACAGGTGCATAGAATCAGCAACATTATTTCTGGACGTTGTCCACTCATTCGATAAAGTTAGGCATAGTGGACTGCAATCCAAGCTGCATAGAGATCTACCGAGGCAATTCTATGCCATACTAAAATCTTATTTATCCAATAGATATTTTCGTGTGAAAAATGAGGATGAATACTCCGATCTAAAGAAAATCTCTGCCGGTGTCCCACAGCGGAATGTCTTAGGATCAATACTGTGTTTATTATATACAAGGAATATTCCAACAACAAATGAAAGGACCGTAGCTAGCTTTGCAGATGACACAGCAATCATGGCGATTATGGAAGTAATGTCGCTGATGCAACGAGCAAACTCCAGAAGATTACCAATGCAGTTTGTAACTGGACTAAGCGCTGGAGTATAAAACTGAGATGAAATCCACGCTTATTAGCTTTACATATCCAAAGGCTTCCCGTCTACCGATAGAAATGAACTCACGACCGGCGTCGTATGCAAACAAAGCTAAATATGACCCTCGATGCCAAGCGCAAATGGAGAGAGCATGTCAAAAAGAAAAAAGAAGAACTTAACCTTAAGAAAAATGTATTAGCTCTTAGGTAGAGGCTATGAGCTTACAATTTAGAACAAGCTGCTGCTATATCGGCAAATGCTGGAGCAGATATGGACCTACTGTATTCAACTCTGGGGATGTACTAAGCAAATAAATGCCAAAATGATACAGACGTTTCAAAACAAGGTTCTTCGTGCATCGTAAATGCTCCGTGGTACACAAGAAATGAAAACCTTCACAGAGATTTAACATCAAATACATCAAAGATGAAATAAAAAAGAATGCCGCCAAACACCAAATAAGGTTCCAGGAACACGGAAACCTCCATATACGACATATGATAGATAACCCTGTCGTTGAAAGAAGACTCCAAAGAACGAGGCCAATTGACCTAGTAAATTTACCAAATTAAAATTACTATTTTAAATAGGTTTAATTAATTATGAGAATAACCATTGGATTTCGCTCCGACAAAACAGAATTGTTGAGCGCTAGATTGCCCACAGAAGTCATTTTGACTGAATTTTTTCCTTACTACGGGAACAAATAAGAAACAAGAATTCTAAAGCAAATTATATTCCCATTGGCGAAATTACCACCGCTTTCAAGAATAAGACACCTGGTAGACTGACCCATTTTCGTCAAATTTCACACATTTGATTACGAATTAAAGATGTATATGAAGTTAGCCCAAATTCTAACCCAAAAAAAAATCAATGGCAATATTAAAATATACAGACTATGACTATAGGCAAGTATCAGCCCAAAAATGTTTAAAAATACTCTATTTTCTATATACCAACCCAAAAATTATTCTGACAACAACAGAAAAACCGCCATGTTTTAATGTCAGCCCAAAATAAATCTGTCGTGATACTATCATCAAAGAAAAATAATACTGTCAACCCAAAACGGTAAAATAAAACGAAATATGCAATTTAGTTTTAATTCTGTATCGGATTAATTTGAGTATGGCCCCTGAATATGAATAGGTTTTAAGTCATAGGATGTATCCTTTGACTTAAAAGCTATTCATATTCAGGGGCCATACTCAAATTAATGCGATACAGAATAAAAATCAATCACATATTTCGTTGAATGGTACTATCATCGGAATAATAACTATGGGGAGACCTTAAACCCCCGATTCCCTAACAAGTGTTTATGTCGTTTAATTCTCTGATGAATACTTTAACATAAATTTTTATTATAGTCAAAAGTTAAGTCTCAAAATAAATTGCTGCGGGGCTAAAATTTATTATTTAGAATGATTTATCTACAGAATGATTGAAATGACTTATCTATCATGCGGGTTTGATAGTTTTACGACATATTTATTTTTGTGCTGACATTAATATATGGCGGTTTTGCTGTGGTAACAGAACAAGTTTTGATTTAACATATCAAAAATACAAAATATTTGGCAGATACTTAATGCAGTAAATGTTCGTATATTTTACACAACCTTAATAGTTTTGCGGTTAACATTTTTGACCCAACTTCATTTATATAAGAAGCCACAACAACTTTTTTCAAGATTTTTTGGGCTAGAATTTTGGGCCAACTTCATATAGGTGAATTAAAGCGGGCCCACGGCCGATGAGTTTAAGAAATACCTACAAAATAAGTACACCCAGTATTTGGCATTATCATCCCTGGGAATAACATTCGAGAGTTTTAAAATAGCACTACTACCAGTGTTTACAAGTATGGTAACATTGGGCCGAAATACAAATTTTGAGCGCAAGAAATATAAACATCCAGTTGCATTCATTGATATAATCGGTATAGTATAATTTGAAGTAAATTCGAATCATTGAATTGAATATTATGTATACAGATTATCATTCATTCGTGTTTGAGCCTTTTTATCCAATACGAATGTATGTGAAGATAGCCCAAATTCAACACTAATTATTGCTATCATGACATTTCTTTTACTCTCAGCCCAAAAAATCACGACATTTTTACTGTCAGCCCCGAAAATTTACTGTCATGACAGCTAAAACTATCATGACACAAACATTTTTCTGGGGTGAGAGTAAAAATGTTGCATTTTGGTGAAGGAGGATTATTTAAAGTAATTTTTGATTTTCGCTGTCGGTATATTTGGCGTAATTTTACTTTACGTATACATCGAGAAAATCAAGTAAGCAGTATAAATTTTTAAATGCAGGATTGTTTCCTATCAGTTTTTAGGAGGGGAAAATTTTTAATTTTTTTATTTTTCCAAAATTTATTTTATTTTTATTAATAATAGTGGCTTTGTCAACCTTGCAGACACAGATCAAAGAGTTTTTATCGCTCTTATCGCTTCTTCTGATAGTGCCACAAATGTTAAAAAAATCAACTATCAGTATATACAAAATATTTTTTAATGTAATTTTAATTCGTTGTATACCTAAGAAGATGGGGGCTGCCGCCCCCAACCCCTGCTTTTCCACAATTTATTCAATTCTTCAAGTGTCAAACCAATTAAATAAATAATTTGAAAAAATTTTAAAAATGTCCTGGAATAATTGCCAAAGAACCCCGCACAAATCTTATGGAAATTGGTCCCCGGACAAACTGGCTGAAATTTGGATATGTTGTTCGTTTCGGCATCCTGAGCAAAAGGGCACAAAGCTCAATTTTGCTTATTTTGGCCCCTACGGAGCCCTAAAGCTCCATAAATTGACCATTATTTACTACTTAAAAAGGCAATCTCCTCGAAAGTTTAGTATTTGCTGCGTTAAAAAACAAGTACCTGTTTATGTTTTCGGGGTCGCTGTATTCAAATCCAATGCCAATATAATAATATTGACTTCTTTTTTGACGCGAAAAGAGGTACTTCTTTTTTAAAGCAGCAAATACTAAACTTTCGAGGAGATTGCCTTTTTAAGTAGTAAATAATGGTCAATTTATGGAGCTTTGGAGCTCCGTAGGGGCCAAAATAAGCAAAATTGAGCTTTGTGCCCATTGAGACTTTTGCTCAGGATGCCGAAACGAACAACATATCCAAATTTCAGCCAATTTGACCGGGAGGAAAATTCCATAAGATTTGTGCGGGGTTCTTTAGATTTATTGCTTTAATTAATAATTAAATGTCGCAATAGTATACATAAAAATGTATAGTAATGCCATAAGCAACTTTTTCGATTTTCGGGGATAGAAAATTGGGCTATCTTCACAAAGGTCCAATACGAGATAAATTATTTAAATATTCTTGTGCTCTGATACATCTTCCTAACTCGACTTTTTTCTTGGTCTCTAATTATTCTAGAACATTTGAATCTGTTTTTGGTTTGGTCTCAGGGAAATAACTCGTTGTTTAAACAACGTGTTCATCAAAATGATCTTTCATTCAATCAACGTTATTTTACTAATTTTATTGACATGATCTCAAGTTTTGGTTTATTCCTGGTAGCAATAAAAGTTTTTTGTGGATTAAATTGGACTAATCTTTTTCCATAGAATTTGAATTGAATCCAGAAACTGCATATTCTACAAAGTCTTTTTATAGTTATAAATCGACGTTAAGTAATATAAGAGAACTCGCATTGAGACTGAAGTTGTCTAAAAAAAATGCATACATAGTAAAAACTGTGCTACCAAATTATGAAAATAATAATCGTCTACTTCTTAAACGAACGAACCATCTGCTATTTTCTGCTATTAGTTCGATATCTAACACAATATAATCCAAACCCGTTTGCTTCCAAAACTTTTAAATGTCCCAATTAGTGATTACTTTCATAAATCTAAAAAACTACGTGAAGTATATAAAAATGTATCATTCTGCAGTATGAAACAATTAACAAAGTAATTAAAACTTATTTTAAAATTCTCACGTATCCCCCCTATCGTCTTCCTATATTATAAAGTTATTATTACTGTTAAAATGATAAAATAATAAACACAATTCTTAAACGACGAAGTCTGAGAAAAGGAGCAGCTGTGCGAGATGAAGATGCAATTGAAATTGTTTTACTCGTCTAAGCGATAAAATGCAATGTCGTCCTTAGGTGCATACTCTGCTGGATAATAAAATTAACTATGTAAAGCTTTAAACTAAGCGCATTTTCTATATATATAAAATAACAAGATGTATCTTTTAAACTGACATATTTTCTTAGACACCGTTGAGAATCTGCACAATAATACTAATAATAAGATGTATCTCCGCAGTCTATAGAAAAATAGTGGCTTAAACAGCAGCAAAACATAAACTAATATTATTACAAAGTTTGCCAGTTTTACAGTAAACGAAACTTCTTCTGTTATTATTTTCCTTAAGAAAACCAATTTTCCGCACACAAAAAAAGTTGCAACACAAAAAGGCGAATATTTAAAATGGTACATTAATCTTTAAAAGTAGGATTTTAAAGTATAAATATAATAAAAGAAAAGAAAAGCGGAATTACCTTAAGAAAATAAAATTTTGTTTTTACGAAATTATTTTTCTTGTGTAGAACGATAATTGTCAGTTTCGTCGTTTGAATCATATTACACTGTTATTGTTATTTTCTTAAAGTCGTCTTCTTACCAATTTTATTTTTATATAAAAAAATACAAACTTTTAATCCTGTCAAGTTAGATTTAATTTAAAAGTGAACATTTATAGGGAAAATGTGTTTTCGTTTTTATTTTGCTCGTCGTCTTCAAGAGGGAAAAAGTGTTTTGGACAAAAATTTTGCTTGATGTTGTTTTTGGTTAAGTAATTGAGACTAAGTCAATTCGATTTGATGTACATAAAAATAAGAACCATAATAGGATAAAAAGGATTAAAACTCAGTTTTACGATATAAAATAAAAATATTTAAGATTATTAATTTTGACTTGTATTAACGTCGTCTACTGTTTCTAGTGGTGTCAGTAGGAATTATTCGACGGTAATATAATAGTTTTCGGCTTTATTTTCATTGTGCCGTGTATTGATCCCACCATAGATATTAAAAGGGCGATGAAGGACACAGGTTCCAACTAACTGGATTTAGATGTTATAATTCAAGTAATGGCATTACAGAATAACGCGCGGACCCTTGTATGCAAACGGCGAGTGTGGCTGATGATAAATTACAGCAATACTTATAAACTTTAACCATTATGTGATTTCTTAGTTAAATAGTAGTTTAGCACCACATTCCATAACAAACCTCCTTAGAATCCCCTTCGCGCAAACCCCCGAGATCCGTAACTTCGGGGCTCTGAAAATTGAGATGGCTCGGGCTTGATTAGGATGTAATAATATGATTATTATTATTTTTTCATTTCAAGTTAAGCGCAAGCATGAACCACCAACATATGAAAATAATATCGAAAATCTTTTTCTCGCCAAATGGCAACAGTAAAATAGTAGCCGAAGAAATAATCCAACTTGGCTTAAACGACCTAGGTGTTTCTAAGTGCAAGCTGTGCAAAACTGAAACAAAAATTTTGCTTAAATGAGGGGTACAAATGAAAACTAAATGAATGCTGTTTGTATACGACGGTATAACAATTATGAAACAATCTTTAACAGAGCTCAAAATCCAAACACGTCTCGCATCACAAATATCAATACAAGGCCACCTTATTTTGAGGTATTCAAGGGCGCTAAGCCAAAGATCATAACTGGTGCACCGAAAAAGATGCAAAAAACCAAGCCAAAGTGAACGTTGTTATTGTAAAACCCTTAGAAGCTAAAAAAACTAGTAGAAGCGGACAAATGAAATTGTCCGACAAGCGCTCGATAAAATCGGAAAAATGCAACAGACGGACGGACAGAGGTGTAAAACCTCTGAAACAACAAATTAGCCCAATAGACAAAAAATGAATAGAATCTTAAGCAAATCAAAAAAAAATTACAGAAACTATAGTTTTGAAATAACACTCTTTTTATTATAGATAAAAGTAGGCCTAGAATAATAATTGAAAATTTAAAAAAAAGTAGACAGCCGCATCTGTGTGACCTCTATTTTTAGAAAAGTTGAATATCTCGAAAACTACTTGACCTAAAGTTCCGAAATTTTAAATGTGAACTTTTTAGAGTAGTATCTATCTGTGTGCAAATTTCTGTGTGCTGTGAGCTCTCTGGTATGTATAGTTGTTGCTGTGATAGTGCCAACAGACAGACGGCCTAAGTCTTTGTATAAGCTTGCTCGCAAGAGCGAGCGCTAAAGTGTAAAGCAACATGTATAAAAAAATATTAAAATAAATTATATTCGCGCGATCAAAGAAAACGGAGTGGTATTAGAAATAGGTCATGAGTCTAATCTAACCAGTCTTTTCACAAACGCCGAAATCGGAGTTGTTAGATTGGAAACCCGCATTCCAGAGGAAAAGCTATCTAAAATGGCAATCAGGAAGAAATTTGCCAACCAGTAATGAGACAAAATTTACAAATCTACAGTCTGGTAAAATGAAAGCATACTTTGGGACTGGACCAGAACACAGCGGACAGAGTGATAGGAGTCGCAGAAGATATAACTGCGTTGTTCGGCATTTAGAATCGCTGCTATACCAACGAGATGTTACAAATATCATATGATTGGGCATATAGTCAAGCAGATCTGACGAGAAAACATGCTGCCGGAAATCAGTTAACAGTATTAAAACGAAAAAACGAAACTCACATAGTGTAATAAATAAAAATGTTCTGCATACCCTAACCGTATAAAAATTGATTGCACTGTCAATAGACGTGTTATGTATGTACGCAGGGGCTGTTTGTATCTAATAAAGGCGGAATAGATTACGCATCAACACGATAATATTAAATCCGGAATAAAAAATCCCCCCCCCCATTGAGTGAGTATGTGTGGAGATAAGAACAGATTTTGGTATTTTACTTGTTGTAAGCATATACAATGGATAATATAGAACAATACCTTCAAAGATTTGATCGAATTCTAACAACACTATAAGGGAAAAATCCATGCCATCGACACGATAACGAGTAATGAAAATTTAATTTCAAGCCACAGATTATATTTACTGAATAAAGAAGGTCAACCCAACATATACAGCCACAATGTAATCAAATATTGATTTCACGCTAGTAACCAGGAGCCTAATCAAAAGCGGAAATGTCAAAATAAATCGGACGTCTAGGGCGCAACTCGCCACAATCAAGCGGAAGAAAGTTCAAATTGAAACTAAAGCGAGAATTATACGTACGTGCGTACAGTGCCAAAGGTACGGGTTTCCAAACTTTTGTGTCATCAAGTGAAAACAATGAATCAGATAAATACTAGCACTCTAAAACATTGAACACGTTTTTAAGAAAATACCAATAAGCAATTATTGGATGCTTTCCGTCCGGACGACAACCAGTCTGGGGGCAAAAAAGACCAGGCAGAATTAAGAGATGACATAAATGGACTACCTGATATGAAAATTGAACTCCAATTCTCCAAAAAAGAACTAGAACTTAGCCTTAGACCTATTACAGAACTCGTGGCCTTTTACTAACGGAGGGTTTCTAAGATCTGAAAAATTGGAAAACTAATAGTTATAAAGAAGGGTCGAGATAGGGTCGAAACTAACCCGAAAGCAAATATAAGACCAATAGTGCTACTGTCAAGCATTGGGAAGCTTTGCAAGAAAATCATTATTTCTATGGTAATGACAAAGTTAATAAGAAGTGAATTATACTCAGAAAAACAGTTTGGTTTCAGAAAGAATACATCAACGGAAGATGCGAGTGTCCATAATGAACATAGTCAAGAGCATACGAGCAAAATTATAATCAGTATATTTTTTTGTTATAACAGGAACATTTGAATTTTACAATTTGTTGTGGCCAAGCGTCAAAAATACCTGAAGGAAAGTAATGTTAATGGAATTATCCTCGATTACTTTAGAAAAATAAAACGTTCATAATTAAAGATAATTACGGTAAAATAGGTAAAAATCGTAAAGGTAAAATAGGTAAAGTTGTATTAATTTACGGCCACTTTAGGCAAAACATAGACAGAAAACTCAAAGAGCGAAGTAAACGATATGAACGAATGGTAAAACATAATAAACTAGGCTTTAGTCGAGTTGGTGGACTTGTCTAGAGTCTAGATTACACTCCGCAGTAGCGTCTAGTTGATTTTTTTTAAATGAATGGAATTTTTATAATTTAGGCAATTAAAGCTCCGTGTCCACTAGTTCTGGCGCCTGGGTATTGTAATCGAAGTACTAGAACATCTGGTACCACTATATAAATCTAACCTTTTAAATAATAATTCAACTGATACCAGGTTTCGAAATATGTGCTCACTAGCTAGCAACATCAACTAATGAATTAGATGCATGTTCTATAGTAATATGGTATATAATGCATATTAACAAAAATAACTTTGTTCGTCTGAAAGCGACTGGTTTGATAGCCTGAACATTTTTGGAATGCCTTGTCTAATACTGCTGCTTCCGATTATTCAACTCAAACGTCACTGAAATATTATATCCGAAACCAATCAAATGCCTTTATATTTTAGACAATAATTGATAATTCTCTCTACCTAAGTTATCCAGTTGAATTTGAGGGCAACTTCATATCACTATTTAGGCTTGTTCTGAGTTAGGCTTGGTCGACCAACGATGAGTTGACTAGAAGATTTTACTTTTTACGCTATTTGCCGTAGGCACTTGGCGAAACACATTTATACTTAATAAACACATTTTTATTAACCACTTGTTTTTTATTTCGCAAAATTATTTTGAATATTTTCAAAAAGTTTAAAAAATCACTCGATCGATTTCGACTTGTTAGTCATCATCAGGAGTATCTACTGATTTGTATAAATAAAAATTTTGTTATATAGTAGAAAAAATCAAAAAATAAATAAAAGAAGGAGGGACAAAAATTAAGCAATAAAAATTGATCTATGGATCGCACAGGTAGGGGACCAGTCATCGGCTGAGTAACAAAAGTCAAGGTATATTGAAGTACATTTAACTACCCGACGCATTAGTCAAACTATTGCGTACGTGAGAATAGAAAAGGGCGGGGTCTGTAATTGGTGAGAACCGAATTTCTCTCTGTTCGTAAAGGCATTGGTTAAGAAATATTGATTTTCGAATTTCGTAAGATTCTAAGGTATCTAAACGTCTGCCTTTGGGTTGTATATGTAATATGTCTAAAATGTTCAGCTGTATGATTTTCTGAAGTTAAATGGTTATGGAACGTTGATTGATTGCAACCAGATAAATGTTCTTTAGCTCTAACTCCAAAATTGCGCCCAGTCTGACCAATATAGGAGAAACTACAATCATTGCAATTGATCCTATAGACACCAGATTTGGAAAGGCGATCAACTCTAGGTTTATTATTAAAAATCATTTTCTTTATTGTGTTATTATTATAAAAAGCAAAACTAATATTGGTATAATTGGACACGATGTTGCTAATCCGTTGGCTTGGTTTTGCTATATACTCTAAACGACGCCAATTTTCCCGCGTTGGACTATACGGTGGATAAATACCCGTTAGAGTTTTACGCTTTAGCTTTTTATTCAATAACTTTAATATAGTCCTAGTTGCATATCCGTTATTCGTTGCTATTTGCAGAATTATATTAAGCTCAGTGTTATAATTTGAATTTGTCAAAGGGATGTTTATTAGTCTATCTAAGAGTGAGTGGAAAGCTGACATTTTAATATTATGGGGATGGTTTGAAGAACTAGGGATAACAGCGTCTGTATACGTGGGTTTCCGATAAATTTTGAAGTCTAAAGATGAATTAATCCTGGTTATTGTTATATCCAGAAAATTAATACATTTATTTTATTCTTTTTCTAACGTAAAATCAATGGTGGGATATTGAGAATTTAACCAAGTAAGGAAAGAGTCTAACAGTCTATCAGTTCCATTCCATAGACATAATATGTCATCAACATATCTATACCAAAAAATTATATGACGAAAATAAGGATTGTTATTTGATAAGATCATGTGTTCGAAGAAATTCATGAAAATTTCAGCCAACAAAGGTGACAGAAGAGAGCCCATGGGTAGACCATCAGCGAATTTGAAATATGTATTATCAAGACAGAAAAAATTTTGTTTAATATAAGTCTCAAACACTAACTTCAGTTCACGGCGTAAGCTCTCATCTACAACATCCCTATCTAAGTAATTACAAACTATTTGGGACAAAGTATTAATTGAAATAGAAGTGAAAAGACTGGCAACGTCAAATGAAACTAGTTTTGGATGTAACGGAATGTCGACGTCTTGAATTTTGTTAATCAATTCTACCAAATTCTTAACCGAGTAAGCCGAAAAGAAATTAATATGATAATTGAAAAAATTTATGAAACCCTTACATAGCTTGTAGGCAGGAGCATTGCAATACGCCACTATTGGTCTAATCGGAATGCCTTCCTTATGGATTTTTGGTAAACCATAGAAGATCGGGGCAGATGGATTCATGACAGAGTACTTCCAACCAGTTCCATCAAATAACTTGTGGCATTGGTTGATACACTTACTAAACGAAGTCTTAAAAGACTTAGTTGGATCCCTACCAAGTACTATTGCTTTGCTTTCTGTAATAAAATCAGAAATTTTATTACAGTAATCGACTTTTGTGAGCACGGTAATTATGTATTGCCTTTATCCGCTTTACACGCTATTAGGTCATGGTCACGTTTGGTTTTTTCTTTATCGCACCAATCACTTTGAGGTTAGTATTAGAAGCAGCAGAAGAAGAAGAGTTTGACGGAAAAGAAGAGTTATCAATACCTTTCTTTATTTGTAGCGCACACACTGATTTTATTAGGGTTATCTGGCCAGATAAGGCTGTTTCGGCATCTACAGCGAGATTCTCGAATGATCGAAGGCCGATTTTGTTTGATGTAGGAGCAAAATTCACTCCGTTGCTAAGCATTTGCACCTCTGTATCACGGAAAATGACTGAGGACAAGTTCTTAAAACGTGGATGAAATTGGAAATCAGACAAACCACTATTACCTCTACGGTTAAATAGATAAGCCTTATCTCGCAACAGATCCAGCTTAGCTTTTTGTTTCACATATTGAATATGTGAAATTTCCGCTACCTCTGCACGAACTTTTTTGTCCAGCCAATCGAACTCAACAGAGTGCAAACGAATTGCTAACTCAGTGTGAACAACTTTAAGATGGAGATATAAGTTGTTCCTGGTAGCATTCCCTTTACGCATATTTCTTCAAATAGCAACGAATAACGGATATGCAACTAGGACTATATTAAAGTTATTAAATAAAAAGCTAAAGCGTAAAACTCTAACGGGTATTTATACACGGGATAGTTCAACGCGGGAAAATTGGCGTCGTTTAGAGTATATAGGAAAAACGAGCCAACGGATTAGCAACATCGTGTCCAATTATACCAATATTAGTTTTGCTTTTTATAATAATAACACAATAAAGAAAATGATTTTTAATAATAAACCTAGAGTTGATCGCCTTTCCAAGTCTGGTGTTTATAGGATCAATTGCAATGATTGTAGTTTCTCCTATATTGGTCAGACTGGGCGCAATTTTGGAGTTAGAGCTAAAGAACATTTATCTGGTTGCAATCAATCAACTTTCCATAACCATTTAACTTCAGAAAAATAGACAGCTAGCTTGAACAATTTAGACATATTATATATACAACCCAAAGACAGACGTTTAGATACGAGGGTATATCAAAAAGTCTTGCAATATCATATGAAAAAAAAGAGTGAGTGAGACAACAATATATTTTTCAAAACCATTTTTTGTCGCGATGAAACTTCTAGAAGAACATTTCGATGTAAATCTTACAGTTCGTTTGTTTTTGTCAATTTAGTAACACGTGTTTTGAATTTTTCTTAAAATGAATGAAATTGAATATCGCGCCGTTATTAAATTTTTCTGTAAAGATGGACGAAATGCAATTTATATATTCAACTTTATATCAAAAGTTTACGGCGAATCTGCACCATCATATGCCACAGTAACAAGGTGGGTAAAATTATTCAAAAGTGGTCGGGAGTCATTAGAAGACGACAACCGCTCGGGTCGGCCAGCAGATGCCATTAGCCATGAAAACGTAATTTTGGGCGAATCTATTGTATTGGAGGACTGGCGTATTTCTGTTCCGCGGTTAGCGTGGAGACTTTCTCTTTCATACGGTACCACATATACTATATTACATGACCACCTTCACATGTCGAAAGTAAGTGCGCGATGGGTTCCCCGTTTGTTGAATGCAGAACAAAAAAAAATGCGTGTTCAAACTTCAAAGGCGATTTTAGATATGTACAAAGAAGATCCAGAAAATTTCTTGGATAACATAATAACAGGCGATGACACATGGCTTCATCACTGGGATCCGGAATCCAAACAAGAATCGATGCAATGGATTAAACGTAGTGAACCACCACCAAAGAAATTCAAAACTCAACCGTCTGCTGGTAAGGTTTTGGCAACAATTTTTTGGGATGCTGACGGAATTTTGATAATCGATTATATGCCACCGAAAACCACAATCACAGATAGATATTACGCAGAAGTTTTGCGAAAATTGAAAATGCGATCCGGGAAAAACGGCCAAGGAAAGTTAGGAAAAAAATCTTGCTTCTTCACGACAATGCAACAGTGCACAAGGCTAATATTGCTCAAGCTGCATTAATGGACTGCGGCTTCGTGGAAATTTCGCATCCACCGTACAGTCTAGACTTGGCACCCAGTGACTACTTTTGTTTCCCAATTTGAAAAAAACACTAAGGGGCCGGAAATTTTCCAGTGACTATAAAGTACAGTCTATTGTAAATGAATATTTTATGGAGCAAAAGAAATCTTTTTTTTAGAGGGTTTAGGCAAGTTAATTGATCGATGTGGCAAATGTATAAACCTTAAAGGAGATTATGTCGAAAAATAAAAATATTGCTGTCTCATTCACTCTTTTTTTTCATATGATATTGCAAGACTTTTTGATTTGCCCTCGTACCTTAGAATCTTACGAAATTGAAAAATCAATATTTCTTAACCAAAATATCCTTAACGAACAGAGAGAAATCCGGTTCTCACCAACTACAGATCCCGCCCTTTTCTATTCTCACATACGCAATAATATACCTTGAATTTTGTTACTCAACCTATGACTCATCGCTTACCTGCGCGATCCGTAAATTAATTTTTATTGCTTATTTTTTGTCCCTCCTTCTTTTATTTATTTTTTGTTTTTTTGTACTATGTTACAAAATTTTCATTTATACAAATCAGTAGATACTCCTGATTATGACCTAACAAGTCGAAGTCGATCGAGTGATTTTTTAAACTTTTTGAAAATATTTAAAATAATTTTGCGAAATAAAAAACAAGTGGTTAATAAAAATGTGTTTATTAAGTACATTCGAAAAGAAATCCTGGTCATAACATCTGAAATTTTGAAAAAAGTTGTGTTCTGCTTCACACAACTTCAAAAGACCATCATTTGCGAGATACCATTTTTCACGTTTAAGATGAAAAAAATTTCAAAGAAATAGGTATACAGTATTTAAAAATAAAAAAAATGTAATCGAATAATAAACAAAAAAGTTATTAAATATTCACACTAAAACGGTCTTTTTGCGCCACCCTGTATTTGGTTAAATTATTAGGGTACAACTGTACAACTCCGCTTTTTATCACTATCGAAAACCGCTCAAAAATTTCAGCAGAATTTACTCCACTCCAAATAATACAAACAAAACAACTCTCTTTTGTATCGGTCACCTCACCATGAGAGCATAATTTTTAATTTTGTTTATCTGAAAATAGTACGTTTTTTGTTTGGTTGTTCTTTACCATAAACGCTACTTGGTGTTTGCATCTTGTTTTGAGAATGAGAATACATAGCAAGAAATGTAAATTTTTGAATCGCATCAAATCAGCAGTTGAGCAAAGCGAGCCCGAGCAGTATAATTTTAGATGTAGTGCGCGGATCAAGTGTTTTTTTTGCATTGTTAGAATCGTAGCACGTGTTATTGTTTTGTACAGAATAATTTCGTCATACAAACAAAATTTTTAAATCGGGTGACGCAATAATATTGGATTCAATTTATAAATTTAAATCATAAGGTATGTTCTATAAGTACGAATTTATATTAATATAATTTTTATGTTATCATCCGCTGGGTTTATGATTAGTAGCTAGACAATTTGTTTTGTTATCGTTAATTGCAAAAATAATTTCAATTTTTTTAATCGTTACGCTTTATTTATATTCACCAATGCCAATACGCCTTTCGTATGGTATTTCGTTTAGTTCTTTATGCTTAGCCATTTTAATTTTGTCTAAATTTTAACGTTTATTTTACGGTTGGTGGTATCTTTTAGCCAACTGTCTAGTTTTTCATATGGCTGTGGCATGTATGTTCTGGTTAGAAATCGGTAAATAGTTTCGACCGTCGAAATGGCGAGAAGTGACGATAAGCAAAACTTACTGCTTATATTTTAAGTCTCATAATATTGATTGGAACAAAAACAGATTATGCCACATTGGATCATCGAATCCAAACGATAATTTTTCAAATTCGCATTAGTGCACTTATTTGCTGTGTTTTAATATTGGAGCACTATCCGGAGCCAAATGGCAATTTTCTATTGAAACTGCAGCTATTATTCACTGGTGTCGCTGTACTATAAAAAATAAAACTAAATTCATCAATAAAACAAACATTTATCACCTGAAATATATTAATTGACATTTATTTTGACATGACGTTATAAACAAAATTTCATTTTGCTGCGTTTTAATTTTTTATTGTAAGATTTAGTTTCTAATGGTTTCAGGGGTTTACAAAATTAAAAGCCTTTTCAAATTTCCCATTGAAATGGATAGCGCTCCCGATAGCGGCTCCCGATAAATAAGTGAGCCGAGATATTTTTTTATCGATTTTTAATTAAAAAGTTGAATGAAAAATCTTAGTTTAGATTTAAATAAATTAATTAAATGCAATAATAGCGCGCTAAATATAAGTTTTCACATAGAAAATTGGCTGCTCCGGATACAGCTATCGGGCGCTAATAAAAAAACACAGCAATTGTTAACCTTATAAAATTTGAACCAAATCGTAATAATGTCAACGAGCATCTCATTATGAAATGTCAACACGCGCATTCTTATTCTAGTAATTCCCGGGGAATGGAAATTTTAAATTTTGTAGCAGTTTTACTTCATTTTCTCCCAAACTGCATTCTGGCTTTTGGAAAATCCGTTCCTTATCTATTTTAGTAAATAATTAACTGGGAAGAACATATAAAAGAAATTATGGCTGTAAATGTACACTGAAAACTAGTAATATCAATTGAAAATATCCAATTTTTCACTTTAATAAACAAAATTTATTTTTAAGTAAAAATTTGATTAAAATATCAACCAAAACCCATTGAACGCAGTGATTAGTATTGGATTCAATAACCACCGAAAATGTGGTTTTGCGATATATGTATATAGCTCGAAGCCGATCGCAAATTATATTCCATAGAATGTGATTGTGTTTGGTTTTGATATAGCTTGTTATACATATGCTCTTAGGTATGTCCTACGCATGGCTGTGCGAAGGAATATAGATAATAATTATTATTTATTTTTACATAATTGGAATATGATCAATTTACAAGGTGGCGGCGGGGATATGGTATAGCTGAGCTGTTAATTATAAACAGCATGTTTTGCATGGAACTCTTGCCTTGAGGTTTGGATTTGTAAGTCCAAATTGGTCTCTTTGCTGAATGTTGTGGATGTTTTTGTTAACGTTTGTCGTCAATTTCGCTGGGCGGAATTAGAAATTTTTTGGTGGTCGGTCGTACGCTAAAATGTTTGAGTTATAGGATTACACGGAACGTTTGTGATCTTTAATGGATTCATCATGTCTTTTTAAGGCATGGGCTTTGTGATTGGTGATGTTGGCGGGGGAGTAAAGGTAAAGGGTTCACAGAGAGTGGATTCGAGCCGCCTATTGGGATCGTTTCGGAAATAACTTCATGTGTTGCAGTTTGTTTGGTTTTTTTTTACTCTAAAATAGAGAGTAGAGAATAGAGAGTTCTTGGTACATTTTACCACTGTGACTATTCATAAAAATGGGTCCTTCCACAGTTTGATTTCGGAGGTTGGCTAATTTTAAGAAATATTCCTACATCCAAGTAATCAGAGTAATAAATTATTATATTTATTATATTTTTATTTGATTCGCAGTTTAGAGTTATCGGGGTTTATCAGGTGTATATTATTAATTAAGCTAATTTATGCAGTCTAGATTTTTGATTACAGAAGGTCTTTGAACTTGTAGTACTTTCTAACTAAAAATAAAATGTTAATTTAAAAGTCAGAAGAACAGATAACATATAGGAATCATAATGGCTTTTGCGTTTACTAAGGAATTTGATATTTCAGGCTACAGAGTAAATTTAAAATGCAGTTACATACTGATGTGTATTGCTTAGATAATTTTTTTTAGGGATCATAGCTTTTCTTTAATTAAATTATTTTGTAGTTTGTTCGGGAGGAGACTGTTAATTGGTAAAAGCTTTGGTTAGCTTGTTGTAGGTTGGATAAATAATTATAATTAATTAATTTAATATTTACCTTAATTTAATAATAACTTAATATTTACTTAATCATGCTATGAAGGATCCTACATTTGTGCTACCTATTTATTATTAATTATGTCATCTTACAGATTCCTGATTACTTCAATAGTTTTATTTAAAACAGGTGTTTAAAGCAGGACTAATTTATTTAGGTATTAGGGATTCTAAAACGGTACCCTTGTACTACCTGTAAACATCCGTTATTGATATATTACCATACAGATTCCAGATTAGCTGTTTTTGAATTTCGTTTGGTCATTTTTTATATTTTATACATAAAAATATTTGTACTAGATTAACGATGGCAAGGACAAGTGACAAATCAACAGATTCACAAATATTATATCCGCTGAAGATAGAAAAGTTATGCGTTTCTTTACTTCTTTTGTACTACAATATTTGGTGGTCTGTGGATGCAATTTATTTTATCTTGATTTAATTTGTTGTAAGAGAACCAAAATAATTTAGTTAATATTATCCTTACATTACGTTTATTTTATTTTAGTATATTGTACGGTTCTAAATAATTAATCTTCAACTCATAATAATGACGTTTTATGTCAGGAAATTAATCATTAGAGGGCAGCTTAATTAATTATAAATTTCTTTTAGGATGCTGATTGCTGAATATTTATTGCCAAAAACAAATCAAAAATAATTGTGCTGTTTTGTAATAACCCGCCTTAGATTATATTTTTAACTAACAATCTACTAACTATTTACTACTTAGGTGTCTGTAACCGGGTCGATTCGGTCATATTTACCATGCCTATCCTATCCTTCCATCTTGTTAAATGTAATAAAAGTGTATGGCGGGCACGGCGTCATCCGGGAGTATCGCTAAATTGCCTGGTCATACATTGCAATCAATCAATCAACCAAAACCCATTGAACGCAATAAACTATTTTTAGACATGTTTTCTTGTCTTATTGCAATCGCGTGTCGCCTTCGCATAATTAAATTATTTTCCCGTAAATTTATTACCGAATCGACAGAATTAACTTATGGAAAACATGGATTTGGGAAAAATGTCTGGGGAGCAGCTATTCCAAACAAAAAAAAAATCCCTATATTCCCGGAGAATTACCAGAATAGGGTCCCATCGAATAAAAAAACTATTACGAAACAAAATAATGATTCGCGCGTTAAGATATACGTCCGCTATTAAGATGCCGAATTTCATAAACTGCAACCCCATATTAGGTTTGCTTCTACAACTATTACGACGCGAGTCAATAAACAACTAATTTTAATTTGTATATGTACTGTCGTTGATCAGTTTGCAAGTAATAATATCAGGACTCCGCAAATAAGTAAGCACAGCTTTATTTTCTGCACCTAAAATACTCTTTCCATCTGAAACAGCGAACTTAGAAGTATCAATCACATAAAATGTACGCGCTTTCAATTCCCCATTAAGTGTCAATCTATGCAAACGAATGATTGCAACAGACGAAAATGATTATAGGGCTTAAATTTTTAAATCCTGAAAGAAATTCAGAGTAAGCACCCTAAGGAAAGCTACTCAGGCACCAGTCTGTTTATTAAAATTCCTGGACAGACAGAATAAATTCCATTATATTAAGTCATCATTTAATTTTAGACAGTTCGTATTGAACAGTTTAACATGTTTCATTAATTCGCTAGTAGTATGCTGCTAAATCGATTTGCGCTTCTTTTCAAAGCTAATCGAAAAGTGGGAAAAATTCTAGTAGGGCGAAATACCAGGATCATTGCAGCAAGTAGTTGTAGAACAGTTCCAAGGAGTGAAGAGGAAATTCGTGCTTCTATGTGGTAAGCTAATAAGAGTCATAATAAAGCAAAGCCTTATTAAATCTGGTGATGGTATAGATTGTTAATTTAGAAAAGAAGTTTTTAATAGTGGTTAGGAAAAGCAAGTTTTGTGCTGCTAAAACGCTATTCTTTCAGATTTCTCGAAAGCTTCTTTTGTGCCTTAGAATCAGAATATCAAAATGGACTATTCCAAGCGATAACGGATACAATTTTTGTTTAAAGAAAATGAATTACGAAGGGACATTATAGTACAAAAGTTTGTAGTCACTTTCAAATTGAAGATCAAATTATTCTGACATCACAATCTACTCTTCAAGACCTAATTAAACTGAGATAACCCTCAATGATTAATATTCGATCTGAGTCAATACGACAATAATTTTACCACCATGAAACCAGTTAGTAAAACTTCTCTGAAGGCATACAAATAAAACAAAACTGTACCGTAGGTAAACTGTTGCTACCAGAAGAGTTTTACATAAAATTAAATATTGAAAATTAATAAGGAATATCAGCTGAAGCCTTGAAAAAATTCCGCCACAGTCATTGCTCTAATAATAATGTTTCTGTATTAGAGATAAATTCAAGTTCGATTTAGGAAGCACCAACTTAAGCTGATTTACTATGTTGTGTGTCCGTTTGGTTTAGTGGTCAAATAATTGAAGGGCATCCGGCCCATCGTGATATATTGAATTGGTGGTTAGTCGCACGGATGTAACGGCCTAAACTCCAAACAATTTGGACTCGTTTAATAATAAGATTTTCGTTCGAAAGGTTTACCATCTATTTTAAATGATAACACCCAGATATTTTTGAGCTTTTCAACTTGGGTACAAATTCAAATTGTCTCAGCATTAGTGGCATGGAGCCCGTCGTAGCGAGAAATAAAGCACAATCACTTGATCATATATTTGGATGTATCTCGCGAATTACCTTTATTTAAGTGCCAAACTGCAGAACTTAATTTTTTAACCTGCGAATTTCTCTGCCGTGGAAGCTTGGTTGAGTGTAAAGAGACCCCATTATCTTGTAGAAAACTTATGACTATGTACACATCTCTTAAATTTTTGCTGCCGGAAGTATTTAAGTTCGCCAATTTTCTAGACAAAGTGTGATATTGCCCAAAACTAATCGATCGTGAACATGTAGTAAGGCTACAATCAAATATTTTTTTCGTGCTAAGGCAATATTGTTTTATAACTCATGCTTGTTGTTTACTAAGTAAAGCATTTTTCCACAACCCAATGGACAAAACCACTGGGCAATTACAATTTAAGTATCAACTTTTCAAATGATTAGAACGAAAATCAGAATGTCGGATGAAAAAATTATGATTTTGTTTGGCTATGTAGTATGGAATATTGTGATACAGTTATAGAAAATGGATGTGGGATCATAAATCGAAATTACATCGCTTGACCTCAAGTATTTATAACAATCGTATTTGCCGTGTGTATGGTAAGCGATCAGCTAGGATGGATCAGAATTAAAAAACAATGATTCATTTATGGAGCGTCTTATTAAACGCAAGTTGAAGCGTATTTAATATGAATACGAATTTTGATTTTTAATCAGATTTATGCCAAGTTCAATTAGGAAACTTTTCAACCGATTGAGAAGAAATTTGAAACTTGAAAGTATTCCGAACTTAAATTTTTTTTGAATTTTTGACTTATAGATGGCTAATGTGTAAGAATCACAACAATCAGTTTCGAACAGATGAGGCTAATGATTTGAAAAAATCAGTCTTCTCATCAGGTCGCGACGACTGATGTTGTTTATTACATTGAAATATTGTCTATATATATAGAGCAATACCATGTAGTTGTACTACTAGCGAATTACTGCGTAGCGTACTTAATTTTGATTCTTTCACATTTCTATCTATATTCTATTTTTAACAATTAACTTTTCGAATTCACGAATTTTTTATATATTTTTACTTTGGTTTTTATCAATTGTAATGGTGTATTGTGATTGTTCCGTATATTGGTCTATTTCAGCACTCTCGAATTAATTACACAACCGTAGGAAATTCTTCCATTTGCGTCAATCTGTATGACAACGACCATGATAATGGACACCTACTTATACACAATCAACTTCCCAACCACCCCATAAATTTTTTTTGTATGATGAAGTTGTAATGTCGGATACCGATCTGGACTGGAAATTACAATATATTAGAATAGTTCAATTGCTAAAATCTGCCCCTAAAAAATGAATCTTTTAAAAACAATATTTCTCTGTATATAGGTCATACCCCTTAAATATAGGTACCCCTGAATTTATTACAACGCTCACAAAAATCGATCAAAATGCATCGAACTTCCTTCTAGTGCAAGAAACAGGTATCCCTGAATTTGTTACAACAGTCCACATTCACTTAAATCGATGCAAAAAGTGTGGTGTGCTTTGGCTAATGGCAGCCCCCATACGAATTGCAGGATAACTGGACCTGTAAAAACTTGTCTAACTGTGTAACAAATTTGTAATTAGTTTGTAAACAATTCCAGTACCGTTTTCATTGGCTTGTGCTTCAAGTGCTGGTGCAATATTTGGTCTACAATCGAAAAGGCTCATAGAAAACTATTGCTTGCGGATGTCAACTTTTGTTCTTAGCTACATCAGACGACATTGGATTTTCGTATGAAATACCGTAAAAGATATATCAAATGTTATCGGTACAAAATTAATATCATGACTAAAATTTTGAGTGAAGCAATTAAAAAAAAATTTACTGGGCTTACATTGCAGAGTTTATCTATATGGTAACAACGACTACACTTCTAGAAATATTTAGTGATTTGACAAACCAAACCACGTACCTTTCTAGTAGCTTTTAGAAGATTTGGTGAATGGTGAGAACTTTGACAGACAGGCGTCAAAGCTCAACCCAAACTGCATACAAACAATTTGAAACATTTAAGCGAACTATAATATATTCTAGCAATTCAAGATCCAGGCAGTGGGAAGTTTCTGTAAAATTCATTAAGTAACATCTGAAGCGAGTGATAAAATTACCATGTTTGAGAACAGTTCTCAGCCAATCCGAAAAACAACTCAAATCTAGGCCAACTTATTTAGACCTTTGGGATCCAGAACCAATTGCACCAGGGCAGTCAATCGCCGTTACGAAACGTAACCATAATTAAAAATACACAATCCATCAATAATCGTTGCAACCTGACACAAAAATTTCTGGAAAATATGGGCGTTAAAGTATCTAAATATACTACACTACAGAAAATTGAAGAGTTATATCCAGGAAGCGATAGAAAGTACCAAGTAGTCACTCTGCACTATAACTGCCATATTAAAAACGCTAGGTCACAAACTATGTGTTTTGTGGCAATCACGTACCCAAGTCGATAAACGGCTAAAAAAGGAAGGTAAGGCATTGCAGGATCAAAGTATCAAACTTCAACGCTACCTCTCCTAAAATTACATGAAAACATCTATGGATTTTAGTTTATTATGATTTCTTATGTAAACGTTTGACACAATTATGCTCAACGCCCATATCTTAACCGTACACAGATGCTGCCAATATCTTAACCATCGGCATGTTATCCCATGATCGTAAATATCTTAAATTCTCTAATCCGAACTTAGAATTGAAGTGAATTATGCAACATTTCACAACACTCACCTAAACACCAAGCTAGAACCTGTTTTTAGAAAACAGAGAGAAATAATACACAAAACAGATTAATGAGCAGTTGGTGCTGATACACCAGAGATTACCAAGAGCATGATCGATTTCTAATCGTGCGAGAGAACGAAATCAAGTAGAAGTTTTAATATAAGGTTAACCTCTCCAGAAAGATATTCTGTACTTGAAAACAAATAGAGCAATATCGCATGTGATTCAGATGGTACACACTAATAAACTAAAGCCACCGACATTCGATGGAACAACATTTCCTGCCGCACACATTACAAACAATTTCCGGATAGGCCACTCAATAAGACTCATCGGAGATCGAATGAAGAACTTTACAATGAAAGAAGAGTAATCCATTCATCGACCAAATACGGGATCCAGTATTGAAATATCCACCCTTTTGTTAAACCGGCCATTGTAATAATCTAATTAGATTCTAATTGGATAAAGAAAGAGGATTGTTTCCGAGGAAGCAGTAGCGGGCCAAGTCACCTTGGATTTGTAATAAAAACGAGGAATCAAAACAGCAATACTAGGAGCAAAATGAATACAGCATGAACATTTGAAATGCGTAAGTACAAAAAGAGCGGGATTTGTCGGTAAAAATGCCCCAACTTGGAATGAGGTCACAATTAAAACGATTGTTGCACATAGATTTTTAAGAATATGGGAATAATTTGAGAAATGTAGGATGGTACAAATGAAGAAAGGCTGTCAACCTTCCAATTGATAGTTTTATTCTCAATCCAGTGATATAAACAGAGCTTGAAAATTGATCAACCAGATACACTAATTTGATCAACGACACTTGAAATATATGGAAAACCGTCAAAGAAAGCGCCGTGTAGCTACAAGATTTCTCAGAAAGGTAGCTACATGTAGATTCTGTATAATTATTGGGTTAACTTTTTCAACCAAGTTCTGTATGACCCAAAGCATAAACCTAATTCAAAATTATATATAGATTTATACTTCACCCAGATTTATACACAAGAATATGCACAGAATGCTTTCCAATACTAATATCAAATAACACTTCTCCGGATTTCTAGTTCACACAACCATGGATCACTTTTCAGCATCGGTCCATATGTTTTATTCGCGATTTCCATCGAATATAGATAGCGTGTGTGTCTACGTCTACAACGGAGACGAGAATTGTGAAATTGATTCGATTTATTTACCAGATGGCAGCTACTTTGTTGGAAATTGCGACTAGCATCGTACTTGAAAATCAATTCATACTATAGTGACATCTGAGTAGTGAGTACCTACCCGCCCCGCCAATCAGTTACAGCAGCGCATTCCAAACATATAAGATGTTATCGAAAAAATTGGCTTGTTGCGAACTCATGTAAAATTGTTATGGGAAATACGTTTATTGAGTTGTTATCTCGCATTACGTCATATTGTGTACCAATTGGCTTGGTCTGTTAAATATGAGATTACTCTTTTCTAGCAAAAATTCCCTTTCGGTAAAAACATTAAATAAAAATTCTTTATCTCTAATTCACGTTTAACCCTTGCACAGTTAGTTTTGTGTTTGATAATTCCCAGTGTTATTTTAGAATTCTAGTATGTATATAGCACACTAATCGCTTCTCGTATTTATTTTAAGCAATTTTCCATTATATTAACACAGTATGGACGTGGAGATGGAAACTGCGGCTTATGACTACTCATTATTACCACCACACGTAAATATTGCTCAAATATTTTTATTAATGAACTTCATGTAAACATATTAAATCAATCTTGTATTTTAGGTTATCACGGAAATTCTGAAAAATGTTCCGGTGCACGAGTTGGGCAACATGGCCAGCGTTTGTAGTGCATGGCACGATGCGTCATTAAGCCGAGCGATTACGCATAATATTAGTGTACGTTTATATGACAACACAGCTATTGAACGATTTTTGAATGCAACCGATGTGCGACAATTTGCCCATGTCGAATTCAGCAAAATTTATTTTCACAACTTTAAGTATCGTGAATTTTTAAATAAATTCTCTAATACTATTCGCCATATTCAGATCCTGGACTGCGACCTTGAATTCTGCCAACTTCTGGAATGTATCGCAATACTCGGAAAATTAGAATCTTTAACAATTCATACGAACAATAATAACTCCAAGTGGAAAGCGGCAGTGGATACCCCGGAAATTACAGATGCGCTGGTGAAAAATTTAAATCGGTTGAAAACATTGTCAATCGCTTGCCAATATCATCAGTCTTATGATGCTATTAACTTTATTCTAAGCAAATGTATAAAGTTGGAGAGTTTGACATACGTTGTTAATATCGAGCATACAACAGACGCGCAAGTGGATGAAATATATAAAAATATGATTGTTGCTATGGCTCAATGGAATCGAGTCGATTTGAAGTATTTATCAATTGAAAATCACGATTCTGTAAAATGTAACGCATTTTTCACATCATTTCGAACGCTTAACGTGATTCGGATCAAGAAATTGTACTTACGTAATATTCGTACGAGTTACGATGCGCAATGTTTTGATCAATTTTGTGCCGGAATGTATGACATAGAAGAGTTGGATATGGATATAAAAGCGCACTCGAATTTATCGAGCATTTGCAAGTACTTAACAAATTTAAAAAGGCTGGCGATAAACGCAATGCCCACTAAACATATTGGTATAATCGAAAGTTTACATGAACTAGAGGAGCTAGAAGTTACCGCATTTGATGTACCTGAAAAAGACTTACTCAAAATATTTACCTCTAAAATGCCCAATTTAAGAAAACTCAGCCTAAATTTAATGATTTTAAATAAAACATGTTTAATTGCGTTATGTAATAATTTTAAGAATTTAGAGTATTTGAACGTGACTCTCGATACCACTTACTATTATCCTATATTTAAAAATTTGCGTAAATTAAAAAATCTAACAATATACTGCGAGGATAATCCCGACGATATATATGATGAGGAAGATAGCAACATTTTGGAATTACAAAACCTGGAACGTTTGTATATTGATATGTTTACTTCTGCGATGACGAAGGAACAAATAGCTAAATTACCAAATTTGAAAATGCATAAGTGTATGGCAGAGTCTTACGATGAGCCAGCAAAGTAATAAAATTGTAACTGCTTCTTATAAATAAAAGGATAAAAAATAAAATTATGTAATGATTTTTTGAAATAACCGTGTTTCGTAGTTCAACTGAATCTTAGTGGCATTTGGGTCGGAAAACATTGTAGATGGTAGGTTTCAATTGAGATTAATACGTCATGTTGGTTAGTGCAGTTCCAAACAAACAAAAACTCTCCTTGAACAGTTATAGAGGCTAAGGGTGTTTATCGGTGTGAAGTTACTGCCAAAACAATAAAATATACAAAGCATCATGTAACTGAAATAATTATTTTTAAAAATATCAAGTGTGGCCATGTTGAGTGAAAAAAACAAGAATTTCAGTGAAATAACTACAAATATGCACGAAATTTAATATTTATCATATCAATTTACATAAATAATAGATACATGGGCCTATTTAAATTAGTACTTTATGACCATATAAAAATATGTACATACTCGAAATGTAACGAGAAATGTGAAACCCTTAGTTTATTAGATCGAATTACTAAAATGTCAGAATTGACATACAGACACGAGTATATCTAAATAGTGAATATTTGGGCCTATCCAAATTAGTTCGTAACATCCATGGACACCCACTCTTAAAATACTCGAATTATATAGAAAAATTTGAGTGAAATCCCCAATTTATTACATACAATTACTAAAATCTCACTGCTTTTGTAAATATCTAGGGGTAAGTGCCCAGTTCTTTTTATATGGGCGTCACTTATTAATTTGTATAGGCCCAAAGCATCCATTATTCAGATATATTAGCTCTGAGATATTTCTAATTTTACTCATATTTTTGTTATTTCACTCAATTTGAAATATTTCTAAAAAATATCCTTGAATCCTAGAAAACACCAAATACTAAATGTGTTTTTGGTTTAATATAGATAAAATACTTAGGAAATCCCCATCCCTTGTACAGTGTGGTCTGCGGGTGTTTAATATGCACAATGAGCAACGAGTTCATAACTTGCTTAGCACCTATAGATTTCTAAGGGATGTGATTTTCGGTTTGGACTAATCCGAAAACTTAGTATTTGGTGGGGGTTTCCTAGGATAAAGGTACATTTTTTTATACAAAACCCTTACAACGTAAATTTATAGTAATTGCGATATGAGTGTACCAAGCACTCTTAGCCCGTATAACATTTTAAGGGGTGGTGTTTTCGGTTAAATGGATCCCTATTAAACCGAAAACACACTTAGTATTAGGTAAGGATTTTCCAAGGACATGTTAAATATTTTTATATAAAACCCCTTAAAATACTAAACACCATTAGCCCTTATAACTTTTTAGGAGGAGGTGATTTTCGGTTAGTTTGGATCTTCATCCAGAAAGTACATTTAGTATCCGGTGGTCGGTTTCCTAGGACGTCGAGAATTTTTATAGAAGACCGTTTATGCATCGTATTGCGATTTGAGCATACTAAACACATTTTGCTTCTAAAACTTTCTAACGGATGATGATATTCAGTTAGGTTGGAATCTTATTAACAGGAAAGTATATTTAGTAATAGTAAACCCCCTCGGGTTGGGGTGTTCCTAAGATAAAAGAAAATTTTATAAAATCCTCTTTAAAACGTAAATGGTTAGTTTAGATCCCAAATAGGCCGCCAGTATACTTAGTGTAATGTATTTAGTACAGAAACATTGTAATGTATTTAGTACAGAAACAAAATGAATTATTAACCATGTACTAATGAATATATGTATATGTGAAGACGACGAACAAAATAATAAAAAGATCACTTGATGGAAAACCTAATTTTAGGGAAATTAGCTATGGTACACGAGTTTCGCCCAGACGACGACGAATGGATGTTATATCAAGAGCGGTTGGAGAACTATTTTACCACTATGGACATCAAAGAAGACGAGAAAAAGCGGGTGTTTTTATTAAATTGCATTGGGGCAAAGCCGTATAAATTATTACGGGATTTATGCATTCCGGATAACCCAAAGAAAAAAACATACAAAGAATTGGGCGAGATATTAAAGAGTTTTTTTTTACATTCAAACGGTGTGTTTATAAGGAGAGAAAAACTTTTCTGGAAGCAAAAAGAGAGGAACACGAAACATCCGTAGAATACATGGCAAGATTAAAAAGATTAGCCGGTAATTTCGAATTTGGTGCACGTTTAAAGGATTATTTAGTGGATAAGTTCATTACGTCACAAACGGGAAAGGTGTTCGATAAGTTCTGAGAAGAAGATCACAAAGTAATAACGTTGGAGAAAATGTTGCAAATAGCAACGAAATATGAAAGGGTCAACTCTTCAATAACAGCAGATGTAAATTGGTTGCAAAATCGACATAAGAGAGGGGATGGAAAAGAAGCGTTCAATTAAATAGAAACGTGTCAACAAAACATAACCATCAAAATAGTGAAATTTGGAGAAATAAATTTCAACATTGCTATTACAGAAATCATTTGAGTAAGGATTGTAGATTTATAAAGGCAACATGTTACAACAATTGTTACAAAATTAGACATTTGGCAATGGTGTGCAAAACCGCTAAGAGAGTCAATGTCATCGATGTTAATGTGGACGAAGAAGAAGAACAGGAGGAGAATACACGGAAGGTTGAACAAAATGATAACAGCCTCGAAAGTTATGAAAGAACTCGAAGGGCTGTGAAAGGTGGGTTCGACACGGGGAAGTACATTTTTTCAATTAATAATAATTTAAATAATTCAATTTTTATTACAATAGAAATAAGTGGTATAAATTTTAAATTTTTGTTAGATACTGGGCAAGTCATTCATAGTCATTCATTCATCCAAGTGTGTGGAATTTTTTTTCCAAAACTGACACACGGCAACAAGACGTTGATATTCCCGTTACTAGTTGTAGGTACAAATGGTATATCGATTTTAGGTAGAGACTTTTCTGATTTTAAAATATTTTTTGAACAGGTTAACAGAATAGGGACAAAACTCGTTACAGATTTATCCGAGCTATTAAAAATTTATTCAGAGTTATTCGACGAGAAATTAGGCAAATTTGTGTATAAGATATATTAGAGAGGCAAAAGCCAAAATTTTGTAAACATAGACCAATACCGTATGCGCTTAAAGATCAGGTCAATAAAGAAATAGACAGACTTTTAAATATAGGGGTTATAACACCAGTCGAAACCAGCGATTGGGGTACGAATATTGAAAGCAGATGAAAAAATTAGATTGTGCGCGGATTATAAAATAACAATAAATAAAGTTTTAATAGATAATAAATATCCTTTACCAAGAATAGAAGATGTTTTCAACTCGTTGCAAGGAGGAGAACAGTTTACGAAATTGGATATAGAGTCCGCTTACATTCAATTTGAGCTGGATGAGGAGTCACGTAAATTAGTGGCATGGAGTACACATAGAGGAGTATTTTTAGTAAACAAAATACCATTTGGAATTAAACCAGCAACTGGAATTTTCCAAGAACAAATTGAGAAAATTTTATTAGGGATTCCAGGAGTAGTGGGTCTGTTAGATGATATAGTAGTTACGGGTAGAAATAAACAGGAGCATCATGCAAATTTAGGAAGTGTATTACAAAGATTTAATGAAGCTGGTTTAAAACTGAGGAAAGATAAGTGTGAATTGTTTCAAAATGAAATTAAGTATTTAGGCCACGTTGTTTCGAAACAGGGACTTTCGAAAGCTACAGAGAAAATAGATGCGGTGGTTAATTCACCACAGCCTACAAATATTTCAGAAGTTAGAGCATTTTGTGGACTAGTAAACTATTACGGTAAGTTCATAGATCATTTTGCACAAAAGATGTCGCCGGTATATAGACAAAAATTTGATTGAAATACAGGATGTATAAGAGCGTTTGGACAAATGAAAGCAGATATTGTGCAAAAAGTCGTATTGGCGCATTTTAATGGTAAACTCCCGGTGGTATTAACAACAGACGCGCATCAAGTTACGGTATTTCCAGGGTGATTTCACAAGTTGTTGCTAGTCGAGAAGAGAGACCGATTGCATTTTGCAGCAGAACTTTGGCTAAAGCCGAAATGACTTATAGCGTGATAGAAAAGGAAGGGTTAGCCATAATTTTTACAGTTAAAAAGTTCCATCATTATTTAATTGGGAATAAATTCGTGATCAGAACTGACCATAAACCAATTTTGGGGTTATTTAGGGAAAAATGTGGACTGCCTCAAATGGCGGCTAGTCGAATACAGCGATGGGCAGTAATATTATCTGGTTTTGATTACGAAATGAAGTATATTAAAGGTGAAAGTAATGTCGCAGATTTCTTTTCACGTCTACCAGTTAGCTTAGAAGGAACAGTAAATGAAGAAAAAAATTATATTAATTTTATTCAAGGGAATCGAAATCGATAGCAAATTAATAGCAGAATAAACTACACTGCTCGTCAAAAAAGGCCACTTGAATTTCTTCGTAAATCTTCAATCTCTAGAGCAATTACGCTATTTTAAAGGCACTGTCATATTAAATAGTACATAACCGAAAAATGGGTGTAACAGAAACCGTATTTTTTTTTATTTAAAATCCAACCACAGCAACAAAGTGTAATAAATGAAAAATATTCAAAATTTCGATTGTTACGTTTCTAAATAAATGGGCATCTATCAATTGTTTTGAAACATTTAAAGTAGCATTTATTGTTAGTATTATTATTACAGTTAACGTTAACAGTGCTTAGTTATTATTATTAACAAATATTATAATCTTGAAACCAGAAAATATCGCAAAAATAATCGCTTTGAGTGAGGATGGCCGTAGCGTGCGTTATATTGCTGCCCACCTAAATTTCCCTCGAAGTACAGTTCAAGACGCTATTAAACGATATCGTGAAACTGCTCAATATGAGCGAATGGTTGGCTCAGGCCGTAAAACAGCAACAAACGAGCGGAACGATCGGTTTATGGTATCAATGGTACTGCGAGCTCGTTTCCAAACAGCTAGAATCGTCGCGTCAATATTTCAGTTAGCACAGCATCGCGAAGGTTAAATGAACATGGATTGCAGTCCAGGAGGGCTGCTACAGGGCCAGAGCTTCTCCCAGCTCATCGAAGAAACCGTTTGACTTTTGCTCGTAACCACGTCAGTTGGACTACGGACGACTGGAAGTCCGTGTTGTTCACTGATGAATCAAGGTTCAGTCTGCGATCACCGGATGGACGGGAAAGAGTATGGCGGAGATCCGGAGAGCGATATTCACAATGTGCCATATCCCCAAGAGTCCCATTTCATGGCCGCTCACTAATGGTGTGGGCAGGCATGTCTATAGAAGCCCGTACGGACCTTGTATTTCTACGTGGCGTCACTATAACAGCCCAAAGGTATATCGTGGAAAGTCTAGAAAAATTTGTGATTCCATACGCCTCATTTTTTGGACAGCAATTTAAACTAATGCATGATAACGCTAGGCCCCACGTTGCAAACGTGGCCAACAATTATTTGGATAAGGTGGGAATTGATCGAATTGTTTGGCCCGCTCGCAGCCCTGACCTTAATCCCATGGAGCACATGTAGGATATGCTAGGGCGTCATTTAAGGCAAAGGGAAGTCGTTCCAGAAACCTTGGATCATCAATCAGCTCTGCAGGAAGAATGGGAATTGATACCTCAGGAGTACGTTGCAAACCTTGTACACAGTATGCCAAAAAGAATGCTAGATGTGATCAGAGCTCATGGCGGAAATACTCGATACTAGAGTATCGACCACTTAGATTGATTGTTGGTTTTTATTTAAATAAAGGTGAAGATATATCAATATTCGTTTTTCGGTAATTTTGTTATTTCAAATGTTTTGATCCTGTGGTTACTTTTATCATAGAAAAATCAGTTTACCATAGATTTCTCATTTTTATAAATTTAGAAACAAAAATAAGTTGAGTAAAAAAGTTCTGATAATTCCAATGTCATGATTGTATTTGTGATTTTACATTGCGCGCAATGTAAAGTCACAAATACAATCATGACATTGGAATTGTTAGAACTTTTTTACTCAATTCATTTTTATCTGTCGATTTATCAAAATGAGAAATCTATGGTAAACTTATTTTTCTATGCTTTTATTAAACGAAAACTTGATCCGTTAGTGCCTTTTGGCGCACATTATATTATTTCGTACAGCCATAACGCGAATAATGCGAATAGTTACCGTTAACACAAATATTTACTGAAAAAATGTAATGTCCGGGTTTTATTGACGAGCAGTGTAGTATAGATCTGGTTTTGAAAAATAGTGTGAAAGCAATTAAAAATGGGAATTTTAGTTGTTTGCAAGATGATGTTTATAAACCATTTATCAGTAAGCAGTCGGATCTCAGTTGCGAAGGTAATATAATAATGTGGGGGTATAAGGTCGTGATCCCTAGTAGGTTAAGAGGTCGAATGTTAGATTCTGTTCACGAGACACATCTAGGTATAGTTAAAAGTAAGTCAATAACTCGTTCGTTTTATGGTGGCCGAGTGTGGATACAGACCTCGAAAATTTAATTAAAGGGCGTCGTGCATGTATGTCTGTTAGACTGGAACCAGCAAAATCGAGTTTAATGTCATAGGAAAATACTAATAAGGTATGGTCAAGAATTCATATTGACTATGCGGGACCTAAATGCGGAAATTATTTTTTAATAATTACGGATTGGGTAGAAATTTTTAAAACAAAAGACATTTGCACGATTTGGATTATCAGAAACAGTATTATCAGACAACGGAACCCAACTTACGTCACCGGTATTTACAAATTTCATGGAAAAATATGGTATCCGTCATATATTAATTCCTCCTGGACACCCTGCGTCAAACGGAGCCGCAGAAAATTCGGTTAAAAGTTTTAAAAAAGGGTTAAGTGCAGCTATTGCGCATTATGATTTAATGAATAATAGGTTTAGAATAGATGAGATTGTGCAAAATTATGCATTTGATTATCGGTTGGCTGAGCATTGTTCAACAGGCTCTCCATGTAAGATAATGTTTGGTAGGAAATTTAAAACACGTTTTGACCTACTTAGGCATAAAGAGGTAGATAAGGGTGAGGTTGAGCCGAATTTAACAGTTAGTCAGAACATTGATAAAAGTTTAGAAAATCAAAGGAAGTATTTTAAAGGAAAACATACAGTGAGTTTTGATATTAATGAAGTGGTTAAGATTAGAGATTATAATAGGATTAAGAACAAAAAAATATGGACAAACGCTACGGTAAGTAATTATAATATTAGGTCCACGGACATATTTATGTTTGTTAGAGAATAACAGAGAGATTAAACGTCATGTTGATCAGATGTTGAAGTTCAATGTAAAAAAAGAGGAATCGAATAATAAATATGTGGAAAGTTATAAAAGTTTATACTAAGATGATGGGTCAGTTAAATTAAAAATAATGCCTCCAGACATTAATATTAATAAACATTCCATAAATGAACGTGAGGATGAATCTGATGATGATCGTTTTCTAGGATTTCCAGATTTGTTTAGGGAATCAGCTTCATCCGCACGTCCAAAAAGAAAAATAAAGCTGCCGGTTAAATTAACAATGTAAAGGGGGAGTATTGTAATGTATTTAGTACAGAAACAAAATGAATTATTAACCATGTACTAATGAATATATATGTGAAGACGATGAATAAAATAATTAAAAGGTCACTTGTGAATTAAATCTCGTAGTCATACAACCGTGTTTTATTTAAAACCACAAATAGGTATAATAAATAAATGTCCACATAAACTATACACTTAGTATTAGGTAGGGGTTTTCTTATGGTATATTAAAGAATTTTATAGAAAACCCTTTTCTTGTATAGAAGAAATTTGAAGAAATTCCATGGTGTAATTTCACAAGATTTGGATAGTTCAATTTGTTGGAAATTTAATGAATAGTGCTACGCACAAGATTAATCTAAATCCGGATTGATGCCACAAAGGTTATTTAATAGCCCCTAATGGCTGATAAAAAAAATAAAGTAAAAAGTATGTAGAGTATGTTAAATATAAAGGAATTCTGATGGGGCTACATGGGTTTAGTGTGAAAGTTCAATTTCTTGCAAATTCATAGAATCGTCTGGCGATCAAGGTTCACTTAACCCGCGTTGATGTTACTAAAATCATTTTATAGTCCCTATAATGCTTGTTAACTCTAGCTTGATTGTAGGGATTACCTGTTGCGCTAGTGGGGTGATCAATTTCGATAGATCAATTTCTTGATAATTCATTGAATGTTCCAAAGCACTGAAATTGATCTATCGAAATTTTAACAAATTACACCACCGTAGCCCCTACAACCTTTCTTTATAATTAAACTAGAGTTAATAGGCATTAAGGCCTATCAAATGGCCATAATGGCATCAATGCAGATTGGCCTCAATGCGGATTTAATTCACCTAGAACGTTGGACCATTAAATGAATTTCCAAGAAATTAAACTTTTGAAATTTTGACAAATTACACGTCACGCCAGACAGAACGATATCAGCTGGAACCAAACCAACTATTGCTCAAGTAGCACGATGCATTGTGCATCATTATACAATAAATTAATTTTCAGCGAGAACTTTATAATTCCAGCCAAAACCTGATAAAGCCGTTCAGAACCATTTATAGGTTTTGCACTTCAAATTCAGAATTTTACAAAAATGATATTCAATTTTTTAGTTCAGGCACAATTTTTTACAAGTCAACCACAATTTTTATACTTTAATGTCCATTTTTTCTAAATCAATCACAATTTTTTCAAAGTAACTTCAATTAAATGTAGAATAAATTCAAATATTTTTAAAACAAATTCAAGTTTAAACATTTCAAGTTCGTAAATTTTTACAATCCAAAATCAACTGGTTGGAAAACAAATTCAATGTTCCCAATTCTGAACCGATTTTTATGGGATTGGGTATGTTTGATCGAAATGGGATTCTTAAATGATTTTTGGAAGAAGTTCTGGAATAGGACCACCTAGAAGAGAACTTTTTCATTTTTTAACCGATTATGATGAGATTTTGTATATTGGACGGAAATGGAATTCTTAAATAATTTTTAGAAAAAGTTCAGAAATCTGGAATATGGCCACCTGGAACGGAACTCACAGTTGTTGGATCGATCTGGTTTAAATATGATTTGATTTATGAAGACAACTAGTTTTTTGGTAGCACACCGAGATTGAATAAAGTTGACGTCATTCGTCATTGTTTAATTAGTATGCGAGATAACCAATTTCAGGTTTAAAAATTTCCTAAAATTAAACCAGCAAGAAGAAGTAATTTTAGAAATGTCGGGTTTTTTTTATTGAACATGCTGGTCGGTCGAGAAAAATCAAAATTAGATAAAATCTAATCTTAGTTAGATAAATAAAGTTGCATAATCAAATATTGCTAAATCTTGATTAGTCGATCCCAGATGCAGTTGACGCCATCTCGTTACTAACTTCCAGTCTTAAACCAATCCATCAATGAAAAATTTGGGTACATCCTATCAGACTTTTCATTATCATGGCGATAAATAGCATCAACAGCACCCTAAACTAATTTTAACCAAATTTATTCTAAACTTTTATGTTCTCTAATTGGGTTGAGGATTTGCATATGACGACGAAATTGTCAACCACTATAAACTATTGAACCATAGCATTCGGTTACCTTATTTTTACAGCGTTCTTCCTCCTTTGTTCTTAGTGTGGGTCCATTTTACGGTACATCAAATACAAAAAATAAAATTTTTTGATGATACTGCGGTTTTTGGATAAAATGTTTTTCATTTTATCCAAAAGTAAAACAAAATTTGTATTTTAATTTACTTACAAAAGAAAACCATATACGGTACGAATATGGATAGTCTGGGAAGCTGTAAATTCGTAGGTGAAAATAGATTAAAATTGCAAGTACATACATATATCCACAAAACCTTTTTCTTGTAGTGTTTGGTAATCGATCGTTTCCAAAAAACATTTTCGTTCATGAATTTTAAAATAATTCAAAATAATTTCTTTTTGGTATGTACCATATTGAATATAGATAGTGCTGCAGTAAGGTAGTTACTAGTTATTATAAAACGTTATGTGAAGAGAAGGTGAGGTTATTCTCGTTTCCAAATCTATCTATTGCTCTGGATTATGTTTTATAGTTTTTTAAATTGGAAAATTTATAAGCACAAGTGTTATATATCGTCTACTACACTGTAATCCACACAGGTATTACAACATATAAGTTGAATACCTGTAATAATATATATGTATAAGTAGACTGCAGTGAATATTTCAGCAACAATTATTTATTCGGTTTAGATAATTCCTAAAATTTTCCAGACTCTTAAGGTTTTAGAATCTAATCATTAAAGTGATTATAAAGAAATCTCACTACTAAATAAAATATATATATATATAACGTTATTAGGTGAAAATTAGTTAAATACCAAAGAGTATTGTGGGATTATCGACACATTACTAGACGAGTAGGAATTCTGTTCCATTGTGCAGTTTATTTTAAACTATTGTCGAAAGCACTCGAATTCCTTATAATTTAAATCCGCTCGAATCATAAGGAGCTCTGTGGTTTCGAAATATTCTTAATAATTTCGAAATAATGGAATTCATAAAATGGAGTCGTTATTATTTTTTTTATCAACACTGCGAATCGATACTGGGTCCCAGTATAACAATGCCGAAAATCAATATAGCCAAATATTTACCAACTGAAACGATTCGGCAGGTGCACAATGAGCGCAACGAATTTTGGACAGTATCACATTATATACGAGGAAGCATAAAACATACCTAACTCAGAAAAATTCACCACAATACCATCAGGTCAGTATAAAATCTCTGAGAAATATACGAACGAGGGCAGAGTAATCACTATAGTTCTTAATAACGGGTTTTCCAATAGGGACATAACAATTTTGTGTTTTAATACGAATGCACCCTTGAATGCTTTTTATGATTTGTAAACGTCAAATTGGCAGTCAAGGTTAACATTTTTATCATGGTTAAGTTGATATAGGTGGTATAGCAACTTAAGGGCGATTACTTCAATTTCCGGTCGTAACAATCGTCCCACCAGACAGGCTATGTGCGCTACAGTGGATAAATTGCACTGGGAATATCGCAAACTACATTGTTGTGAATTTTGCTTAATAATCTTGGCTTGCACCCTTACAAGATTAAATTAACTCAAGAACTAGAGCATCTTGAACATTTGAAGCGTCCAAAAATACTCTGAATAGGCTCTGCTAAAGTTAGCAGAAAATCCTGAATTTCATGAGGTGTGAAAGAGTGATGGAAAATGGCTACAAAGAATCGAGCGCTGCAAAGTTAAATGTAACATGTGTACTGCACCTGTAATAATTTTCACCCTAAAATCTCAATTATGCTTGGTTTTATTTAAAATACACAATTGTTATGTCCTTATTAAAAAACCTGGTATAACTATGTGTGGTTGTTAAACTTCAGCACAGGGCATCATTCTGTTATCAGTCTGTTGAATGCAGTATGATGATTATCGAAGTGTGGTTTCTCACCTATCACGGTTTGAAGTATGGCGTGATACAATTGCACCATCCGATTATGTGTAAATGATACCCTTTCGTTGGTAACCTTATAATTTAAACAAATCTGAAGGATACAGAATCCGAAAACACTCGACTAGAAGAAGAATAAGAGGCCTAAAAGTCACACTTTTTGGTAAAATTCGCGCGACTGTTATTAAAATTTTGAACTCTTTAAAATCAAATTGACGAAGAATCCACTAGTTATAATGCCAACAGCTTGCGGACCTGACCGCACCCAAAGTAAATAATTGCTCTGTTTCATGGCACCCATTGATGCGGATCAATGCCAATTTCCAAGGAACCAAGCCAATAATGACATCAATGGTCGTTTTCAGGGCACCCAACATTTGGAAGCATGTTGAGTAAAATCGCGGCCATCGCTATGAAAATGTTTAGCACTATGAAATTTTTTCAATCATATTGGCGATAAATTTAATAATCATGATAGAGGACCTAAAAACCCCCAATGACTGCTTCGTAAATTAAAACTTCCGCAATATAAGGTTTACCCAAAAATTCAGACAAGCGTTACTCCGTTGTAGAATGCGCAAGCTATTTTATTAGAAGACTATTTTGAGAAAAGAAAAACTATCAGCAACGAATATTACATAGCGTTATTGGTGCGTTTGACAAAAAAAAATGCGAAAAAACGAGCCCAAATGCAAAAGAAAATAGTGCTCTGTAACCAAGACAATGCACCGTGTCACAAGTAGTTGGCTACGATGACATAATTGCACGAGTTGATTGCCCTATCCAACGTGTATGGCTTGACCCAGCGAATACTGTCAGTTCGCATCAACACCTCAAAAAAATGCTTCCGGGAAATAGATTTGTATCAAAAGCTGAGGTCATAGCCGAAACAAACGCCCATTTTGAGGCCAAAGATAAATCGCTCAACTAAAAAGAAGTATTGGAATAAACATATGACTCTTGAAGGAAAGTCTTTTGATTAATAAAGTTGACTTTTACAAAACAAATGCTTTTTGTTAGGAAGTCTTGGGACTTATTGCGTGATTTGAAAAGTTTAGCCGACATATTCCATAAGTTTGAGATTAGTAAGTATATAGTATCTTTATATTTAGCTTCTTAGTTAAAAGTTTAGAAAAATTGTTTTGTATGCGGTTTCTTGTCGGAAGTTCAAAAATTTGGTTGACTATTTAAAAATCATTTCTCGAGTTGTTTGGTAGATCAAATCACTTTGCAGCATATGGAATTAGATATATCATAATAATGTATATTTTTCATCAAGACCAACTTCTTTGAGGTTAACCTACATTAAAATTATCTATTTCAATTTAATCTGACATCATTATTACCATTAGCAAACGAATCAAAATGGATTCATTTATAGTTATGAACTAATTAAGTTATTTATATTTTCATTGAATTGAGTCTGTTTTAAAAATATTAAGTGAAAGATCATAATTTTAAGCAAACATTATTTACCACAAACTGTTATTTTATTTGTTATATGACAGAAAATCGGTCTCTCCGTTTATTGTGTTGCTTACCTGAAAAGAAAATTGAACAAAAAATATTATTTTATCTTAATTCAAGTTATATTTTAAATAATGGCGATTTTATAAAATAGTTATATGGTTTAGTTGTAATTGTGATTGGTAACTAAATGAAACATTCAAACTACCTAATACCTGCGACAGACACAAAAACTATCGCGACAATCACTGATCGCGATTTCAATTTTAATGTTTGCGATCACGATCTTCAAATATTAGTGACATCAAATGACACTAAATTTCACCAAACTTCATTCGACATAACATTTGCATTCTGCTTATAATAAGATTTGAAATAATTATTCCTGGCGCTTTACACATTCGTTGTCTCTTTTTTTAACAGACTAAAAAAAAACTACGTAATCTTGAATTCGCAATTAGCTAGTTTGTGTCTGTCGACGTCTGTCGATAATGCCCAATACAAAGATTTTGTAACTTGTAATAGCATCAAGTGTGCCTTTAAATTATTTGTTAGTATTTTAGTTTTTGTTTATCAAGAATATGAATATATGGCGTCAGAATGTTGATTTTATGTTGCTCATTTTGAAACAAATAAATGAATGTTAGGAATTGGAATTTCGCATTTAGAATTTTGAAGTTTACGTTAACGAATACTATAAATATGGGGTTATGTATGTCTAGAAAATAATAGTATTTACATTTGTTTTTTTTCCTTATTATCGGACCGAGAGGAATCCCATTTCACTGAATTATCCATTAATTTGGAAAAAGTAGATTAAAGAAATCATTGAATAGTTTTCGCTTTGCCAACGACACTTTGGGTGCATTCGATGCATAATTCTTGTACATACCATATACATTAATTTCTGTCAACTTCCAGCAGTTTCAACTTAACTTTCATCCTCATAGATATAACAGCCTTCTAGTATTGACAAAGAGGATGTTAAAGTCGCGTGAAATTTTTATGGTTGAAAATATGCCTGCTTTGAAACCCTTCAGGCAAATAATCTATTATGCAAAGTGGAAAATTTAGACTATTTGGATTCCCAAAATAATTTTTTAATGCTAAAGCTCAAAACAGAACAAGAGCGAAGGCGGCGAGCGAAATCGCCTGTCAAATTAGAAAACACCGAAATCATGCAAAACAAACACAACCATCAACGCAGGCATTTTCGTTGCCGACGAAACAATGTTGCCAACTGTTTTTTATAAATGTATAAGTTGGCATCAATTAACCGTTAATATTATTAAGCATTTTTTTTTTCAATTTAGTAGCCTAATGCCACAACGTCATGTGTCAAAAACACAGAAGGTTATGCCGTTTGGTTGTTTTTTATCGCCATACGCTGACGCTTTTGTTCTGTTATAGCTACAGCGATATCGCGGCGATATTTTTTATTTATTCGTCGACGCCCGCCGTCGTCGCTCTTGTTCTGTTTCTAGCTTTATTGTCTTCTTACAATGTGTTTTTTGATGTTTTAAGCATCCACGTTTACCAGTGTTAATTAGAAAAGCAGCAATAGTAACCTGGGATGAAATTTCGATGGCAAACAAATACATCATTGAAACTGATGATAGAACATTTAAAGATTTGCTAAGAAGCAATGAGTTGTTTTAGGGTAAAGTCATCGTGTTGTGTTCGGTGAAAATTTCGTCAAATTTTGCCTGTAATACTGGATGCTGGAAAATCGATAATCGTGAACACTTCTATACAAAAATCTATCAAATATACAAAAAATTAAAATTGCTTGTTCTTATAAGATAAAATTATATGAAGAACTAATGCTTCCAATAAAAAATATGGAAAATTTAGTTCAATTCATTTACTTTGAATATGCCAATCAATTTTCATAAATAAATCAGCTTTCTTAGAAAATGCTATTCTAGCACTTAAAAATGACTATGTTCATTCCGTAAACGCCCTTACATGTTAAATAAGTTAATTGGTCTGGAAAAAAATTACTGTGGTATGGCAGAAATCAAACATAATTTTCGATTCCGTCACAAGTTTCCGGTTTACCACCTCACAAAATAATTTCAAAAGTTAAACCCATCAACTTACTATTGGTACAAAATTGTTAAAAACTAATTTAACGGCCAATACAATTGAAATTGTGTTTTAATACCCAAAATTCCTATGATCCCACCGAATGCAGGAGCTATATACCGTGTACTTTTAAAAAGCGTCCAAACGACCAAAATTACCATTATCAACAGTTTGGCTTTTATTAAACACACCTATTATAGGTGCTGACTTACTGTCTAAATACGGTTTCGTCTGGTTGATTTGAAGAATGGAAGACTTTCTGATTCATTTACTATCGTGGTAGTGAACCATCGCTCAAGTTGCAACGAAATCCACAAAACATTTCAACTCTTTTGAAAAAATACTCCGCGCTCATTGAGGTTTACAATCACAATCTCACGTGAAGCATAACGTAGCGTATTACGTTGTTATGCAAGGTAATATTCCTTCCTCTTTCCCTAAACCACGACAACTGAACGCAAGCAAACTTAAACCTGCAAAAACTGAACTACAGTTTATGACTGACATCACCAGTTTTTTCACCATTGATCACAGACCAAGATAAATATAATTATAGATGCATTCTTTCACATACACAGTTTTCCGTTGAAACTCGCCGGCGCCACAATGTAAATAGATATGCTTCGGGCTTATCATCAAATTTCCTAGGCTCCCACAAATATTTAAGTGAAGTCACTTGATTTCTTGACCCATACAATTTCGAAAGATGACATTCTCCCGTCGAAAGGCAGAGTTGATGTCATTTCTTTGACAATATATGGCGAATTATTATCACCGCTTTGTTCCTTTGCTTAACCGAACTCTTTTTTGCCTATTCACTGGCATTTGGCCACGTTACTAAGGAAAGGAAAAACAAAAAAAATTCTCTTAGCATAATATTGTTCTGAATCTTTCGAAAAGGTAAAGATTTCTCTTGCCCCTGCCACGCTTTTGGTACACTCATTGAACGACATGCAGTTCAACATAACTACGGAAGGAGCTGTCTTACAACAATTCAACAAGGGATGTTGGCAACCATTAGCGTTCTTTTCAAAGAGGCCCTCCTCTGCGAGAATTAAACTTACTCTATTTTCGATAGAGATCTTTTTGCTATGTATTCAGTTTGTCGAAAGCCAAAATGTTTCTGTTTTTATTGACCATAAGCCCCTCACAACAGGTTTTGCGTTATAATCAGAACGTACTCCCCGGCAATTACGACATCTAAATTATATTGCCTAATACAACCGACTTTCATCACATTAAAGGTAAACAAAATGTTCTGAACGATTGTTTGTCTCATTCTAGCAACAACACGATGACGAATTGCAGAAATTGATTTCAGTAAGCAGAACTTAATAAATTGGAGCTACGAAGTGGCAGGTTTGAACACATCCATATGAACCTGATTTGTTGCTTCACTGCCCCAATGGAATGCCTATCGTTATATATTCTAACGAAAGTTGACCGATTTACCCGTTGCCGTGCAATCTTCAATAATGAGTTTATCTGTAGATATGATATCACTCTATCAAGGATAACTGAATACAACCCAAAAGCAAATGGTCTTGTCGACCAGTTCCACAGGCAACTAAAAGCCGCAATTACAGCTCGATGTAATACATCCCATTGGAGCTTAGAACCTCCCGCAAATTTTTTAGGTATTTGATCCTAAGTGTAGGACGACCTAAACTGTACTCCAGCAGAGCTAGTATATGGTCAAAACATAAAGGTTCTCGTTGAATTCTTCATCAATGATCGAAATTCGAACTCAAACATAGATATTTTGGATTTCATGAACCAGCTTCGTATATTATCATGAGAGCCTTAGTTCATACGGACACAAGACATCCGAACGAATAAGCAACATACATTCCCAAAAATCTGGAAAATGGTTACAATTCGTACGTGTGGATAGAATCAGAAATTCTCTACGATCATATCCAGATTATGGCTATCATAATCGTATAATTTACTACATTTATAGCAGATTATCTATTTTGCGTAGAAGGACAACTATAGGAATAGCTCCTATACTACAGACCAATAATTTATATCACCTGTGGCCTTATTCTGTCTTTCCCTGGGAATAGGAAATTGGGAAAATTATTTTCATAGCATTTTTGCCTAAATTGTATTTTTCTGGCCTACTGAGGGACATGTTTCGTGCTAATATTTTCGAAACAAAGTTAAATGGGAAAATATTTCTCCCTATAAAAGTTTTGTGGAACAAAAAATTGCCAATTCACTTTGTTTTGAAAAATTTTGCACTAAACCAATTCTTTCAGTAGGCCAGAAAAATACAATTTAGACAAAAATGCTATGAAAATATTTTTCCCAATTTCCTATTCCCAGGGAAAGCCAGAATAGGGCCACTGGAGGAGTAGTCCTATTAACTATGGAATTCGGATAGAAATGTTTACCTTTTGTTAAAGGAATTTCTGTTAGTTGATCTTTAGTTGAGGATTAGTTTAAAATGATTTTTTATCTCGGTGGATGCCGAATTTTTTGGATGCTTCTTGGATAAAGAAGAAAGTTTTCATTTTGTATCAATATTTATTGGTAAGTATGTGAAGATGAAAAGAAGAAAAAATCAAAATCAAGACAGTTGGGTTTTAGTAGCGAAATTCTCATCGAGTCAAAAAGTTTTAAAGTATAAAAGTGGAAGTGCAAAACAATCGTGCATACCATTGAAAATGGGGTACCAGTTGCAGGGAAAATAAACAAAATTATTTACAAAAAACTAAGATTTTCCACTTTCCACAAGCCTCTCTTGCCAGGTCCGCACTATAAGATGGATGCATAATAACCTCCTAACCAAGCTCCCGGAGCGTCTGGCAGATCATCATGGACGTGTAAGTCCTGGCGTTTTCCTTGTGAACACGACGCTTCTCCTATTGGCTAATTCTGGCCGCTTCTGCCCGATTGCTGTAAATGTACGAATTGTGTGTTTGATCACTAAGCAGCAGATAATAGTAAATTAGTCCTTTCCAATCCCCTCAAACACTCAACAAATCCTTCCTGGTCATTAATCCTGGTTTGGCTACCGCTTGTTCCACTTCGCCGGTTATGATCCTATTTTCGCCTCCGATTATCATCCGCTTCAGAAATGGCTCGATTTCTTTTCGTTTGGCCAAGGATTCCCAGATGAAAACACGATCTTGATGGACTTGGTTTTTTGCGTTAACTCGTACGGCACTAAAATATCGAGGTTCTTTTTGAAGCCAGCCTTATGCGAATGATTTAAAACTATTTTGTGGTTATCTTCAGCTCCTATGGGCTATGCTCGATAATTTTCAGGGTTTTATCGACATTTTCGACGATAAGTCGAAGTGCGTGGTGCGCGTCTGTGATATCGAAATTACTGGAACGGAGTCAAGGAAAGCAAAATTGTGCATGATTGGTGCATGTCTACCTCCATCTTTGACACGCTATAATTCACAACTGAATTGATCAATCAAAACAATTAAAAAGGTTTTTTTAGTACATGAATCCCCTTTTCCAACGAATATAAGTATGGTTTACGGCGACAAATACATCACGAGAGTCATCTACTAAAGTCATCTAGCGAAAAAATAATGGATTTCTTTTTTCCAAACCTATTATAATTGCCGTGTTTCATGACACCCTTGATCTGGGTCAGTTCAAATTTTATATCGAAAACCTGATCCAAATTTTATTTAAGATCACAAATTTTAATTTGAAATCTAGTAACCGGGTCAGATTAAGTATCAAGAATCACTCACAAAGTTACGTCGTAACGGGTAATTAACTAGTAATAATAATAGCGATAAGTACATACACAGAAATGGTAGATTAAAAGATAAGTTTTTGTGTTATAGCAAATTTTATCTTGTTTATATAGATTGCTGTCATAAATATTTTTTAAATATTAAATTGAATTAAATAACTAACATTATCTTGATAAATAAAATTTATAACATCGTCATCATCTATTTACAAAAGATACATATATCGTGTTGTGTGACCAGTTTTGGTTAATATGTGCCATCCGCATAATTTTATTTTTTGTTATCCAAAAACCGAAAAGTTTCACATCAATAGGTTACACCATAACACTCGGGTACGTATAAAAAAGTAGAACAAAATTTGAAAATTCTATACTTATCTAGAAAATTGATTATATGTCATCCGCAGAGATATCTGCCAATGTAAAACAATTATGTTATCATGTTGAATAGAAATTATAATTTTGACCATTATAACTGGTTTTGTGTTTGGGCGTGTGTAAAACGGTATCAAATTTTTCCAAATATTCGACAAAAGAAAATTAATTAAAACTTTTATTTTTATTAGTCCTTTTGATTCGGATTTTTTTTTTTTGTGTTGGTAAAAACAACTCTTCAAAAATATTTTTTTTGTGTGTTGTTTGAAAAATGAAATGAAAAGCTGTTGACATCATGTTTCAAAATCAGATGTTGTGATGGAATAAAATTTTCTTTGAAGTGTTTTGCTCGGAAATTAAATTTATAACTTTAAGCATATAGATGAATGAAGCATTTTCATCTATGATAAAGATTATTTCGTTTTGGAAAATATTGATCAGTATTAACCTTTTTGTTATGTCGCCGCAATGTTTTAAATATCATAAAATAATATTTTAACTATTTTATACATATTTTAACAGTAATATTTATTGATTCTTTATGCTAGATAAAACTCCATTTAGGAATACAACAAATTGCTATGAAGATGCAGCAAACAGCCGTTCTGATTTCAAATGAGCATAGCAAAATTTAACCTCAAATTTCATTAATAACCGAAACATCTTCAGGACTATCACAAATAAAACTGTTGTACAAGAACGACTATGACTTGTATCTTCGAAATGATAAATGCAAATAAGAGAACCAGAAATACAATTAACGCAAACATATTGATACATTTAATGCAATCGTATTTTACGGTACTGAACGAACAGTTTGACTCCACCTTAGAATCACCAATATAAAAACTATATGCGAATGAATGAAGATTGCTTCAATGATCTTGTTGAACAGCTTTCGCCTTTTATAAAAAACAGGACACATTCATGCGAGATGCAATTTCGATAGAGACCCGACTTTCTATTACATTGAGATTCTTAGCAACTGGGAATTCATTCGAGGATTTGAAGTTTACATATACGGTTTCACCACAAGCCATCGGAACTAACACAAAACATAATGGTTAGTATTGAAACAAAATAAATAATTAGTTATCCTTATCAATAATTTTGCATTTATTTTAGTTACCAAAAACTGCAGAAAATTGGAAAGTCGAGGCTAGAAATTTTTAGTGAAAAAACTGAATTCCCGAACTGTCTAGGAACCATAGATTGCAAACATTTCCACATTAAGAAGCAGTCAAAATCAGGATCTTTTTATTTCAATTATAAAAAGACATTTAGTGTAGTCCTGTTGGCACTAGTTAACACCGAGTCCAAGTTCTTAATGGTGGACGTTGGAACCAATTGTAGAATTTCCGACGGAGGAGTTTTGTCAAACCCAACATTTTTCAAAAAACTAAATAAGGGAGAAATTGTTTTGTCAGACCCCTCCGCTCAGTTTATTGATGCCCATATTCTACCATTTGTTTTTGTTGGTGACGATGCATTCTCACTAAGGCCAGACTTGATGAACCTCACAATCGACGAGTTACATTTCAACAGGAAATTAAGTTCAGCCAGAGTAAGAGTTGAAAACGCATTTGGCATTTTATCATCGCAATTTCGGCTACTTCATGCAACAATAAATTTAAGTCCGGAAAAAATTTAAAAAAGAAACAGGGGACATTTTACATTGACAATAATACAGCATCAATTTCAACTTCCCATGAAAAAGCACTTCTAGCCCTTAATTCCTATATGTCAAGAAATACAAATAAAGACGCGAAATGTATACGAAATAAATTTGATGAAGTTTTAAAATTACTCAATACATACAAATTCATTGATATATTCATTTTTTTTTTCATGAAATGTTTGCAGTTTTTCAAATAATTAATTATTTTAAAAAATTTCTTAGAAAGGTTTCGTCATTATTTTACTTTAAATTTTGATTAAAATACACAAGCACATGGATGGGTCCAATGTAAATTTGATTATATTTGATGTTTTAACAACCATTAGCTCCGCCTACTTAAAATCAAAACGTTTTGATTTTACTACAACTGATTAGACAACCGTCAAATTGGTTGAAAAACCAAACCATACACGGTGAAACTTATCTATAAACACAACCAAGTTGTATAATGTATGGGCTGCTTTATACACTTGTGAGCAAATTGTATTTTTCTGGCCTACTGAAGAAATGAGTTTTTCCATTTAACTTTGTTTCGAAAATATTTACAGCAAACGTATTTCCTCAGTAGGTCAGAAAAATTCAATTTATACAAAAATGGTATGAACATATTTTTCCCAATTCCCTATTCACATGGAAAGCCAGAATAGGGCCACAGGTATCGGTTAGGCGATTTCGTCGTATCTTAAAAACAATTTCGATAATATCCAGACTCTCGTTTATCTTCATCAAGTCAAATTTAGTAATAGGGACTATTTCAGTAACGTTCTATTCAAAAAGCACCTTATATTAATTTGTATACCTAGTTAACCAATGCTGTCGCTGTAAATATGACTATTAAAATATTAAGGACAAAGCCGTAACTACTATGGCTTGAAAATCTGAAAAATTGACGCGAACATATATAAATAACATATAACACGTTAAAAATACCCAGTCGCAACTTTTTGCTGGTCACCACCAGGAATCGAACCCGCGGGACCCCCGAATATCAAAGCAAGCACTCTACTTACTAAGCTAACTAGGGCGACAAGGAACATATTATGAAGTTAATCAGTATACGGTTGGACTTTCAGATCAGGAACATTTGCGGCGAAAATCCGGTGTGTATACGATTTTCAGTATACACAGTAACAAACATTCGATAGGATTAATAAACAATATACTTTTTACACCGTTTGGTGTAAAAGTAATAGTTCTTAGTAATTGACGATTATAAAAGTAGGACAAGCGCGGATCTGGTGGAAAAAGTATAAATAATAATTTCATCCGAAAAAAGTAAATCACGATCAAAATAAAAACTCCACTCAGATAAAAGAAACTTGTATCCGATCGGTGGGATATTATTTGACACCGATTCGGTGTCAGGAGAATTCCGTTTTTTTTCTGTGTAATAGTAGCTGTATTTTCTTGAGAACTAAAACATTTTTTGCTTTAGCTGAATCAGCGCTATTCAGCTATTTCAACTAATGCAAATCTGCATTATCATTCAGCCAAAGCAAAATTCTAAAATGCTTTAGTTTTTGCTTTAGCCATGGTGGTGTTGTTGTAATTGTCTCAAGAAAATACACTGAGTGCTACAGTGCCACAGTATTTCTTGTAGACAGCCCGTGTCATTGTTTTTACCAAAATTTTGAACATAAATAGAATTGGTATTGAAATTTAATTTATTTGATTAAAAATTTACCGAGCAAAATGCTGAATTGATCGAACGATTTTGAGTCAAGACCTATAATTTTCAAACAATTGCTAGAAAATAATATCTTCAAGATTATGTACTCTATTTATAAAATCTACATATAAAATCCCAAATCAAAAAAATTGTATAGTTCGAATCTCGTCCGGTATAAATACTCTATTTTAACCACGATAATCCACATTTCCTTCGACATGTGGTGCTTTTCAGAAAATATTCCTACTTGTTATTAGCTCAGCTATAGATATATTGTATTGTATTACGAGCTGCTAAGTACATGGTTGCAAGATCCTATTTTAATTGAAAAACAAAACAAAAAAAATGTTTAATTTTTAATTTTCATTAAAAATTTATTTTTTGGAATATAAAAAACTTTCTGAAAAAGTACAATTTTTAAAACTTCCTGTTTAAGGCAATTAAATCAATCCTTTTGTTTTACTTCTCATGTACAAGAAAATCTAAATATACAAACAAAAACGATTTCATTTTTAAATTAATAATTTTTATTTATAAAAGAAATTTTGTTGTGTTAAAATTCTGTAAAGAAATTCGAATATAGTCAACACAGTTTCTGTGTAGGTAGTTGGTACTTCTTGTTCGAGTTGAGTAAGAAGAATAATACACCAAGCTGAATAGTAATAATAAAAATAATAATGGAACAAAATATTATGAAAAATTAAAATGCTGGAGGACAACGTTTTTTGTTTTGTATTTCGAATTGTCTATTGTGTGCGGTGTATTATTGTAAAGAATTCATTAAAAATCTTTAAGATTTTCTAGTAATTTTGCTCTTGGTGTATTTACTATTTATTGTGTTATAATTAAATGGTATAATTATTTTTTAATGTATATAAAGCGCGATACGGCGTGAGGTGGCGGCGGGTAAGGGCGGAAGTTGTATATTTCGTTTATATAAAAATAAAATACTTTTAGCCATTTGCTATAAATCTTTATGTAAATGATTCAAAATATTCAATACAACTATTTCACACTGTCTGTTTTTAAACAAATTTAACTAATGAAAGCAGGAACATCAAGAAGTACAAGCGTTGCTTTCATATTGATAGAGAGATAATATATAGGAATTAACGTAAACTCAAAGAGTAAGTCTGTTAATGAATTCTAAGCTTTCCATTGTCCTCAACCATAGTGGTAGTGTTTATTTTATATACGTTATCGTTAGCCGACGGTTTAGAAACATAAGTAATCTAAAACCACAAAATAATTTTTCACAAAACCAGAACTCAGAACATAGAAATCCTACGATTTTCATATTTTCTCGAGTAGTATTTGAGTAAACAGTTTTGGGCGCCTAAAAGTTACATTTGTGCAGCATAACTTATTTTTCAAGATAATGTGGGATTTTTGACGTAAATATCGCCCCAGAAATCCTATAGCTCCGTCTAAACATTGAAGTATATACGCATTACGATAGTTTATCTCTGCTAAACTGTGTAAATTTGTCAGAAAAGATCGAAGTTTTTTAGTGAAATTGCTCAAGGTAATCTTATAAGACTAGGATTCTTTGTACATATTTCATAACAGCAATATTTGGTCATATAAAACTTGTAATTAAACCCTATTCTCACAACTATGGTTTAAAAAAAATATATAGGTGATTTCTGGAAATCCGGGCAAAATTGCCCTTAGAAAATCCTATTTCAATCCTAATTTCAAAAGATCTGTTTAAATTACAAAGTTGAAATAACGGTTTTCTAAGGACGATTTTGACCGATCGTGGAGGAGTAAGCACAATCATGAAACTTGGTCAGCTTTTTCAGTACAACCAGTTTAAGTGGTTTCGTTAATAAAAATTGATATTTCTTCAAGAACAGATACATATTTTTTCAAAATTTTTGTGTTATGCACAAATAAAGCCAAGTATGGCTCCTGTCTATATATGTGTAAAAATATTTTCGTTTTATAATAAACTAGCTGAAGTACTCGGCTTTGCTCGGGTTATACAAAAATTATTTGTTGGTCATGAAAGAAACAAGGTCTTACAAATTTTAGAGATTGTCCGTGAGCTTTGTTGATGGTTATGGCAAAAGAGAGTCTAACTGGGAAATGCACTCTTTTTCTCGGCTGGTCGGTTGGTATCAATGGTATGCGAGGTATGAATACGTCCTCGGCAAAAGACTTTCGACACGGAGTCGTGTTCCATTCCATAGTTGTGGCGGGTCCAGATTCCGCAGAAGCATTATTGATAATCCTTTCTTCAATTTTCAAATATGAGAAGGGATTCCAGCAAGCTCCATCGTGTAATAATTACGGTCGATATACAACAAATATTGATACATATAAAATATTTGTTATCACTCCCACGGTTTTCCTCGGCTGCTAAAATGTATTCGTACGAAATTTGTAAGCACTCGCTATAGTGGATCTAAAGTTTTCATAGACTGTAAATTCCTGCTTACAGATGAGCATGCTGAAGGAGTAACAATTTTTGATTATTAAACCTGCTATGTTTTTTCTCGGCTGCTAAAAAGTATTGGTGCAAAATTTGGGAGCAATCGCTCGAGTGGATCAAATGTTTTCATATATTGTAAATTCCTTCTTACAGGTAAGCATGGAGAAAGGATAACATTTTTTGATCACTAAGCCCCCTATGTTTTTTCTCAGCTACTGAAAAGTATTCTTTCAAAATTTGAGAGCAATCGCTCCAGTGGATCGAAAGTTTTCATATATTGTAAATTTCTCCTTGGTGTAACATTTTTTTCTTTCCTGCTGAAAAGTATTTCTATGTTTTTTCTTTCCTGCTGAAAAAAAAGTATTCGTACAAAATTTGGGAACAATCGCTCCTGTGGTTCAAAAATTTTTGCGGCACAAACATAGTTACATACATACTTTTCTTCTTTATATTCTTGAGCGAAACGGAGAGGAAAAACATAAAATAAAATTTAAATATCTAGTAGGTATTGAAACAAAATGTAAAATTCTTCCCATTTGTTCAGGACTTTATTTTCCAAAATTCACTTTTATACTAATCGCGTAAAAACAAAAAAAAAAAAAAAAAAAAAATTGACCCTACAATTTTTTATTTAAATTTTTAAACGACAAAAGTAATTCCTAAATATTTAAATGAAGTCACTTGCTCCGCACAACTGTGAATCCATCCCTAACTTTGAAATGCTATCAAAGTTTTTTGCCAATTGATGATTCTTTCGTAACGTAAATCTGAGAATACCAGAAAATATACATACTTATATACAATCCAAAATTAAAAAACTTGGATTAACAATGAGCAAAAAATGTTGCTCTACAGAACCTCGTCTTGCTGCCGCCATATTTGTATTATGTCCGTGTTGGACATAAATCGCGACTTTAACCCTTTGCAATCGTATGTCACGCTGGAGGTGACAATACTGATTTACTCTAAAACTCGCATATCCGTATAGACCAAAAAACACACCACTCTGTTAAAGATTACAAAAACTAAACTTAGTAATAACGGGTGATTTTTTAAGAGCTTGAAAACTTTTTTTTAAAAAAAAACGCATAAAATTTGCAAAATCTCATCGGTTCTTTATTTGAAACGTTAGATTGGTCCATGACATTTACTTTTTGAAGATAATTTCATTTAAATGTTGACCGCGGCTGCGTCTTAGGTGGTCCATTCGGAAAGTCCAATTTTGGGCAACTTTTTCGAGCATTTCGGCCGGAATAGCCCGAATTTCTTCGGAAATGTTGTCTTCCAAAACTGGAATAGTTGCTGGCTTATTTCTGTAGACTTTAGACTTGACGTAGCCCCACAAAAAATAGTCTAAAGGCGTCAAATCGCATGATCTTGGTGGCCAACTTACCGGGCCATTTCTTGAGATGAATTGTTCTCCGAAGTTTTCCCTCAAAATGGCCATAGAATCGCGAGCTGTGTGGCATGTAGCGCCATCTTGTTGAAACCACATGTCAACTAAGTTCAGTTCTTCCATTTTTGGCAACAAAAAGTTTGTTAGCATCGAACGATAGCGATCGCCATTCACCGTAACGTTGCGTCCAACAGCATCTTTGAAAAAATACGGTCCAATGATTCCACCAGCGTACAAACCACACCAAACAGTGCATTTTTCGGGATGCATGGGCAGTTCTTGAACGGCTTCTGGTTGCTCTTCACTCCAAATGCGGCAATTTTGCTTATTTACGTAGCCATTCAACCAGAAATGAGCCTCATCGCTGAACCAAATTTGTCGATAAAAAAGCGGATTTTCTGCCAACTTTTCTAGGGCCCATTCACTGAAAATTCGACGTTGTGGCAGATCGTTCGGCTTCAGTTCTTGCAGGAGCTGTATTTTATACGGTTTTACACCAAGATCTTTGCGTAAAATCTTCCATGTCGTCGAATAACACAAACCCAATTGCTGCGAACGGCGACGAATCGACATTTCACGGTCTTCAGCAACACTCTCAGAAACAGACGCAATATTCTCTTCTGTACGCACTGTACGCATTCGTGTGGTTGGTTTAATGTCCAATAAAGTAAACTGAGTGCGAAACTTGGTCACAATCGCATTAATTGTTTGCTCACTTGGTCGATTATGTAGACCATAAATCGGACGTAAATCGCGAAACACTTTTCGAACCGAACACTGATTTTTGTAATATAATTCAATTATTTGCAAGCGTTGCTCGTTAGTAAGTCTATTCATTATGAAATGTCAAAGCATACTGAGCATCTTTCTCTTTGACACCTTGTCTGAAATCCCGCGTGATCTGTCAAATACTAATGCATGAAAATCCTAACCACAAAAAAATCACCCTTTATATGAACTGTAAATTATTTTAATTCATTTAAGCTGATAAAAATGCTGTTGGCACTCAACAAGTTTGAAATAAAATCGAGTGCAAAGGGGTCAAACTATTAAATTTAGGTGGATGCAATATTTGTTTAAAAGATACACGTGACAGACTTCAGTATTCTTATTATATACATCTGTATAAGTGGTAGCACACACTTGGCACAGGGAAATTTTTCAGCCTTAAAATTTGTTAAGGATGAAACCCAATTTCACCCCAAACTCCTATTTTCTTTGATGAAGGATTACACGAAACATATAACAAAGGAGTTTCCGGTGTACGCTGATTACCAAAGCAAATGATGAATTATCGTATATGCAAATAATGAGTCCGGAAATTCAATTGAAAATCTTAGCCAAAAAAAATACAAATATATTCAGACACTCTAATAAATGGCCATTAAAATTTCAATTTCAATTGTTGGAGCCAAGTGGTGCTGACGGATTTTTAGGTCAATATTTATGTTTTTGTAAGCGCCTTTTGTCACTGGCAATTTAAATGCTAAATTTTTAACAGTTTAGTTTAGTTCGAATTTGGCGATATTCTCATATTTTGAAAAAATAATGGCAAAGTAGTGATACCTGTTGCAAAAGTATATTCTCTGGTCAGAGAAAAAAAATGGCCATTATTTGGGTTATAATATGACGTGATATGGTATTAAATTTTATTAATATCAAAAACTGATTCATTTCGTACCAAAAAATTTAAAAATATTATGAACTATTTTACGGGTACTAATCTCACCTATTAGTTTTGTAAAAAAACAAATTTTAATCCTCAGATTCCTCATATTGAATATGTATTATACAGAATAGTGAAAGTGATGGAATAAAAACAAATGTTAATTCCAATGTAAAAATTTTGACAGCAAGTGAAGTTCATCCGGCGAATTGTATAATCGATGTGATGATACAAAATCAGTAACAGGTGAAAAAGAAAAACTGTAACGAAACTTCTAACAAATATCTTTGGCTGCAACTTGACATCATTTATCAGGAACATACATTTTATTTATCTGTTTCATAACTTTTATAACGTCCGTAGTTCGATTTAATAGTTTTTAACTAAGTATGTACATACTTAAAAGAAAATTGATGAACCGAAACAAGTGTACAATAAGAAATTATACTTGGTCCGTGATTTTTCAACGAGAAGCTCATCACTGTAGATGTTGATATAAAATTTATCTTGATTATCCGTTTTTATGATTTCTCCACAAAAATTAATTGCATTTTAATAGCGTTTAATATTTACAAAATATTAATTTTAGTTTTTCATAATTTTATGTCTGTACTCTTCTTCATAATTTCTTATCCTGTATCTCATCGTAAATTATTTTCTTGTCTACATAATTATTCATAAAACTTTTATTATTAAGGTTTATGAAAAACGTTTTGCAAGTAATATTTGTGTTTTAGATAACATTAAACAAACTATTTTGATAAGTACGAGCATACCCCCGTCTGTACAGATTAGATATTTTTTAACGAGTTTTGGTTCTTGTTGGCCGATATAAGAAGAAAACAGGTTTAATAATATAAGCTATACTGTCTTGCATTGTTGAATTGTGTAGTCCGTTAAACGATTTTGATAAAATTACTCTTTTGAGTTTCTTTTTGATAATTTCGGTATGAAATACATGTCGATTTCTAGCGAGCTTACCCTTCAAGTTTTTATTCACCCAATGCCAAAAACATTATGAGAAAAATTATAGGATTTATTGTCTAATTAAATAAGTTCCAGAGATTTCAACTGATCGACGATACACATTTAATTTAAAATTAATAGCATGGAAAAAAGTCCATTTAAGCAATTAATATCGTAATTTCGATTGCACGACAACAAGGCCAAATGTTAAAGTAGCGATGATGGTATATGATGGTAAAAGAAACCTTCAAAAAACACAATAATGCTCAAATAATAAATCTTATCCTATACGCCATAAACTTCTTCAGTCAATTATAAGAATAAATTCAAACCCCTAAAAGATAAGACACAATAAACGAACAAAATGATCGACATTAACATCAGAAAATTTGTAATCATAATTCATAAAAAATTTTGTGACAAGCGTACCCTCCAGATAATCTGATTTTGTTCTGAATAAAATAAATCACAAATTCCATAAAACGTTTAATATTACAATACAAATTGCATACAATATTACATTAAAATCGTGGAATATGGTTTTGTCATATAAAAAATGAGCTAAGGATATTAATGTACCAATCAAAAAAAAAAATACGTAACGAAATGGCAGCGCCAATCAAGCTGATTAAAGACGATGTATCATAAAAAATCCTGTTGACCCTCAAAGCACCCTTTAATAGTTTTCGATATTGACGACATATTGTCTACATTCTCTGCTTTGTCTACACCATTTTTTTAATTATCGTCTGACATTGTCTAAACGTGTAGCATATTAGTTAACTACCCGGTGCAGACAACACGGCACAACACTGTTTACTTGTCGTGTCGTGTGTAGACCATGTCGAAAATTGTTGGAATATGTAGATAATTAGTAGACATTGTAGATTTTTGTTTGTTGCTTTGCAATTGTTTTTATTAATACGAGGACTAGATCTACACCAAACTGGTGAGATAGTACGTTTAAAATTATATACTCCTTTATTTAATTTTTTTTTCATACGATTAATATTATTTTATGTCTTCGAATCAGACTGATCGCGGGGGTTGACATATTTCAATTTACTCAGTTTGATCTGATTCTGCATTACAATTTGGCAGAATACTAATTCACTAGCACAACTCGAACCCTTACATCGTCCACATACCAAACGTGTGTAATCCTACCCAACAACCATTTCAGAGGAGGCAGATTAGCTTCATGGAGAACCTAATCGAATGGAGAACCGACCCAAAACTGCAGAAATACAATCTGGATTCTTTGGAAATGAGATAACCTATTATAAATCAAATGCTCATATGTGGGGTCAGGAGTAGCCACTAGCGGTTGCCCGATCAAAAAATGGGCTGGAGTCAAAAAAGTCAAATTACTTGGATCCTCTGACATCTGTGACAATGGGCGGGAATCCAAACAAGATTCTACCTGAATCTCCAATGTATGCAATTGATCGAATGTATAAGACAATGTACCAATACTACAAAAACGATGATTTTGGCGCTTTTCACAACGGCGTCTCACAGCCCGCCAAAATGCGGTGATCGAGGTGGTATCATGTGCGATTCCATACCTTGTGCGGTACAATAATTATTCACTTCTTCTTGATATTTCTCAGAGTTTCTAGCGATCCCACAAAATCTGTGGAATTGTCTGAATATATGTGCCGACGTCGACCTCTTCTCTCAACAAATCTTCGCAGAGTTGCAATAAATGCTTGAGTTGTGAGATCATTAAATAACTCAATATGAACTGCCTTAGTTAAGGCGATCCCACATTACAATTTTGACGTACGTTTTCTGAAAACGTTTTTTTCATTTACGAATAAATTATTGCATATATTTTATTTAAATCAATGAGATATAATGTAAAATAACTTTATTTATTCGCCAAAATAATAAAGTTATAACTATTGAACAATTTTAATTGAAAAATAGTCATTTTTCTATTTTGCCGTTTTTAGAAACGTTTTTTTTTTCATTCAGGAAAATTTTTCAATAATTGTAAATTTATTATTTTGGCTAATAAATAAAGTTATTTTACATTATATCTCATTGATTTAAATAAAATATTTGCAATAATTTATTCTTAAATGAAAAAAACGTTTTCAGAAAACGTACGTAAAAATTGTAATGTGGCATCGCCTTTACACAGCAAATTAAAACAGTCAAATAAACTTTCGGTGTAATTTTACTACGAAGCTTGCACAGATTAACACGATGATAAGGTAAGTTGCCCATTCTTTGATTTAAAAGCTTCTAGAGCGACACAATGTACGCCCATTAACTATCGAATACCGAAGTCGCACGCTATATAAAAGTGCTTGTGGACCGGCATGTAATAAACGTATATGCTCTCTTTCTACTAATAGCCGTACAAACTGAAGTGTTCCTGGAGTATCCCCTACTGATGTCGAGTACCATAAGGAATATTTGCATAATGCAACCTTCTGCCAACCCGTAGGAATTCTTTTCCATATATAAATGGATTCAAATGTTTTAATTTGCTTTTTCATGAAACTATTTGATTTTTTCTTAAGTTTTTCATTTCGTCAGCAAATTCTCGATTCGGAATATGTTTGATCAAACAACTCAATTTCCAAAATAGGACGTGACATGAAGCAATTTGTTCTCAATGATGAATATCTTTCAAACATGTCAACAAATTCATTTGACTCTTGCGGCCAACATTGATTATCAACTGAATATAAAAATTGTGAACCGTTCCACCAAATATCGCAGCCTGGCAGTTCGGATGGTGAGAGACCTCTATAGATACCACGTCAGCAGGATTGCTTTTACTTGGTACATAATACCAATCATCCGACATAGTCAATTCTTGTACTAATGCAATACGATTAGAACGAATGTTACATATTAACAAAGACCACATGTAAGTAAATAACTGTAAAACTTATATCAATAATGGACATAACATCCACTTCTTTGAGTATATTTACAATACGAAGATAAATTACGCATCCATAACCCTTTTCGGACGCATCCCCAAACGCATGCAATTAAATTTCGTGAAATGTACGAGGTGCTACACAGCGTGGAGTAGATACCTATTTCAAGTCAAACAATTGTTCCTTAAATTAATTCCAAACAACACGCATATGTGACGGTATTTCCCAATCTCACTCTAATTCCTTTAAACTCCACAACGATTGCATGATTAGTTTTGCACGGAATATTATTGGAGAGCACAGCCCCAACGGGTCGAATAACTTTGCAATTTCTGATAGTACCAATCGTTTTGTACACCGGTTTTCTACATTACAATCAAACTGATCGAAAATGACTTTGAAGTGATCGTGCCTGCTGTTCTAATGAATTCCCAACACTGATTTTAAATTTTCATTGATAATATCGTTATGATTTTTAAGCATTGATGCTAAACACTCTACATTCGACTCAAATTTTCGCAATTCAAAACCCTTTATTCAATAATTCAACTAAATCATTTTTTAATTTACTTGCCTGCTCCAACGAGTTAGCACTCGTAAGTACATCATTAACGTAAAAATCTCGCTGCAAAACGAGTGCGGCTTCTGGGTATAATTTACATTTATGCTCAGCAAGTTTCATTAAGCATCGAGTTGTCATCATAGACTCAGTAATTTCCCGCCACCAAATCCGTTGAAATTCACGATCTGTTTCTGAAACAAGTATCTGACGGTACATTTTTGCGATGTCGCCTAAAACTACAATCGGATATTTTCGAAAACAAATCACAATGGAAAACAAATCCTTTTGAACTGTAGGTCCTTTCAATAAACAGTCATTTAACAAAATACCTGATGATGAACTACCTTCCATACACAATGATGCGGCAAATAAAAATTTCCAACACTATTCGAGACATTAGGATGTCTCACTTTTTCCAGGTGACCGAGATTATTATACTCAGGCATAAACTGTCCATATTTATATTTTACATCAGGGTTTTTAAACAATCGAACTTCCAAATTCTTAAACTATTTTAAAGCACGTTTTGCTAAACGGTAACGATACCATATAACGCCCTGACTTATCTCGTGTCACATGATTAAGAAAATGTTGTTCACAAGCCTTTTCTTCTACTAAATACAACGTCCTCAAATTAATACTTGTTGACTTAATTTCGAAATCGCCTGTAAATATAAATTATCTACTGTTTCATGTAAACTATTCTTGACCGCTACTTCAGTTACGACAAATGACTTACTTCCTATTCCAAGAAACCCTGACTTTTCCAATGTCAAGACGTTACTACTTGATTGTGGACTGTATCTCTTCAACGACATTCAGCTATATGAATATTTTCCAGCTACGACAAATCCAAATTCAGTGTTGATTAACGGCGGTAACTCCTTACATGATTACTTATTTGCATCTTTTCGTTTTGACTATTTTTGGGTGTACTATCAACAGTTGGTTTATTCGAATTTATAATGCTTATTTCATTCCACAGCCATACATTCAACAACCGTATGTCCAGATTCCATGCAATTTGTTACAGAATAAATTTTTTCACCACTTTAACATGCCTTTACGCCGATACAGTAGACCCTTGAAATAGTTGGCAACCATTCAGTTTGTGATCACCTTGACAGTAAACACAATCCGATTTGATATTTAATACAAATGTTCTATGTGGTTTTCTGTCATTGCACCAATCTGAAGCAAGGTTATTTCGAGCATTATTTCTGTTAGCTGCTAAGCCTTGTGATTTAAGTGCTATTATAATTACTGGTTTAATAGCCTTCAAAAGTTTTATTCTCGGTTGCAACATTTCTATAAATTCACTAAAAGAAAATTGTCCATCTTCAGATTTTTCCTCCAACCGCAGAATTAAATGAAGTTGAAGAAACGAAATGATTTAATATGAACTTCTTGAAACTTGAATCATTGCCCGCATTATCGCCACCACAAAAACACGCTATCAAATAGTAGTATTTCGCTGATGGACCAAGCGAATCATTTCCAAGAATTAATTCGGAATATGGTATGTGCTTTAAAATTAAAGAAATGAATCTCGATCCCATCAACATTTGGTAAACATTATGTCCGGTTTTTTGCCTTCTTCATTTCGACGAACTACATTCTCATTTTGCTTGGCTATCTCTTGCAAAGTACTAATTTCGTCTAAAATACTCGTTTCTACTTTACTATACTCTTCTTCGAATTTGAAGCTATCGTTCAAGACATTTTCTTAATTTTCCTCGTCTGACACTGCTGCGATCACCAACTGGGCTTCCGAGTAATTTTTTTAAATTGCTCCTGATTCAAATTCACTTACAGAATCATATATTTTTCTGATCGATATGTTTTTGAATATGTCAAGTGAGCTTTACAGCACCCCACAATTTTTAATCAACCCATCCATAACTACACTAGATATTCTCAGCCAAGGCGCTAATCAACCTTTAACTAATTTCACGATACTGTTTGGCCATGCGATGCTATTCTTCTTCGTGAAGTTTTCAAAATTCTCGCACACTGGCTGGAGTAGGCGCGTACTGGGTAGCCTATGTAAGCCCATCGTAAAAAAGATTTGTCAGGAAATCCGGAAAACATGAGCATCGACGAATAATTTTTGTATATTTGGGGCTGCTCTGTAGGAATTATTCATTTCAAAAATAATCGAAATAAAATTACATCTTTAAACAGAATAAATAAATTTCCGGTATGTAATGTCCATTCATTAGCTTCGTCGATGGTTTTAACGCTGCACGGGGTTAAATCTAGCCTCAAGAGGATTTGCCTTTCCATTGTACCAAACATTATGTACATCTTCGAGACCAATACATATTCATTGCCAAGTTAGGTAAACGTCGGTTTTATGTGCAACACGGGCGGTTAAGTAATGCAAAATTTAGCTGGATTTAAATATTAAGTAAAGGTTTGATAATACCAGAATAAAAATTAGTGTGTGGTAGCTGCTGATATTAATCTTTCCTTGGAGGAAAACATTCTTTGAGACGTAGTCGAGGAATTTTTTAATTTGCCTTTATAGAAATTTTGAATTTTTTAGAATTATGAACAGACGAGCTTGTATGACGATTAAATGTTTTTCTTATCTACGAAACTTTTTTGTGCTTTGACAGTTTACTGCATGCGGAGAGGTTGTCATTGTAGTACATTGACTTTTTAATAGCTTTGCCTGTTGTGTAAAAAATTAAACAGTACGTAAAGCTCTCCTTTTTAAGGGAGGTGTTCAACGTTAAATTGTGATTTACATCAGTACAGTATTTTATAAAACTTAGGTTCAAATTTTTAAAAAGAATGTAACTCTCTCGCTTGAAATGGTTCCATTTAACAAGTAAATTCTGAACATTTTGCAGATTGCAAAATACATATTTTATATATTCTCTACTTTGTCTGCGCCATTTTTTTTATAGAGGTTGTTATTAAAAGCTATACGTAGAGCTGATCATCTCTGAAGATTGCACGTTGATTCTCACCAGAACGCAGGGATGACTGGAAATTGTCGACTGCAAAAATCAAATGACAGAGTTGAGGCTGAGGAGGCTAACGGGATTCTAGTAATGATGACGACCCTCTATTGCATTCCAATAGAATTCGCACAGTTAATGTGTTTCGCGACATGAGCTGTACCACCAAACGTGTACTATTGTATAAGCCTTTTTTCGGGTTCAAATTGCGTAGCAGCATTATTATTGTACCTTTCTTGTAGAATGTGACGAACCATCCCTGAAGGAGTTTGCTCATCTAAAAATTGAGTATGTCGTTTAGATCATCGAAACGGACCCCTATAAGCACTGTAGAAGATTCAGAGTTCTTTCTGGCAAACGACATAATATCTCACGACTCATTTCTAAGGCTTGAGATTTTCTTGCAGCGACGATTACTCACCGAAAATTTAATCAATATAATTTTTCACCGAAAATTTAATCAATTAGGATTGCATTCTCAATCGTTTCTGAAGGAATTTGAATGATTTCTTGATCGTCATAGTCGAGGGCTTTACATTGAGCTTTTCGATGTTAATTTGAGCCAAGCTTGATTCCTCTGCTATACGTCATAGAGCTAGCTTTCCCATAGTGGATTTCGTTGGGCAGTAGGCAAATAAATTGCACTCATAAATCCATAGAAAGTGCTGGCTGACCAAAATAATGAATGAAAGCAAAGGTGTCCCAAGGTTGACGGGTATTTAATAATGGCTGCTTTCTCTAAACATCCAACCCAATCGAAGTCTAATGCAACAGCTTTGATGGTCGTCTCCTTCGGCGGTACGCAGTTGAACAAAACATGAACCACTATATTGTTAGTGTCTCTTCTAATTTCTCCATTCTTTTGAGAACATTATCGATTTTCGTCTCTTCTGATTTTTATTTTTTTTGTTTCAGCGATTCGTCGATTTTAGATAAATTGTTATTTAGTCCATATCCACATTCATTACAGAACCACCACACACCATACCATGAGCATCCTGCATCACAAAATCTTTTTTTTACCACTATTGGCGATTTTCATCGAATGTATATAGCGTTGGTTTCAACGTCTACAAGGGGGACGAGAATTGTCAAATCCATTTTTATGATAGTTTTAATCCCCCTTGTTTCATAGCAAACTATGATTCACATTTTGTTCACCAGATGTCAGCTACTTTGTTGCAAATCGCGAATACACTTTAATTAGATTTCCACTTCAGCTATTCTTAAATTTGTAAAATTTTTAGGACATCGTTACGCATAATTTATTAAAACAATTTTGTTGAAATTGAAATCGAAATTAGAATACATAAAGTACAAGAAAATAAAGAAAACAAACATCCGTGTTGAACGAATGGTGAACAAAAACGCGCTGATTACCTTTATCAGCATAACATCCTACGAATGAATCTTATGCAACTTTATTGAATCAATTTTCAAATAGTCCTGTTTATTCCTGATGTATGATTTCATTGTTAGTTCGGCCAACACATGTCTAGGATCATTATGGTAACCTATTTCGTTACTTTTCTTTCGCTTTAAGACCAAAGCGTCGAGTTGCTCATCGGTTTCAAATCTATTATGGACTGGACTGGAGTGCACGCTTGATATGTTTTTAATGTCGGAGGTTTTAAAATTCCTTTCATCTTCGGGCATGCATCCCACAAATATCTTGAACTTCCATTCTCGATTTTTAACTTTATTTTCAAGATATTTTATCTCTCGTCCAAGCTCTATCATTTAGAGATTATGCGTTTACAATTTAGCATTGTGTTCTTTCCGCGTATCTCGGTAAAATGGCAACCGTGGCAAAATTCGAAGTAGTATAGCGCCGTTGTTATACCTCCAATGTCCATGTTTAATTTTTGTGGTTCAAGAGTAGATGGCTTTATTGCAAGTTTTGTCTTTGTCCATCACTGTTTTTTTTAAACTCTTACTGCTACTCTTGAGCATGGGTGGATTTTCTGCTCGTGACATGTCTCTTTGCAGTTTCTAGTATTGTCCAGGTACGATTCGGTTCATGTGTCATTTGTGATCCAAAAATGACAGTTTGATCTATTATTTCATATACAACTGGAATTAACTAGGACGAATGTCACAAACGCAGAAAAAGAACATTTGTTTAGTATTAGTGTTCAAGATATGGATAATCTAGTAAAAAAGTGATTTATCCAATACCTTTACGGAAAGGAAAATTTTTTGTTACTCATTTTGTGTACGAGAAACGTTAAATTATGTAAATTAGCGTTTCACTATCACATAGAGAAAATAGTGTGATATACAGTATCGCGTTTGAGGCATGAGATAAATAAATAAGTATTTCAATACCTGTTCTGTGTTAAAGATGTCGCAATAAGCGCATAACGCTCTATGTTTGGAGAATAACCCGATCTCGCTTTTATCAGGATTTTAAAGCAGTATTTTTTTTTATTAAACCATTCCGGTCTCATAGTGTTTAACTTTTGTTATGTGGTTGTAAATATACGTCAAATTTAGAAAATTTAGGGTGGCAAAACAAGAATAGGACAAAATAAAACAACACAATTTTTTGAATTTATAAATTGCAAATTTTACTTCAAAACATCAGTATTCGCTCCTATATTATAATTCAACTAGAAACTAATTAAATAAATCGGAAACACTGGCGTATGTATCTTCGAGTTCTGGATCAACATAACCGGGTTGCAATTTATTTCTAAGATTTAACAATGATTTTGGTTGCAAGTTTGGCAATTGTTCAATAAGATCGATAGTCATGCCCGGTGTAAAATTGCTTATTACTACGAGGGTATATCAAAAAGTCTTGCAATATCATATGAAAAAAACGAGTGAGTGAGACAACAATATATTTTTCAAAACCATTTTTTGTCACGATGAAACTTCTAGAAGAACATTTCGATGTAAATTTTACGGTTCGTTTGTTTTTGTCAATTTAGTAACATGTGTTTTGAATTTTTCTTAAAATGAATGAAATTGAATATCGCGCCGTTACTAAATTTTTCTATAAAGATGGACGAAATGCAATTTATATATTCAACTATATATCAAAAGTTTACGGCGAATCTGCACCATCATATGCCACAGTAACAAAGTAGGTAAAATTATTCAAAAGTGGTTGGGAGTCATTATAAGACGATAACCGCTCGGGTCGGCCAGCAGATGCTATTAGCCATGAAAACGTAATTTTGGCTGATTCTATTGTATTGGAGGACCGGCGTATTTCTGTTCCGCGGTTAGCGTGGAGACTTTCTCTTTCATACGGTACCACATATACTATATTACAGGACCACCTTCACATGTCGAAAGTAAGTGCGCGATGGGTTCCCCGTTTGTTGAATGCTGAACAAAAAAAAATGCGTGTTTAAACTTCAAAGGCGATTTTAGATATGTACAAAGCAGATCCAGAAAATTTCTTGGGTAACATAATAACAGGCGATGAAACATGGCTTCATCACTGGGATCTGGAATCCAAACAAGAATCGATGCAATGGATTAAACGTAGTGAACCACCACCAAAGAAATTCAAAACTCAACCGTCTGCTGGTAAGGTTTTGGCAACAATTTTTTGGGATGCTGAAGGAATTTTGATAATCGATTATATGCCACCGAAAACCACAATCACAGGCATATATTACGCAGAGGTTTTGCGAAAATTGAAAAAAGCGATCCGGGAAAAACGGCCAAGGAAAGTTAGGAAAAAAATCTTGCTTCTTCACGACAATACACCAGTGCGCAAGGCTAATATTGCTCAAGCTGCATTAAAGGACTGCGGCTTCGTGGAAATTCCGCATCCACCGTACAGTCTAGACTTGGCACCCAGTGACTACTTCTCTTTCCCAATTTGAAAAAAACACTAAGGGGCCGGAAATTTTCCAGTGACTATGAAGTACAGTCTGTTGTAAATGAATATTTTATGGAGCAAAAGAAATCTTTTTTTTTAGAGGGTTTAGGTAAGTTAATTGATCGATGTGACAAATGTATAAACCTTAAAGGAGATTATGTCGAAAAATAAAAATATTGCTGTCTCTCTCACTCTTTTTTTTCATATGATATTGCAAGACTTTTTGATTTGCCCTCGTAAATCTTCTAACAACTTTAAATTTGTTATATTGTAATCGATAGCAAAATCCAGCCGTGGTTCATTAAATAATAATTCAAGTCGCTTTAACAGCAATAAATGTTTAAATAAAATCGCAAAATTGGTGGTCCGCACTCGATACAATTCTAAGACGGTTAAATTGGTACACGATACACAAATTTCGTTTAAAACTCGTTCTGAAACAACGTATTCAAGACGTATTTCATTTAATTGGCGTAGCTTGGGAAATATTCCCAATAAGTCATGTTCGACATCATGACGAAACGAATTAAATTTTAACATCAACTTCTTTAGATTTCGTAAGTTCCCTATATTTTTAATGTCTCGGTTACTCATCCAGGTTATTCGTATCTCGGTTAACTTCACCATGAAACGGCATACGTGATTTAGTTGGTTCTGTCCTATTTCCAACATTGATAGAACTTTAACACTTGAAAGTTTTCTGCAGAAACTATCAAAATGTTCATCATACTCTTCGTTATAATCATTTACACAAACCATCAGCGCCAATTCATGAACATTTAATTTTTGCTCAATTTTTATGAAATCTCTCATGAACTGAACAGCGCGATTTCCGACTAAACTGCCAATTCCCAAACACTTTAGATTTATGTCAGTACCAAACTTATTAAAATAATCAAAAAGAATTCCGTAGAAATAATCGTCGTCACAATAGGAAGAGTTTAAACTTATATTTTCCAATTGAGACATCATTCCAAGCAAACCATTCCGCCAAGCTCGATGTCCTTGCTTTAACGTATAACTTTTAACACTATTTAAATTTAACTTAAGTACATCCAACTGCTCGCCTGTTAAATTAAAGTAACTCGACAACAAATCGTTTGTATGAATCGAAAGTGACGTTAAGTTTGGCGTCAAGATAAGACAATCATACAGCTGTTGTAGTGATAAAAAGCAATAATTAAAATCTAGTTCACGTATGTATTGACCAAACTTCGAAAAATATTCTCGATACGAAATAAACTTATTGAAGTCAATGCGTGCAAATTCCTGCTTACCAAACGGACGATGGAAATCTTCAGCTCGAATTATTCTATTGTTTATCCTAATTCGTGAGTGTTTCCATATCAATGGATCACATGACGCATAATACCACGCTTTGCAAGTTCGTGCGGTACTTAGCCGTTGCCGAAAATTTAATAATTTAAATATTTTAGCGATTACCTACGAGATAAAAATAAACCGCAATGAATTTTATAATAATATTGTTATATTTTGAGCATAGTCGTATTAATAACACTTACGTGAGGTGGAAGTAGTGAAAAATCAGTCGTGGCGTTGCTCGATTCCATTTAAAATTAATTTAGATGGCACACAATAAAATTAAACATTTAACCCTTTAACTGTTTAAGTTTGTTTCGAAAAACGTTTTCTCCCTGCTTAATTATTTTTCAGCGAAGACAATACAAGCTTTCGTGAATTAAAATAAATGAAGTTGCCAGACTAACGAATATTTTAAAATGTATAATTTTTAAATAATCTATACTTGACCTTCTTCAGGAAAAAAAAATAAAAAAATATATATAATCGATTCGTTGAATCATAATACGAATTTTTTATCTTTTAATTTTTTTTATCTTTATGACATTGCGCGAAAAAAATTCGTTTTGTTTTGACGAGTAACTTCACACAAACAGTTAAAAGGTTAACTCTTACAACTCTTATAGTCTTATCGTTTATACTACGAAAGAATGCATCATAGTGCCTTCACGGAACGCGATTATTTATATCCAACTCTTTACCCAATCAAATCTTTATATTCAACTAAGTCCCGCCCAATTTTATCTCAGTTTAGTTGAAATATATCCAGCTTATGAGCAAATAATCTTAGTCGTACCAACATAGTAAAGGCGATGCCACATACACATTTCTACGGACGACATCTAAAAACAGATTTCGCATTTACGAATTAATTAGAGCATATTTTTGACTCAAATCAATGAGATAGTATGTAAAATATCTCAAGTTAGTAGCTAAAATAATAAATTTGGAATTATTTAATAATTTTAATTGATAAATTATCAATTTTCTATTTACCCGTTCCTAGAAACGATTTTTTCTCTGAATGGTATAATTTTACACGTGAACGAACGCACAAAAATCAAAAACGATTTCCGAACTCATCAAAAAATGTTAAACGATTTTTTTCTCTGTTGTCTGTGAACTTCAACAAATGTCAAAAAATTCCAAAACAAAATATATATTAATATAAATATATACACTTATATAAATATATACACTTTGGATAGAAATGGCGGTATAAACATTCAGCTCAAAACAAAATATAAAGAATTGTTGTTGTAAAAATCGTCTGTATTTTTTTTTGGTATGTGGCGAGGCAAAATAAATTTACGCACGAATCGTCTGTTATTAGATGTGTATGTGGCAACGCTTTAAATATATACACTTTGGATAGAAATGGCGGTATAAACATTCAGCTCAAAACAAAATATAAAGAATTGTTGTTGTAAAAATCGTTTGTATTTTTTTTGGTATGTGGCGAGGCAAAATAAATTTACGCACGAATCGTCTGTTATTAGATATGTATGTGGCAACGCTTTAACAAAAATAACAGGAAGTATGAGCAACAATTTTGCTCAAATATTTGTTGTTGTTGTTGTTTATTTATGACATTTTTGGAATGAATTGGGTGAGTTTATCGCCTTAAATAATTTAATTTAAAGTTAATATATATAGTTGTGCTATCAATTATTTGATAATTTATAAATTATGATGTGTGTATAAAACCGAATATTGTGTATTTATAATCCCCAGGCATACGTTTATTCGATTAAATTAAAATAAAGCCCCAACTAATCGTAAACAAAGCAGAAATTGAGAACAATAAATACAAAACAATAGAAAACATATCGCACATCCTCAAAAACGGTCAATACAAAAAAACAGTTTTGAGATAAATGCATTTTAATTATTTTAATTGCTAACGCTACTGTGATGCTAAGATTAGTCATTACAGTTGCGTTAGCAATTTAAACTGCTTTTATCTCAAAACTGTTTTTTTGTGTTATTACATTTTTTAGTGGATGTGCGATATGACTTACATGACAACCGTAAACAAATTTTTTGAGCAAAAGTTGGTAAAAAAAGCCAGTTTTTTTATATCTCGTTCCGTGAAGACACCATCAGAATAAATATGCCACAACTATACACAGAAAAATAAACAATTTAAAAATTACGTCACTTATGCGAGTGTAAGGAGAGACAATGAAATTTTATGACCATGATGAAATTGTATGTTGTTGTATGAAATCCGCACATGCGCATTCCTTCTTAACTTTACTGTTTCTCGTTAATACTCAACAAGATGACAACCACTCGCTTTTATGGTCGCAACTACTCTAATTTATTCTCGTACTCTTCCACTTTTTACTCTACTCGTGCAACAGACTCCAGAGACATCTATCTCTCATTCTCACAATTTACACCGAGCCAAGACTCAAACCAAATAATACATAAATTCGGTTATGACACTTACAAGATGTATATTCTTTTTGTATAGTTCTGGCCACCCTATATTCGGAACTCCAATTTTTTAGTTCATTCCCAATATGCAATGCCGACGGAATGTTATTTACATTCGCGTTCTAAAACCACACTGCTTCTATGGAAAGAACCATGTGTATCACGCGGAAATTCGTACTCCCCGCCAAAGAAAAGTGTCACAAAAATTCCGGTGTAGGTGTGAATCCCAACTAAAAAGAGAAAAAAACCACAGAAACAAAAAGCACGTGTTTGTATATATTTTCCTATTGGAATAAATAATAATTCTTATTTGAAATAAAACAAAATTTTCCATTTATAATAAAATAAATATTAATTTTTTATTAGCACAAAAATACACAATTAAATTTTATAACACAAATTTTATAAATTAAATTTTACATGGACTCTCCACCTGCTATTGCTATCTAGTTATGCTAGAAAATTTCGATCAAATGGCAAGTGGAGACACGCAATAATATTTATATGCTATCTGTATGCTATGAATACATGCTATGTCGGCATAACTCGATAGCATGTATATAGCATGCAAATTTTGACGTTTCAATATGGCGATATATCAATATTCAATTTTAATATTGCGTCTACTACATTTTTTCGCTTTCATACTGGTGATACATACATATTTCAATAAAAAACCAAATAAATTTTAAAAAATTATATTAATAAAATTATATATATATTTTATAAATATTTTTTATGAATGATTTCTAAACGTCAAATTATAGTAAGTTTACCACACCAGACTCCATCTTGGCAAATTTTGATAGAAAGAGAAAGTAGATTGCAATAGCATTCAGATAGCAGGTGGAGAAGCCGTGTTAAGCACGTTCACCATACGTCTGGTTTGTTCACCATACGCGCATCCAATTGAACATCCCAACAAGCACAACCGATCTTGAAAAGAAAAAAATGCATTGAAAATTTACAACGTAAATGTATTTCGCGACGACGCCATTGTGAGACAGATTTCTATTACCTTTTTAGTCCAAATTTGTACATCGCGATCACTAAATAACTTAATAATTATTATTTTATACTTAAATTTAAAACTATTTACTTTAACAAATAGAAAACATTATAATGAAACACAACACTTTAAAGAAAAAACATTTAATTATGTAGTGCAACCGTGCACGTCGACTTGTCAGAAGAAACTGAAAATAAAAGATACAATCGAAACTTATAAAACGAAAATAATATTACCGCGAAATAGAAAGAGAAAAACAATTATTTTTCTCCAAAATCAATATTTTTGTGTATTTGATATTTTGTAGTACGGAATTTTGTACGACATTTGAGCAGTTTTTTCCACACAGTGGAATAATTGCATACTGGGTCATTAAGAAGTACACTCGAATTTTTCTCTCTTTGATTCTCATTTTCCCTTGCTTATGTCGTTTTCTGTGGCACAAAAATCTTGATCCCGGATCAATAATTTGACGTAAATTTTTAATCCAACATGGCTTTGTTTACATTTTTTGTGTTTTTATTTTTTGATCCCGGATCAATTATAAAATCCAAAAAATTTGTTGAATTTTTGTTGACGTTTATTCACACATATAAACAAAACTAAACGGCATGTGAAAATAATTGTCAAAATCTTTTCGTCGTGCCATTTCTATTTTATTATATTTGTGATTCTTTAAAGCGCAAGTTGTGTTTAAAGTGAGATTTTTGTTTTTGTGTTCTTTCACAAAAAAAAACATTGATCCAAAAGTGGGATCAATTTTTTTATTGCCACCGAAAACTACATAAGTTGTATCAGAGACAACCTAAAAGAGAAATGGCATCCTATGTAAACGTAAAAAATTCATTTCATACTTTATTTTTTTTGCGTATACGTATACGCAGTTTAATGAAAAATCACAGATATAACGATGACATTGGAATTATCAGAAATAAATTTTGTTTTAATTTTGTAGTACAAACGAAAAATCTCTTTTGATTGTCTGTGGTTGAATAATAAAAATATAAGTTTACCATAGATTTCTAATTTTGATAAATCGAAAGATACAAATGAATTGAGTAATAAAGTTCTGACAATTCCAATGTCATGATTGTATTTGTGACTTTATATTGCGCCCAATGTAAGGTCAGAAACACAATCATGACATTGGAATTGTCAGAACTTTTTTACTCAATTCATTTTTATCTTTCGATTTATCAAAATGTGAAATCTATGGCAAACTTATTTTTCTATGGTTGTATCAAACAAATTTTCGAATATAGCTCGATTTATATTATACGTTCCTTCAGTTCCTTCATTTATCGAGTCAGACAAAAAAAAACATTGTTACATGTATTTACATAGGAGTATTTATATTATCCGTTCCGTAAGTGTAGGAACGGATAATATAAATACTACTATATAAAATATATGTAACAATGTTTTTTTTTTGTCTGACACGATAAATGAAGGAACTGAAAGGAACGTATAATATAAATCGAGCTTATATCGTATATCTTATGCAGGAAACACATGGGCAGAATTGTGAAAGGAGAAAAATTAGAATACAGACGTTCATATGAAGAGATACATGAATTTTGTTTTGCGATCATAATTCTGACTCAGTCTCTATTTCGCAGTAGGCTGCGCTGCGTAGAAGAAAACAAATCTAGCAATCACAACTATGTTCATGCGATTTTTACATTATTTTTATTTTATTTTGACGTATTACCATTGAGTTGTCAATCAAACTGTAGGAAAATATTATAAAACAAAAAAGCAATAAAATAAAAATTCTGCTTGTTAAGAAAAACGCTCATGCTGGAAACACATGAGCAGATTTTCTGCCGGCAGCGCTGCCGTCAGCGTTCTAACTTTTCTGCTTTCAGAATTTTGCCCATGCGTTTCCTGCATCACTTGAAATTCTGACGACAGCGTTGCTGGCAGAAAACCTGCTAATATGTTTTCAGCATTACGGTTAATTTTCACAATACATATATGAAATATTGATTTAAGAGCGTCATGTCACGAGTCATGATTTTACCGCATGGTATCGTTTAGACGCACATATAATCTTTACTCGTAAAGAGTTGGAACAGGAATTAATATTGTGCTCAAAGAAACAACCAAAGATATTTTTTAATTTATTTTTATTAGTTGGTAGCAATTACATTTTAAATTTGGAAAAAACGTAAAAATGCAATTATATATATATATTCAATTAGATATTAATTAAAGTAAATCGAAACTAATTTCTCGTCTTGTTTAGAAAAATGCGATGTCAAAATAACAAAAATCACTTTTTTATTTCTATTGCCAACAATTAAAAATAAAAGTATTTACTAAAACTGCCATGGTGGTGAACATTAAAACTACAGGTAGAAAAGAATTATTCCATACCAGCAGAAAAGTTGGATTAAAACTATTCCGATTTGAAATTATATATACGAGTATATGAGATTATTGTTGTAAATTTATAAAAGACCACAATTAACTTAATTTGTTGGAATCATATAAATCAAATAGTGAGTCATTCAAATACCATAGGATAACGTCGTGTAGTACTTGATCCATCTAGATGTATAAGAGCCCCTATTCGAACTTCTTTCAATAAAACTTAAAATATTAGGTATTCAAATTTTTATTTCCCTTTGAAAATAATGAAAACGGACAATTTTATTTGTTAATTTAAATCTATTGGCACAATGAGCTTCTGTAATATTTTTCTACAGAAAAATAGAGAAAAGTTCAAACTTCAATTAATTCATAATTGGATTCTAGAAAACCCTTAAAACTGTGCGAAAATCTACTTGGGAAATGAATAAATAACGAGCTTTTATAAATATTGTAGTTGAGTTCCCTGAATTAAAAAAGGCTGTGTTAAAAATGGTGTTTTTTCGGACTTAAAATCAGCGTTTTTATTTCATTTTAAAATTGACTTAAAATCTGTAATGAAAATGATAGAAAAAAGGCAGACTTTATTAATGTATATCATAAGTTATTTTGAAAATGATTTAACAAGTGTATTTATAAATGGCATAAAATTTATGTTTTATATTTTCATTAATTAAACGCATGTATTTCTATGTGTATTAAAAACAAATGTAAATTTTATGTTTATATTGTGAAATAAAATATGCCTTTTTTAAGTCATTTTGAAAATGAATTAAAAAATATATTTGTAAAATGACATAAACAGTGTTTTTTTTTTATTCATTCCAAAGAAGGAATAGAAAGAATAGAATACTGATCACGTGACCTTAAAATATTCCAAACAGAATGTAATAAAAAAACGATTTGGACGGAATGGAATAGATATTTGACAGTCATTTTTTTAGTTTTCTATTATTTACAGTGTTGTGTATTACTACATTAAAAAACAAACAAACAACCCTTCAAAACAAAGAATACGGCGACTAAGATTAAAAATATTTCTTTCGTTCTACCTTTTCATCCAGTACGAAAAGAATACGTTCCAAACGTCTAGAATAAATAAAAAAATAACAAAAAAAAGGAATAGAAGGAATGGAATGAATAAAAAAACAAAATATCTCATGTTCGGAACGTCCGGAATATTTGGAATGAATAAAAAAAAACACTCAAAGTATGCCTTCCTTGTGTCATTTTGAAATTAAATTTGTTTTTGTATAATACCTTTAATAAGTCCGAAAATTTGTTAAAAATATCACTTAAAAAGGTACCATTTTTTCATATAAAAACACATTTTTTAAATCCATATTTTTAATTTCAGCCTTTTTTAATTCAGGGAGCCTTGTACTTGGGTTTCTCTCCATTTTATTTCTAAAAACACAATAGCAATGAAAACAAAAACCTAATTTTTGTACAGGATTTTTTTTATATTTTTGGACTTCTTTTAAATTTGAACGAATATACTCTCACAAAAAAAGATCAAATTCATCAACTTAATATTCAGGATGCTGTACATATGTATATACAGGTCGGAAATAATTAAGGAATAAAAGACTTCTATATATATTTTTATTCATTGATATTCAATTAGTTTCAATAATTTATCAGTAATAAACAATTAAAAAATTGATTAATAACAAATTGTTAAATACGATTCAAGATACCGGATCCCATTCAAACACTACCGACATTTTCTGGCAAAAATACACATTACTTACACGAATTCATCACAAACGCAGATAAAATCATATGCCAAACCGAAGGTATAATAAAAGTAGGTCAAACATCCCACACATTATTGAGAGCAATCAGAAATAAAATTACTAACGAGACAGACATCGTTTTGATCACATACAGTACCAACATAAATTGGAATGACATTAAAGCAAATCTCATTTCGCATTACAGTAATAAAAGGAAGGGGACTTTTTTAATCCGTGATCTACACACGATTTATAAAGGTGGGAATACTATCGAAAGCTTCTATGGTAGAATTATGGAAATTCAGCCAGCCATAATAAGTTTCGGACGGTTATCAAATTCCGAAATCATAGTTAATATACCAAAGATAAATTGCATCAGGAAATGTGTCTAGCCGCATTCCATTCCAGGAATAAAATAATTACTAGATCAAGCATTAAATCTAGAGATCCCCCAACAATCTCTGATACGATCAATTTATGTTTGTGTGAACAAAATATGTATTACGTTAGGGATCAAAAACCTATGACTATATTGTAATAACATAATTGAATTAAAACAAACTCACAGACCTGTTTTATTTTTGCCATTGAGCCCAAACAATGTCTACTACAATCATAAACGGTTTCGTTTTAGGCCTCAAGGCCAAACAGCGCTCAACATACTACCCTTTCGCCGAAATTATAGAACTCCAAAAACACTATCACCGCTTCCTAAACAGGAACCCCCTCCAATACCCAATAAAAATAATAGAATCGAACCCATGGAAACTCAAACGAACCAAAATAATTATAGTCAACCAACTCACTTTTATCCACACCAACAATATAAATTCACACGAACCTCGAAAGACCAATGGGATATATAAACTCTCATTCCACTAACAAACCCATGTTACCCTATATTGAACTATAAACCTCAATTTCAAACTAAAATTTCTTATATAGATACGGGATCGGAATCTAGTTACATAGACCCCAAATTCATCATATCTGCGACAATTAAACGTATAAAACCTATATTCGTAAAAACTCTTTTTCAAAGAACATGAAATAAACCATCAATGTAATAGCCCAGGACACTCCGAAATCAAAACAAAAGAACCGCTATCCTTCTATCTATTCAAATTCAAATTCCACCAATATTTTGATGGGTTAACAGGTCTGGACTTAATTAAACAATTAAAAATAAAACTTGACTTTAACAAATCGGTGTTGGAAACCAAGAAAGTCACTAAACCATTTATTTATGGCCCAATTATACATCTCCAATTCATAATATCCCTCCTAGAAGTGATGTACGGCGACTCTTACATCAAACCCATTCAAATAACTTCCCAAACTATAATTCCAGAAGGGATTTATAAGGTAAAAGACTAACAAATGTTAGCTGAAGTCATAAATTTTTCTAGTAATGAACAAACTGTTGTTTTCGAACACCCAATTAAAGCAGATCCGAATTCCAACTACAAAACAGAATTAAACCATCATTCTATTTACAATACAAGGGATCCAAGGATAAAGAAACACATGACCCTGAAGAGAAAATAGCCGTATAAAAATTATCTCAAAATTATGAAAGTATCTGAAAAAAAGAATCAAGAGCTAACATTTACAAACGCAGTGAAGCATTCTAGCGTAAGAGCGCAGTGAAGCTCTAAATTATTTTACCATTCTGCATGTAATATCAGGTTCGTCGTTTTTGGTTTTATGTAGGCATTGATGTCTTTATTTTATGCAGTATTCATATATTATCAAAGGTTCATTTGGTTTCAAAATAGTATACCGTAATAGGCTTTGACAAAAACGCCAAAATTTAAATTTACATCTCAATTACCGTAGTCGTATCACTTCATGCAACGTAACTGTGGAACTTCTTGGTTACTAGATTATAAAATCAAAATTTACTAAATAATTTTGTACGAAAAATGCAATGAATATTTTTTAAATCTTATAGCAAATTCTTTCGAAACAAAATTTTGATCTTAGATCAAAAAAATGACTGACAATGCAATAAACTTGATCGAAATGTCATTGAAATGCATTGCATTGCCAGTCATTTTTTTGATCTAACATTTTGTTTCGAAATAATTTGCTATTAGTTGGCTTCCTTAGTTTGAAAAAAAATCTATTTATTTGTCGCGTGATAGTAGTCGCAAGGAAATATTTATACAGCAAGAGTAGAATACTAAGATTAAAAAAAACAGTCGCAACGAGTTTGCTAACAATTATTTTGTTAGTTTCGATTTAGTAATCTAGTAACAAAAACAAAGTATTCGCATCGCATGAAGTTCAAATTGCAAAAATGGTAAAGATTTTTATAGTGACAACAGAAAAGCATTTGTTCTCGCCAACGACTAGATGTTATTGGTAAATTTGTGTGGATTCCGATTATCGTTACAAAGGGAATTATTACACTTCTACAAAAACTTGGTAGTCCTTGAAAAATCATCTTAAAAATATAGATGGGATGGTGTTTCTTCAGAAGCCGCCAATAAATTATTTCAAGAAATAGAAAGCGTTTTAATGCACAATAAAGTATTAAAACAAGATACAATTATATCTTTCTGCTAAATGTCTGGTAATTTTTAATTCCTAAATCATCATACCCGTAAAAGTGGAAAATCAGCTTGAAAAATATATTTAATACTTATATTTAAACTTAAATTATTTTTGCTGTACGATGAGTACGAACCACAACGGTGTGGTTTTCGTTCATTACATAAAAATATTTTTATTTTTTCCGTTTTACCTTAATCCAAATTTATTTTAGTAGATTTAAGATTAAAACGTAAAAATTGGATTTAATACAATAATATTTTGGTTCTCAATCCCGCATACAGCATCTCCATTCAAATGCGTTTTGTTGTGGATTATTATAATTGTTTTGGAGGTGATTTAGTTCAAAATAATTTTAAGTTAAATTTTTACTTATTGTTGGTTCTTTGGAGTTGTAATCGTCGTTAAGAGGGCGCACCATCTAATTACGACCAATTAAAATTTATTTATTCATTTTCAGGAAATCTAAGAATCGTTTTGTATTTTTAATTATTATTATACGTATCAATAATGAATCTAATTTAAATTTAAAATCAATTAATGGAAATGAAACAATTTATTCTTTGCTATTTTAATTAATATTTAAATACCGCCGTATCTGTTAAAATATATATACTATTAAATAATTAACACAACACAATCGTAGCACAACATTATAATTAACCAAATAATTTATATGTAGATACGTATAATATTATAATGTTGCAAATTAATTTAAATTTTAATTGCAGAGAATTTACTTAATTGGTAATTACGTGTTGGGAAAATTAAAATTCCGTTTTGTACAGCGTAATGAAGGAAAATTGTTGTTTTGGTCATAACACAGTAAAATAATACTATTAAATTGTTATTATTACGGTAAGTATATATACAATACACTAAATATATACAAACTAATGAAACAAGAAAATCTTCTTACAAAGTTGGACTAACTAAGACTGCTGCAGACGTATTCTTTGAACCAAATGCTTTATTTTTACGTATACAAGAAAATAATTAACAATTAAGGAAAACAATCTTCAATATATATACTACTTACGTTTAAGAAGCAATTTAACCTACTATCGTACTGTACATACAAAATTGGAAAATTATTTTATTTTTATAACCAAAACAGTATTATGTCAAAATTTAGATAGGCGAGCTGCTTTACGCCATAGAGTAGACGTAAAAGAGTAAAAACGAACTTTAGAGCTTTCCATTCCTTACTCGGTATAATGATTAATTATGCTGTTATACTTTACGAAATGAACATTTTTGTTCGATCTTATACACAACAAGTATATGTATATATAAAATGGTATAAAATTGGGTCAAATTTTAAATATTTTGTTGACAAGTCATTAATTAAATAAAGATAAAAAATTCATTTTCATTCATGTGGTTTTTATGCTATCTCGTATATATTTTACCATATTCCAAGGATTTTTTTTAATGCCATGCGGATGAAAATTTATAGAACGAAGATACGGGTGTGGAAAATTGAGAAACATAAAAAAAATATTGGTGTTTGTTGTGTGTATACACATAGATAAAGCTTTATGTCTGTAAAGTTTATGGTTTGTCATCTCTATAAAAATTGGAAAATAATTTCAAAATGAAATGAAATTCAAAGGTAGGCGACCTGTAATAATGAGTATTTATGGGAAGCATAAGAGAATGAGATTCATAAAGTACCTCCTTTAGAGCTTTAATCGGAAATATGTGGTTTCCTGGTTGATGAGATAATTGATCTGGTTTGAGAACAGTAAATTGATTTTTTTTAAAGGGAGTTACAGCTACGAGTAGTTCATGCTATTCGGGAATTGATTTAACTTGAGTTATTTTTAGGCAATCTGCCGACGGGCTTCAAGTTCCTATTTTCAGTTTTTTTTTATTGATAAAAGTTAGCTCTGGGCTATAAATGAGAGGATTGAACTTGAATTAAATGCATTTCTGCAAAAAAAAAGTTAGAAATTAATGGACTGTTTTATAATCTGTCAATTCGATCGTTGCATTTTTCGATAAGCTCTGATAAAATTTGTCCCGTTGTGATACAAAACCACTTTTGGTCGTTGAAACGTAAAGGGTCTGAGTGTAGCCAGAAATTTCCGGCTAGAATTGCAGATGTAATAATTAAGAAATTAATAAATCTTAGCAAATTTTAAATAAATATCAGACTTGGTGTTTTAGTACAATCCGTATATGTCAATCCGTAAATGACTGAAAATTACAGAACACCCTCACCGAGAAAATATTGTAAAATATTTAATGTTAAACAATTGTTTCGGGAACCCTTTTCTACAATAACTTGGTTCTTCGAAAAAGATTATTTTGTTTCTTGTAGTCCTGCGAATTAAAGAAATCGGCGATTTTGAAGTCGTTTAATTGGTTCCACATTGAAATCACTCTCGGTAAAACTGAGAACTTCAAAGGTTTAATTTTCAAATAGAAAATTTCTAAAGCATTGCGTATAACTGAAACGAAGATTTGTTATTCAAAATGCATATGAATGAGTGTTACTTTACAGTTGAACACCACAAACACTGCAACGCATTTCTTTGCAGTTGGCAAAGCGCAACCTGTGCGTACCTTTTGTTTGTTCAGATTGATAAAAAACACTTATTCTGATTTTAATTTTAAAAGCTTTTATTTAATTTGAGCCTACAAAAAAATTTGTTTATTCAATTTAATTTGATGGCGGGGCTAGGGAGCCACGGCGATGCATGTGTCCTCGGCATGTCCAATATAGAAAAGAACCACTTTTCTAATTTTTGCTTTTGTTTTTTTTATTTAATTTATTTTTATTTTGCAATTGCGTTGGATGGGTTTGAATAAGTTTCCGCTATTATTCACAAGAATTACGACGGTTGGAAAATTGGAAAGCCGTCGACTGAATTCGAAAAACGCGTCGACAACGAGAAGAAAGAACAATATGAGCAGACTCCTTGACACACTCGTGTGTGAATAAAGGGTCATATTGATATTCCCTTTCGTCCAGCTGTGGCACTGGCTTTCCCTTGGAATGGGGAATTGGGAAAAATATTTTCATAGCATTTTTGTATAAAATATATTTTTCTGGGCTACTGTTGGAATTAGTTTGGTGTAAATATTTTCGAAACAAAGTTGATTGGGAAACTTTTGTTCCACACAATTTTTACAGAAAATAATAATTCCTAATATATTTTTTTTTTCAAAAATATTTACACCAAACTAATTCCAACAGTAGGCCAGAAAAATACATTTTATAAAAAAAAAAAATATTTTTCCCAGAGAACCAGAATAGTGCCACTGATGTCAATTCTATGGCAGTACACAGATACAGACGGATGGCGTCGTTTTAGACCTTAGTGTGCATGAAAGTGTCATAATGAAATTTGCGATCTTGAGTCTAATAAGCCGTACAGTATAGATGGAGCTAGAGGGTACATCATTTATAAATAGAAAGAATTTCGGTTGAAAGTTACCACGGTTAACGAATAATAATGTGTGTGTAGAGCCAGGGATTTCGGAGACAAGTCTCTTGAGTGGATTTAACAGTGGACTTTTTATGATTTTCTACTAATGTGCTGCTCCGGTTTATTCGTAATTTGCGTGAGATTGCGGAACCATCCCCAAGAGAACACAAGCCTGGAGCAACCTAAAAAAATCACCGTGAGTGAGAGAAAACCCATATGAGTGTTTCACTTTCCTTGTATATTCGCTAGTGCTGTTAGAAAATAATTTCAACCAGACTGTTAGTTTTTTTTTGGGATAGAAAGAAAAATGAATGAAATGAAAACAAATGAACGAATTTCTACTCGTGGATTTTAAAGACAGGTGTGTAAAGTTGATGTTACTTTTTGAATAAAAATAAAATAATGAATAATTATTGATTGCATTCTTTTTAGAGCCACGCAAACAACTCGCACAACTGAGAGAGTTTGATTCAATTAGACATTCAGTCCAAGTTGAGAGACGTATTCATTTAATAAAATATTTTCTATAAATTGACTTTATGTCCAATTGACATAATATCGATTGATCTTATGTCAACCCACCGTAAAAGATTTTATATGATGAAAGTAAAAAAGTAATTTATACCACAACATTCTTAATATCATTCACTTTGCTCCCAATCAATTTTATTTACTCAGGCATAACAAAATGTTTTTTGTTGTATATTTATACTAAAGATTTCTCGTCTTATTTTTTTTTAAATGATGAAGATGATCCAAGATGAGATACATCCTTTTCATAAATGTATACATTTAAAACACATATCATACACAGATCACCGTAATCAAATCGTAATATAGTCAGAATATTACAACATTACTGATGTCTTAAATTGCAATGAACATGAAGACGTACTTAGGGCATATAAAGAAATACATATTTATAGTGAATGAATAAAGAAATCTGAATATAAGATTTTTATTTAAAAGTTGTCTGCATTTCTTTGATATATATCTCTCAAGATTCAAGTCGAATATAATTTATGGTAAAGTTTTTACAGAGAAATAAATTTATGAAACGAAAGTACCAAATCCATAAAATATACTAGTACATGTTTTCCAATTAAGTTTTATGGTTGAGTCGATATGTTGGTCAATTTGATTTGCCTGGATTATATTATTCATCATCGTATTTGTATATTTTCATGCTGGGTAGGACATGGACTTGTGGTAAACTAATCTAAAACGATCTATGGTAAAACTTACGTGAAGTAATTATAATTTATAAGTATGTATCACCCCCTAACCCCCCATCCCTCTTACTTTGTATAACCCAATAAAGTGAGCTCTAATATTCATACTTATTTTGATTTTAAAATATTTAAAAAAAAATATTTATTATGGTGAGATTGACGTACTTGTAGTGCGATGCGGGTAAAACTCGTTACTATTTATTTATCCAAAATGAAAGTCCACATAAATTGTACGGTCCAAGTATACAAGAATTTTATATTTGGGGTGCTATTATTCATAACACACGCTTCGTATATTGGTATTCTGACGAGCGTGATGATACAGGTTCAAACCTAAAATATAACCTGTTTTTCATGATTAAAGTACCGTAATCTACTAATTGTGCGGATTTTTGGGCTTGGTGTCTGGTGAGATCTCAAAATTAACATCCTGACATTATTTAGAGCTAACAACCAGCTTAAAACTATTGCAAATGCTTAACTTAACCGCTATGTGTGCCTAAAAACTCCTATCCAATAAATTTCGACCCGATTCCTACAGTCGCTGGTCTTTCCTTTGTAAGACATTAGACATACAATAGTAAATTTTAATCCGATAATAAATCTTGAAACCATTAACCTGATTTACGATCTTCAGTTTGTATTTCAAGGAGTCGGACAAAACTTTGTATAATTTTGGCTCTATATACTGTTCAGAACAGACAAGTTCATCAATCTTGTTATCCGCAAATTATTTTGTAGCATATGGTGATAAGGTATATATGTAATTGTTGTGCAGAGTGGGAATTGCGAATTTTGAACTATGGGCATTTATGAGTCATATACTATTTTTACGTGATTAATCGTGGACAAGTCGATAACTACTTGCAAATCAATGCAAATGCTTAATGCAAATTATTACCAAAGAATATTAAGTAAAACCTCTCTGATTCGGCCATAAAAATATCGAGTTTTTTGGTTAACTTACAAAGGCGGTCTTAACTTAAGTAAAATTATGGAAAAACTCATGTAAAATGTTCATCAAGATTAATATCTTGAATGCATAGCTACAACCGGCTTGTTAATCAGACCAGTTCTACTCTGAAAAATTTCTCCATTCTAATACCGATGTGATTCCGATGTAGTGGAATCGTTTCCGTTTCGGGAAACGAAAACATGACATTAGAAAAACGATAATTTGAGAAAGTATCAGATCAAACAGTGAGTGATTTGACAATGTTGTCGAATTGGCTAGACTGATGTGATATCAAAATTGTTCTTAAAAAAATTGTTCCGAAAATATTCGTTCTCAAACTTGTGACGAAATTTTAAACTATGTACGTTTCATCACCCTCACATATTAAATAGTTTATAATTCAGAATTTGTAGCTATTTAACATAATATCTATTTTAGGATCCATTAAATTCAAATGGTATAACTTTCTATAGTAAACTCGAGAACTAACATTATTCATGTTGAAATTACAGTAAGTTTCCGAAAATATTGATAGATGGCATTACAAACATGTCAAGGAAAATATGTTTGTCTTGGGTTTTCGTTACATTTATGATCAAAGTAATTATAATTACAATTATGAATATACATATTATATTAATTTTGTTTAAACTTATTACATTATAGTTTTTTGCTGGAAAATGACTTACTTTCGGATTATCAATCAGCATACAGACCAATGCATAGCACCACCTCTGCTTTGCTCAACATTACTGACGATATTCGGCGTAATATTGATTCTAATAAATTTACCGCATTAGCACTCTTGGATTTTTCTAAAGCGTTTGACTCAATAAATCATTATAAACTTTGTGTTAAATTGTCGTCGTTTTTTAACTTCTCAGGATCTGCATGTAGATTTATTTATTCATACTTAAGTTGTAGATCACAGCTTGTTGAAATTAATGGAATATTTTCTGATATTATGGAGCTAAGTTGTGGAGTTCCACAAGGTTCAGTTCTTGGTCCGTTACTGTTTTCGTTGTACATTAATGATATTTCTACTTGCTTTAGATTTTCAAAATTTCATCTCTATGCTGATGACTTGCAGGTTTATAATTATAGTGAAATATCGAATAAAGATGTTTGTATAACAAACTTAAACAGTGATTTATTAAGAATTGTAGAATGGTCGATACAAAATAATTTATTACTTAATGCAAAGAAAACTCAAGCTATTATAATTTATAAACGAAAGTTGAACAAGAATGATTTCCAAAATTTGATTCTGGGTAATGAGTTAATAACTTACTCGGATACAGTTAGGAACTTAGGACTCATTATGAATTCAACTTTGACTTGGGACGAACATATTGATAAAATGTGTAGTCAAGTGTATAGTATTTTGCGCTCTTTTTGGAAATTGACTGATTTTGCAAATTCTAGACTGCGACATAAATTATTTATGGCTTATGTTTTACCACATTTATTGTACTGTGATGTTGTATTGTTCGGTATGTATGGCTACTGTATGGATAGAATAAAATCTCTGTTCAATGCATGCGTTAGATATGTTTTCTCACTTCGAAAATTTGACCATATTTCTATGGTTAGCCATCTACTACTTGGTTGTGATATTAAAAATTATTTCGATTTTCGAACCTGCGTCTATATTCATAAACTTTTGCTTATTAAGAAACCTTCTTATTTGTATAATAAAATAAAGTTTTCTAATTCTGATCGCACACAGCATATTATATTACCGCATAATAACCATCGTATATTTCATTCTTCATTTTCTGTTCTCGGAATGAGTATGTTTAATAAATTACCCTTGTCGGTTCGCTTAAGTGATACGCAGCAAAAATTTATAAATAATTATAAAAAGTTTTTAGGATTTGAAATCCACTTTTGAAGTTTTTGCATTGCATTTATTGTTTTCCGTAATCTAATTTTTGTTGTATTTTCCTACCAAAAATAAAAAAAAAAAAAAAAAAAAATACCTTATGTTTATTATTACAATATTATCATTATTTAATTTTTAAATTTAAATTATTATTTTTATATTATTTTCAATGTATGTATTGTAAATATTTGTATTATATTCTTAATTTTGTATGTATTTTAATGTTTTGGGTTATTTTGTAAATAAAAGCTTCCTAGCTTAATTACATTTATAATAAATAAAATAAATATATTGCAATTTTAACGCGAGATCGACTGTGCTGCTATCTACCAACGTTTTTCGTGACTAGCAAGAATGGTTCGATTTTTTGGGCAATTACCTTTATATATTATTTATAATTCATTTAACTGTCATGATCGACAGAAATCGTCCATCTCGACAAATAAGTCTATTAGAGATGGCGGGTAAAGCAACTAATCTATTAATATATATAGATGATATTGGCAAGAAATCAAAAGTACTGGACTTCTGTGGAACAGAGTACTGAATCCAGCTTGAAGGTAATTTCTGTAGCTTTACCTACTCCATCAATATTGAACTGTAGCGGGTACTTTCTTTAACTATAAGAAACTCCGCACAATTATTCTCAACAGACAATTCTCTAAAAAAATCAATAAAAAAAATTAAAAAAGAATCAGTCTATTCAAATTTGGGACATTGCCGGAGCAACACATTGGAGCACCATCAACACTAACCAGTGAACAAACAAAAAGAACTATTTTTTCATAAAATAAAAATTATTATTTAAATTAAATTACCATTAAAGAAGTTGGGTTTTATTTATTATTATTAAATATTTAACAAGTGCTCCGCTTCACTTTCCGCCGCATTTCGCGGAATTTCGGAATTTATTTTGTTGAGACCCACATCAAAACAACATTTTGTATATATTCTTGAATAGCAGAGATTAGGTAGCAGCAGGTTAAAACTTTATTCGTTCATTTCAAAAAGTTTTCGTAAATCTATTGTAATTTTGGGTAATATGAATTCTATGGGTGTGAACCTAATTCACTGTGAACCATGAACAAGCAAGAACCCCATATGAAAAGTAGCATTTAACGAACCTTAATTCTAAGTTACCAGAAAACCAAAGTTTTTCAGATTAACTGTTTCGTACCAAGGGGTAAGGTTCCGGATGTATATCCAGCAAAACTTGGCACGAAAATGAAGGTGCGACAAATTGCGGGTTTTGTGTGGTTTTAACAGTATTGTGAACCAGACGCGCTAACACGAACGAAATAAAACATCCAATTCACAATAAAATTATAGTGTTGGTATTTGGTTGTTAATTACAACCACACTCAAGCTCTCTTGTTTTAATTTTTTATTTTACATATAATTTATTGACAACTTTTCGCTATGGTGGTTGATGACAAAGAGGAATTTATTTTGTTTTATAAAATATTAATTACAATAATGTTAGTCTTTTTACCATATAGAGGGTTATCAATCGCTTCGTAATAATTTAATTGCCACTAGATGGCATTACATATTAATTATTATGCGTATTAAACGCACCTCTATAGTAGCAAGGTGTTGAACTAATATTGCATTGGGTTAGTGCAATTTGAACTACTTTTTATAATAACCTTTGTTGTAGTGCATAAACGTCAACTAGTTAATAACAAACTGGTAAGTAAATAATTATATTATAATGAAATTGCATTTAGCTTAAGTTAATATTATTATTTTAGGTAAATGATTATATGGAATATGATTTATTTGAAATTTTTTATGTTTTTTGTAATAAAACACTCCATCCAGCTTCTGTTTTAGTTATTGTTCTATTTGTTTATGTAATAATTCACAAAACATATTCTGATGATGCCAATGTGGCGAAATATTAAATAAACAAATAGAGCAATAACTAAAACAGAAGCTGGATGGAGTGTTTTATTACAAAAAACATAAAAAATTTCAAATATTAACTTGACCAGCATTTCACAACATTAAATTAGGAATATGATTTATAGGTAAGTAACTAACTACTTGTTGATTAATATAAGTGAAATTCTACGTTAATATTTGTGTTACAATATGAATGACATAATTTGTTGTGATTACCAATTTGAAGATCAAGTTCAAGGACAAATTATGTTATGTACATTGTTTACATATGATTTTGGTTTGTTATCTAATAATATTTAAACTAATTTCTAGGTAATCAAGATGAATTTCATCCACTGACAAATGGCAATTGCTAAAGTATTCATGTGATGTATTTTAGGTAGAATATGTGTTTCAGGTTGAGAATTTTTTCCAGGTAAGTATGACTGGACCCAAACGCAAACATTAACTGAATTACATATTACATCGCCTGAGCATCGGGAATCAAATAATTTTTAAGAATATTTTCAACATACTTAGTACTAGATACTACTTGTTGATTTGACACTCCTTTCCATGCAGCTGTAGCACCCCTTTTCTGAAATTTCTCCTCAAGCCATCACAGCTGAAACATCTTGAAACCTTTTCACGGCTAATTTATTTGGTTGAATGCTTCTCAACTATACACTAACCATCAACTACACGATCATGCTGTTTGTTATGAGGGTCTCATTAAGAAAGAACATCTTTTTATCTGAAAACAAAACTTTCATCACCATCGTAATAGAACATCTTCGAATTAGCGATACTAACTTTCTTCTGAGTGTCAGTTAATCAACAAGTTTTTTGTCTTTCAGTGTTTTAAGTGCAGATCCTTGTGGCGTATTCGATGCATTGATGAGGGTAGATTGGCAGCAAGCTTTTTTATATAAATCACATAGGAATCATCTAATTCGTTTTGTTACAATTTCACAAATTTTTTTGGGTGCACACTTCATGAACCTGCGCTGACATGTTGTACCATCACATTTTCGATACTTTATCGAAGATTATATCTTGCTTCTTTAGAATAAAATGTGACACTATTTCAGATTTTATATCATTTACCAGTATAGGAACCAATCGCACATTTTAGTGGAAAAAAATATTCGATATAATTTTTTTCATTTAAATCAAAATGCATATATGCAGCCAAACTGCTATACAAATTTTGTGCATGCAATCCACAAAAAAACTAACTAAATTTAGACAAAATTTTATCAGTACATATGGAGGTACAGATAAAATGTTTTTTATTATTTTCAAAGCGAATATTTTTTTATTTAGAAAGATACAATCAAATTCTGAACATATTTATATTTTTATTGAAACAATGAATGGATGCTTTGACCTACATATATAATTTGACTATATTTATTTTATAATACATGTATATGTACATGATCCAATTATTTAAGTATTTTTATTTGGAATTATATAAGTCAGTACTCGGAACCAGTTATAATTAAGAACATATATGTAGATTTTTGATCCTCTTTAAAATAAACATTTTTGTTTGTTGAACTCAAAAATAAATATGTATTTCAATCAAATTTAAAATAAGCGGCGACAAATTAACACAAATCGAAACGTCAAATACCAATGCGTAATGTCCAGTTGTTTGTAAACATAATAAAGTAAATCAAAGTTGCACATACGTCTGCTATGATTAAAAAAATATTAAAAGTTGAACGTACGTTTTTCTAGAATTCACAAGAAATTATATCGAATATTTGTTTCCACTAAAATGTGCGCTTGGTTCCTATACAGGTTGCTAGATTGAAAAATTGTGATATTGTACTCCATTTCTATCACGAAATAATTTGTTTTCGATATTTGAACGAAATTAGAGAGACAATTTGTTCGCATTTGTACTAGTAGGCTGTGATAGCTATAGAAAATAAATAATCCATAAATGAAACAATTGTCCATTTTAGTTTAGGAAAACGAGAAATAAACTTCGATAAAGCATCGAAAATTGTGATGGTAGAACATGTTAGCACTGGTTTATATTTTATTTTTATCGTGCCTTAATCTTCTCTGTGCTCGATATACGAGTTTGCGGTGATACCAATGGGTAGCTTTTTAAAAGTATCACTTTGTATGAAGCCTTGCTGATGAAATTTTTAAAAACAATTTCACTTTTTGTTTCAATAAAACAATCACATGTAATCATTATCTTGATAATTTTGTTTCGAAGACTACTAAGATCCATCAGAGGCTGGATGCAAAGCGAATTTTCGTCATCGATTACGATCGGTAATGTTAATAAACACAACTAAGACCCTCTGTTGGAGTGCAGAATTCAGCGCCGACCCACCGTCCATGTCAGTTTACAGGTTGACATGGAGCTTGCAATGTGCAGGTGGTATACTGTAATTGTGTGAATGGGTGGTCTGTGCGTGAATGAAAGGGGGGTATTAATTGACCTTCAAAGGACATTAAATCCACTGGACAATTAATACTTCCTTTATAAAAAAAAAAAAAAAAAAAAAAAAAAAAAAAAAAAAAAAAGATGAAATAATTAAAAAAAAATATCAGAACTAATTAGTCAAATGATCATTTAAAATGATGGAACAGTTAATGTGAAAAACTCTGTATATTGGTTACATGTGAAATTATTATCGTTGGCCTTTAGTTTGGCTAAAAAACTTGAACTAATTGGGAGCGCGCTGAAATTTGAAATGGCCTTACTTTAGAATTAGGTCGCGACATGGATATTCTACGTATGCAACAACCCAACGCGGTCAATAGTTAAACTAGCGGGCTACAACCGGAATCACCACAGGCTGTTCTGAGAAGCCAAAGATTACGCCATAAATATGAAGAAGCTCAGTCAGTTTTGGGATAGCCTCTGCACATGTGTTGAAATTCAATCGGAAGTTTACAAGAACAATAATAATGAACTAAAAGATTCTAAATTAAATTTGTATACGGATATGCAACTAGGACTATATTAAAGTTATTAAATAAAAAGCTAAAGCGTAAAACTCTAACGGGTATTTATCCACCGGATAGTCCAACGCGGGAAAATTGGCGTCGCTTAGAGTATATAGGAAAAACGAGCCAACGGATTAGCAACATCGTGTCCAGTTATACCAATATTAGTTTTGCTTTTTAATAATAATAACACAATAAAGAAAATGATTTTTAATAATAAACCTAGAGTTGATCGCCTTTCCAAGTCTGGTGTTTATAGGATCAATTGCAATGATTGTGGTTTCTCCTATATTGGTCAGACTGGGCGCAATTTTGGAGTTAGAGCTAAAGAACATTTATCTTGTTGCAATCAATCAACTTTCCATAACCATTTAACTTCAGAAAAACAGACAGCTAGCTTGAACAATTTAGACATATTACATATACAACCCAAAGGCAGACGTTTAGATACCTTAGAATCTTACGAAATTAGAAAATCAATATATCTTAACCAAAATATCCATAACGAACAGAGAGAAATCCGGTTCTCACCAATTACAGACCCCACCCTTTTCTATTCTCACGTACGCAATAATATACCTTGAATTTTGTTACTCAACCTATGACTCATCGCCTACCTGCGCGATCCGTAGATTAATTTTTATTGCTTATTTTCTGTCCCTCCTTCTTTTATTTATATTTTGCTTTTTCTACTATATAACAAAATTTTTACTAATACAAATCAGAAGATACTCCTGATGATGACCTAACAAGTCGAAATCGATCGAGTGATTTTTTAAACTTTTTGAAAAATATTCAGTTCCGATCCAGTTCCAAAATTTAAGCGAAAATGACCATATATAAAATAAACTGGTTTTCAACCAACAATTCGGCATTGCTCAGACGGATTGGTCGGGTAGGATGAAACTTCATACTTAACGTTTTCCAAAAATTGGGAGATCCCAGTGAATTTTGGCAAAATTAGCCTTCCTTAGGAGCTTTTTCGAATATTTCACTATGGAAGTGACAGCTTCTATGGGGGCATTTTAGTTTTATGCATGTAAATGTTTTCAAAAGTAACGACTATACACTAACAGATTGTAACTTAATTTCGCAACAACACCGGTTTACATTATTTATTCAAAATTTAAATTGAAAGGACGATATTTGATATAAAACTTTTATCACAAATAAAAGTCCCTGCGTACAGTCCATATGGATTGATCAATCGAGAAGAAACTTCATACTTAAGTTTTTCCATAAATTGAACGGTCCCAGTTTTTGATCGTAATTGATGCATCATAAGTGGTCCATCTTCCATAGAAGCTTTTGCGAATATATTTTGAACATTATGTAACATTTACGAAAAAACTATTGACGACTGTTAAAGTTCTAGCGCATTAAAAATAAGCTCATTGCGGGTTTTATTCTATGAAATTTTAGCACGGCATACTTTATGAAAATAAAAATTAGCATACAAAAATATCCGGAACAAGCTTATTTTTTCCCCGTCAGATCCACTTATAATTGTCTATAAAAAGAAGATTGTAAATTAAATTTTATACAAAATTAACTCAGATCCTATTTAAAATGTTACCGGAAATGACGAGTTTTTAAAAAAACTAATTATTTCACCAAAAAGCTTGGTCTAAAGTTTTTTTTTCCATAAATTACGAGCTTTTTTAATTTTAATTTTTGCAATGAAGAATAAATTTCCAACAAGGGTTGCATTTCTTGGTTTTCTGAAATTTAAGCAGGAATAATTATTTCTGATTATACAAGACAAGTTTTATCAAAAATCCGTTTATCGCTTTAGAAATTAAGGTTGGTGTTTACAATAATTGCTTCAATGCATATAAGCCAGAATTCTTACACAATAAAAAAATGCTTTCATTAGAAAACCGTGGAATGCCAGAAATTTGTTTAACCTTTATTCTACTTGGGGGCTCTATTCCTGGAAATTCTGAACTAAATCTGCATAACATAACAATATACACTTTTGTTAGGTCTGTAAAGACATCGGACACATTATAACACCATCCAAGCAAATGGTCAAGGAACTATAACTAATATGTCTTCTCCGCTTGAGCATTCTGTGTAGGACCGCTAATGTTTTCTCTACGTAGACATGATTTAGCAAATTAATAAAAACCCAAAAAATTAATAAATTAGATTTTGTAAGTCTAAATAAAACGTGTATATATTTTGTCGTGTCATTTCAAGTTTATCGTATGCAACTATGATTCGTGGCTGTTGTGGTGGTAGATACAAAATTGAAGAAAATAAAATTTTCGAGCAACTAATCTAATTTTCTTTCAGTTTCGATTACATCCGATTTCACTGTGTATGTCGCAGTGTGTATACCTAAGAATATAAGCATTTCTATTGTCTTTTTTTGGAAATTTTCTTACAGTCATTTAACATAATTATATGATGATGATGATGATGATGATAGTGTAGCAAACAAGCTTTCGACAAAAACTGTATATATAAAGTAGAAGTATAATTTTCTGTAAAAAACAACTTAAAATTTGAAACCTGATTTCAAGTTGCTACTGAAAAAAAAAATTGGTACACAATTTTTTCCTTATCATTACTTCGTCTATAAAGAAAGAGTAAGTCACACAAAAGGTTAAAGGATTGAATTTGAATAAGACTACTTTTTACGGTTTTTTTATATTTGTGGAAGGTTAAAGGTTTATATATAGTTTATTGGATTCATTTATATTGTCAAATAAACTGGATAGAATAGGTTTTCGTTTTATAGAGGTTGGATACCTTGGAATGATAAATGAATATATGTAAGATTTATATCGTTTTGAATGATGAATCAAACTTAATAGTTCAGTGAACCTGATTTATATAAATCTTCGATATATAGGTAGGATGGATTTAGTAGGTTAAATATTATTTGTCCTTTAAAGCATTATACCGAATGAAATTTAATTACAATCTATAGAAACTCTTTGTCTGTCCGACTTTTGTTTCAACATGATGATTTTCTATGATAATGATTCGATGTTTATTTTATGATTTATATGATGGACAATACAATTCGTGTGTTTATTATGAACAGTTTAACTAGCCATGGAAGCCACTAACCCTCCCGGATGGTAAGCACCTACAAAAGAAAACCATATCTGGCTTATCATCCTCCACTTGATGGCTCCTTACAAATGGCGCCACAGCAGGGACCCCAGATTTCGTTAATGTAGAGCACGTGCATTCTTAGTGATTTCTGAATGAATTCAGAATGTGTCCCTGTGGTCACGTAAAACTTCACGTGTGGCATTCAGAATTTTTTATCGTTCATGATGTTTCAATTATCTTAATAACAGTTGATGGCTATAAATAATGTTTGTAATATGTTAATTGATTCCAATAGGTAAACGAAATAAAAGATTATTTGATCTTAAGTGGATTATTTGCTTCGTTAGATAACCTTTTAAATCTGCTACCCAAGTTTCTCAAAGACTACTGAAACGTCGTATTGGATATACTCCAGAAAATATCCCAATGTGCCTTATCCACAAATTAAGCAGGTTCTTTTCGGAAGATTTAGTAGTTATGACTCGGAACGTGAAAGCAGGAGAGTAATTGAATCGGAAAGACAAACGGAACACAGTATATTAGTGGCTTTAACCATAGAAGCATGAATGGCAGAATATTTCGCATTTTTGCCAAGTATGAACTACTGGAAATCATCAAGGAAAACATGTGTATTGAACTTCAAAAGGATAATTTGCGATAATTACCGCAAGTTGAGCAAATATCGCAATTGTTTTCTATTCAAGGTTTTCGAAGCACAGAACGTAATGTGGTCAATAGTTTAACTGTTGGAACTGTCGGAGCCTTGGGCATAGATATCAAGACTGTAACCATGCTAATCTTGGAATTTTCTGTTTCGGGGTGGTGGTAAGTGATGTGATAAAATCACAGTGTACCCAACGCATAGAAAGAAACTCGGGAACCGTGCTAGTAGGAACACCGCGGGACCACCTCTTGAGATAACATTAGCATCACGGGGTCCTAATCTGTAAGATAGCAGCCAAGAAAAGAAACACTAAGTATTAAATTTTTAAAACATCAAGAGGGCTGACTCACGTATGAAGCAAAGAGAGAGAGAAAAACTCTCGTATGACGCAAACAACTGGGTCAGAGCACTAGTTATTGAAGAAATCGTTGAGCAGTAAGTAAAGTAAAATTATGTGAAAATACTATCTGCTCATGATTCTTGGCCTCACATAAATATTTATCTTGGTGGCATTGAACTTTGAGGTTGGAGGTTTCTACAGTTGAATTTAAAACGCATAAAATATCATCGATGTCGTCGTGATGAGAATGGCAACTCTTGGGCATGTTTCATGAAAATGTCATCAACACTTAATCCAGGAGTCTACAATGATGAGGTGTCTATCAAGGAAGGATATACCCTTAGGGCCGATTTCATAATTTAAACAACCTTTCTGCCCTGAAAGTGCAGCAAAATCATTTTGACTAAAATGATTAGATTATGACTAAACTAATAATTATTTATAAATTAGTGCTTAACCAGTTAACATAATATCAAATAAAAAATCTATGAAAAGCTATGCGGTATAAGATAGCGGAAATTTGACAGCGGAAAATAAGAGGTTACGTTACTCGCCGCAATTGGCTAAAATAGCCTAGGTCATACTGAGACTACATGGAAAGTTTGGGTAAATTTTATGGATTAGAATTTCCACAATTTGCCAATATATGTATAACAATTTGGTCTAAATATAATAGATAGATATAGACCAAATTGTCTATATCTATCTATTATATATAGACCTAGAGAATTAATACGCTTAATTTTTTCAAACTCAACCCTAAAATGACCCCTAAACATGATCCGATCCGTTTAAATTTTTCAGGGTAGGTCGACATAAATATAGCGGTGTGCCTTTGCTAGAAAAATCAGAAAAATTCCATCGGGAAGTACCTGAAACGGGTACCGCAGGTATTTTCAGCAAAATTTTGTCACGACGATAGAATGCCATGACAAAATATGTTTATATTGAATCTATGATCATGCGCATTACACCGTGACAATGACAAAATTTATTAAAATTGCCGATGTTTTTGTCATAACACTGTGATGACAAAATGAGTAGAAAATTTGTATTTGAATCTCAATTAAACAAAACAGAGAACATAAAATATATTTTTACATACATTTTGGTGTTAATAGTTGTGAGTGTAAAAATACAATTTTGTCATGACACTCTATATCTATTTAAGATTTAAAAATTAACCGCGTATATGAATTTACTTTATTTTTGATAAAAGTGCATCAAATTTACATCTTAAAAAATCTTCTTAATCATTTCTTAACCAAAAATTCAACAAAATGTATTCACGTGACTGATTATTCAGTCACAGGTCAGCTAGTACATATATAAAATTCTAGTACATAAATTTTCCCCAAATTTTCCATGTAGTCTCAATATGACCTAGGCTATTATAAAAAAAAACCGAAAGTATCGATTACTAGTGGAAGTTTTTGAGGTATTGGCCAAAAACTGAAAATACATAACTTATATGGTTGCAGATAATCAAAAAATCAAATCATTTCAAAGTCAGGTGTTAGAAAACGGTTTAATTCTCACTCTAACAAAGATATTTGTGAAACATTAGAGCAAAACAATTGAGTTGCAAGGAAAGGGAGGGGAGGTTAAAATCATATAGATTCATAATTCCTCGTGGCACATTGAAACCGTAGTTGGTGAAATTAAGACCTGAAAGTGTTTAGCACACCAATATAAAGTTGTAGCAATGTTTACTAGAAATTCCATTTACTTTCGATGATTGTACGATTACCAAACAGCATGAAACACCATTTCCTAGCACACATTCAAAAATTTTCGAATTTAGTTTGAATTAGTATTTGATGTAAGAAACCAATCTTATTTATCCAAATGCTTGTAAATCTCTAAAATTTTTTTATTTGAAAGAGAACAGCATTCAGCAAAATACTAAAATTCTTTTATATTTGAAATTTTTTAACTCGGCCCCTATACGGATCGCACACAGGTGTTCGAAGTGGATCTGAATGGTAATTAATGTAAGAAACAAATCTTACCTAACCATGTGCTCGAAAATAAAAACCACATGGTCATCAATCCAAAAGCTCGGAAATTTCAAATGTTTAAGAATTTTTGTATTACACTCAATGATATCACCCGAATAATAAAAATTAAGATTTCCAAGCTTTTGATTAGGAAAGATTGGTTTCTTACATCAAATACTAATACAAACTATTTCGATCATATCTGAGCGGTCCGATAGGGACCGAGCTACATTTAATATTTTTAAGAATTGTTGTATTACATTCAGCGAAATTCTCTTTCGAATAACAAAAATCTCATTTTCGTATTACACTCAAAGATATTCTCTCTCAAATAACAAAAATCTAAGAAATTTACGAGCATTTGGATATATAAGATTTGTTTCTTACATCAAATAGAAGTTCAGGGGCGGCATGTTGTACCAACACTATTTTTGATTTTCGACTTAGTTTATGTCTCATTGTTCACGAGTAAAATGGCAGCCTATTTCACTTCGAAAATCACGCCTTCTTTTCTAATGTGTTCTCTGTCAGCTTGCTCGAGTAAAACATCGCTCTATTTTTTTTTCTACTACGCGAAATAGAATGTTAATTGATTCCTGTAAATTGAGACATAAACTAAGTCGAAAGTCGAAAATAGTGATAGTACAACATGGCCGCCGCAGAACCATTTCGATCACCTCTCTTCTGTTCGTAGTGTATTTTGTTTTAAAAATTTAACTTAAAACTAGTCACAAAAATTAAATGCTTTCTACTTAATATTGTAAAAATATTTGTGTTCAATAAAATATTTTCAATTGAGTGCCTTTTCAATTTTAAGTACTTATAGGTCACAGTGTATATTTTGTTATTTTGGTATAATCTTCACTCCGATAGCAACGACATCTATTAGAAAAGGGCGGAATTATATTCACACACCAAATATTTGACAAAATTTTTGGTTATCGAACTTAGCTGATATTATGAATTACAAATTATTGCTTACTTTCCCGTTCGGGTCCCTTCGGCAATTTAAGTCAATTGGAAAAATGCTAGAATTTAAACTTTGAACCTTTTAAACGTTTTATGAGCTAGTAACCTAACTAGCTAAATTACTTGATATGATTGGGCAATACAAGTATACAGGAGGTGGGTTCTGTACGTCTTGTTTTATAATGCCAGCACACGGGTTGTTGTTTTTAGTGGAAAGGTGTGTCTGGAATATAAACCGAAAAGACATCTTTTCTATAACAAATTATAATAATGCATTACTATAAAATGTTGTCATGGTAATCAAATTATAGTTATGGTAAAATATATAAAATTTGTTAAAATCTCTTTCTCGCAAAATTGTGTAATCCTTATCACATAAAACGTATCCTCTTAGCAAATATTAAATTATTATGGGAACACGACCCAATGACATCCACTGATAATACTGACCTCACTAAATAATTATGTAACGCTTTTGGTGAGCATAATTTTTAAGCATTTTACTGGTAATTAAAATATTTAGTACTCAGTCCCAACTCAAAATATGTTGTTAGGATTTATATTTTTTATTTATGCGAATTAATTATTTTTATTATATACATTTCATTCTTTGGCAATTTTCGTTAGAGCACAAGAAATATTATTTTTAGGCCAAGATTTATTTTTAAGGCGAAACAATCATAAACATTTTATGGTGGAAAACTTTACAATATACATAACGGACAAAATAAAACAATGTTGTTGCAGAGTACCGTGCTTATTGTGTTGGGAAAAATTTAATTATCCACAGCTTTTTCTTTAATTACCATTTTCTCGTTATTTTATTTATTTTTTACTTTCTCTATTTAATTTTTATGATTGCGTGTGCTTTGGGTCAAAATATTTACTAGCTCTATGTAAAAAAAAGCGGGAGAATCTTATAACAAATAGGAAAAAAGGAACTGCGGGCTCCAAACGAAACGGAAATATGCAACGAAGAAAAAAAAACGGAATAATTAAATCTCAATTACAATTAACGTTAATTAGAAATATATTTAAGGATTATATCCAAAAATAGAAAACCAAGAAAAGCGGAAATTACATTCTTGGTATATAGAAAGTATAATGTTAACGAATTTTCCTGTTTTATTTTTTAAGTTTTTTGTGTTAGGGTTACTTTAAATTGTTCTCTGGTACATGGAAAAGAAATTCAAACCTATTCGACTCCTCGAACGAAACTTTTTCCCCAAAACGGAAATGTAGTGTGGATTTTATTAGATGGTATGCATGGGAAATTATATGACCGGAAAAAATAAAAATTCTGGGTTGCTTTCTATCTAAACATTATCTATAAATAACAAAATAAATCATAGAAATATGGAGATGGCTAAGACAAAAATATCTGACTATTATGGACCTAATTGTAAATTCACAGGCTCTCGAATTTCATTTTTTTTTTTTTTGGGGGATCGTTGGGACTTTTCGTCCCATATTTACTAGTATAATAAATGATGTCTGAATGGTAATACCACTGCACTTACGACGCAAGCGTTGCTCGCCTTCCACCACAAACCGCCAGACATAAACACCATAAGATCTTGTGTTTTGTTAATATGAGGAATATACTTTAATCAACGGTAAAGAGACCGAAATTGTGTCATGAAACACGGCAATTATTTCGTTTCAATGCAGATTTTGTTTTACTTTCTACGATAATGCAGTTTAATAAATTTTTCCAGTCAGAATTCGCTTAAACACTTCTATTTATTTAGGCGAAAAAAAAGTCAGCACTGCACATCAGTACAACCTGGAAAGCAGAAAAACACCTAAGAATTCGACGAAAACACAGGTTTTTAGCAGTTCAGCATAGACCAGCAAAAACACCCACAATTACTGATCTAAAGATCATTGTTACTGATGTCATAATCGGCGATACCTTACCAACCATTCTGAACAACAATATCCCAGAAAAATTAAAAAATTCAATTGCACAAGCAGCCGACCTTGGTTTGATTTTAATGTTAGGGCCCTGGGCACAATTATGTCCAAAGAGCATTAGTCAACACGTAAAACATGTTGGACAATTGACGGAAAGAAAGTATAATAATTATTGTCGCGGCACCAAGTCAATCATTATGAATTTTTAAGGGAATGAATCTTCTCCACATGGAATTCCATGTGGGGAAGAACATCGAATTAATGAAAGCAATTTGAAACGACGCTGATATGTATCACGAAGAATTCTGAAATTAGCATCCGCATTAATCATCACTACAGGGTCATTGATGACTTGGAATACACATACATCGACAAATAGAATGAAAGGACTAATCTTCAAAAGAAATGCAGCAGACAGCAAAAACGTAGACACATTAGGATTTTAACAGTACCAGCCGAGCTGTAAAAAGTGAACAGTTTTCATTAAATGTGCAATAGTGAACAGTGATAAAAAGTGAAACAGCGAATTTGTTGAAGTAGTTAAAAGTGTTCGTAAATAAAGTTTTTAACTTTAACGCCGCGTGTTTCATTTGCAAAGTCGCTCATGAATCCGTTTCGAACGTTTGTAATTCGTAACTGTACCAAACTTTCTAAAGTAACAAATCAAATGTTTTTTTACGATTTTTATAAAATAATACGACCTTCAATCTTCAGATGTGATGAGTTTTTTGCACTCACCACACAAGAGCCTATATGGATCGAGTAAAATTTGTATAGGTAGGTTGAATTAACTGAAACTTTGCCATACATACCAAGGACAATTCCGACTTCTAAAAATAAAGATAGTCTTACGTTTGCATTCGATCTCGAATAAATTAAAAATCAATTGGCAATTTGTCAATTGGCAATTTGTCGGAAATAACATCCAATACATATAAGGATATTATTTCCGACATAGAATTGTCAGTCAAATCTTACTGCTAGTAAAATGTTAGCTGGTTTTTGAGCCATTATTTTTCAAAGTGCTACTGCTAATAAAAAGCAAATCTAATTTATTCTGTGTCTCAATACATTTGTTGCATTTACTCGAACCAATTCTTAGAGAGATTCTAGAAACCTAAAACAAATGCAAGCGACAGTCCAAAGACCTTAAATAAATAAATACATTTGACTTCAGTTAAAGGAATCGTATGCTAATTAAGAGAACTCTCAGAGTAAGGTTTCGTTAATGATTCAAAAACATTAAACAAACTGTTTTTCTAAAATGAACAAACTCGCACCAACACCAAAATCAAAGTCGTCGAAAAGCCCACGAAGACAAATTCGGGAGTATCACTAACTGAAATTGTCTACCTAACATACAAAATTATTTATATACTGTTGTAAGTAAATTTATATCTCATCGATTAATCGCAGGACTCACCCTCCGGGCACTCTCAATATGCATAACTTCAGCAAGCGCTCAAACCGCTTCCACACGGCGGCATCTTGTTAACATTGCCCAGTAATAAGAGTAGGCTAAGTAGGTGGGGCTGCGTTCCTTCTACAGAGGGTTTGTGTTGAGCTAACAACCATACTAGAAAAAACAATTGTTACAAAATTTCAGCGAAAGCCGCGCGTTTACTCTTGCCATGCGTTTACTCTCTGACAAAGTAAAAATTTCGGTAGGTACGTGTTTGGAGTTGGTTTTCTGATCACCAACAGCTTACGTCATTTTGTAACAGGTTTTATAACCAAAAATAACCAAATCTGTATAGTGAGTTTACACACATGTCACTTCTCATTTGTCAACATGGATGCGCCAACGGAGGTAAAATCAAAACAGTCCATAAACACTTTCTATGACCACCTCGAAAGTATTTTTAATAAAATTCCCAACACATTGTAAAGATGTTTTGGATTACTTCAACGCACAAATCAGCAATGCACACAGATTTATCGATTTATCCACACTGCATCAAGGGTTGATCATAATCTCGTGGCCATGAGCAAAGCATGATTTTCACCAATTCTGGTAGTTGCGAAATATGCCGTCTATTTTCCACCGCTTATAACAAACAACTGATTCCAACGAATCGCTTGTTGGAATATTAAGGCATTAAAAAATAAAATTACAAAATGAAGTAAAATCTAGGTAAAAGTACTTCTAACCATAGAACGCAATGTGTAAAAGGGCACGTGAATGGTATAAACAGCTTGCACTCAAAATCGAAAATGACACTTTAAAAGATTTTAAGATAATCGAAGGAAAAATATCATAAGCGTTTGAAATAACAAAAGGGTGTGGCAAGGGGATCCATTACCTCAAATGGCAAAGTACCAAACTTCATACAAATCGCATCTATTTAACAACCAAGGGAAAACTAAATAAATGACTGTCGCGAGACAGCAAACATATGGAAAGTTAAAACAAGCGACACACAATACGAAAAGATGAATGAATTAAAATACTTGCAATCGATAGTAAATGTGCAAACCTCACTCTCTACAAAGAGCTGATAAATCCAATAGTAACTTTGGGTAGCCGGTCTTGGACGCAAATAACAAGAAACAGCCAAAAATTTGCAGTTTTTGAGTGACAATTAGTTCGTGTAATGGTATGCTCTATTAAGAAAGGTGAAATGTACTGAGGACGCGCACCAGAATCTGGAGACAACTATTTGATGGATAGACGACGTTTAACAAGACTTTGAAACACTTTGTTATCGTGTCTGCGCCCTTTTGCTGTGGTCCGAGCTAGCCGGAAGAGCGCTGTTGAGACGGCCAAATCCCTTCATGGGATTAAGCGCAGCAAAGAAGAAAAATGTATCCCTTGACCGCGGGGAGAGAACAACCGTTTTCATTTATATACCAACGAATTAATAAAAACGAACAAAATACTACGACAAAAACATTGTGGTCTGGATGATCTAAGTTCTAACAGTTGACCTTCTTACTGATTTCACATATTGATCGAGAGTAGGACCTCTTAATAGATTGTAACTTGCTTTAACACTAAGGGCATATATTTGGAAATAACAATCAATGTATTCTAAATAAAAATAAATCATCTTAATGAACAGAGAGCAGTAATTAATACGAGATATGCCTTCTTCTATTCATCCGTCATTGGCGCAATACCTTCTTCTAAAGACTGTGGAAAAGTTATCAAGCACCAATTGTGGAATTTAAAGGTCAATTCATAGTAATCTTGGTCATTACGAAATTTGCATTCATGGTAATTTTAACATTGAACTAGATAATTGGACGTCAAACAAAACTTAGTAATATCGGGATTAGCTTTCTAAAGCTGTTCTCGTGTGCATATTTACGGAAAGTTCTTCTGAGACTCCACTTTCGAATTATGTGCATTGCATTTAATTATCATCCCAAAACCTCGTCGATATACATATTCGAGAAGTTTATCTCTAAATGGTTTAGTAAATACAAAATGTCTGTGACATGATTCTTATTTTTAAGACACGTTGTACTACTTCAACAGCAAATGAGAACGATCCAGGATGCCAATATAAAGGTACCAGAAAAAAAACCAATCAACATTCTTGTTAGTTCAAAATCCATTTGGTGATAGTTAAGGTAACAACAGCAATTTTCCTCCATCTATTAATAGTAATAATCTACAAAATTATTGATTCTTGGATATATGGAAGAACAATAGTAAATTCAAGGCCCACCAAAAGTTATTAAGTCATTTTAATCTGTCGTTCTATCAGGGCTGTTTATTTTCAAATGTCTTGCAACATGTCAACGCAATCATTCACAGGTGCACTTAGGTGATTTGTGATAGAAGAGACCTACCTCTAAGAATTACGAATGTGATAATGTAATTAATTTCAAATGTGTTAACAGCAATTTATAAGATTTATTCAGTCAGTTATCTACTATGAGTAGAAAGAGAAAGACCAAATACAGGTAACCCTCCAAGAACACGGTATTCAAAGAACGCGGTTTCGAAGAACACGGATATTTATTTCCTCGAATTACACGGTTTTAAACAACACGATTTTCGTTATTCTCTTTCATTTTATTTTTTGAAGTCTCGAACAACACGGTTTCAAAGAACACGCAACAAATTAGTCGTGTTGTTGGAAGGGTTCCTGTATACGGATATCCAAGTTGTAGTTCTTTGCGTCCGCGACTATCCCTATTCATCGAGAAATACAGAAATATGGCGAATACATTTTTGCCCATCGCAATACTTATCCCATCTAACAGCGTTAGTGGGAAAATAAGGAATACGCGAACGTAGACCAAAACGAGTTTGAGAAATTAGGAATAAAATATAAGATTTGGTAGAAGGAAAATGTGAATTAAATTGAATTTTTTTTGTGTTCATCGTCGTCTTTATAGCGATGTACAAATTCTCCCTTTTTCACTCATTAAGTTATGTAGCTACATAAATCCATGTCCTTTCTTGCTTGAAATTAGAAATCGTTCTTTGGAAAATTAAATTAAAAATCAATGTATGCAAATAATTTTTAATTTTATATTACTCTCTATCTCTCTTTACTTACGCTACAACGCAAACACGTACACGCGATAAAGGAAAATTTGTGGACAATAAAACACTTGTGCGTTTCTATAAAAAGAAGGTGGATTTTTTGAATTTGCAACAAAAAATAAGTGGTTATGTTGTTTAAAACTTATAATAAAAAGGGTGTCAAAATGTTGAAAGCTTAAGTGTTTTGAATACAGATATATTTAAGGTACTAATAATTTCTTGGAAAACGTGGTAATTTGATTTTATTGTTACGAAATTTTACGTTTTGGCTAATGAAATCAGTAGAGAAGGATAATTTTAATTGTTTATAAAATAAAGTTTAAGAAAATACAACAAACTGGGCATTCGAAACTTGTCTCTATACCACTCGCTTTTACGCATTGCTTTCTAAAAACGTAACCGAGAGTTAAGACGATCAAATCTTAAATGTATAATCTGTTTTCATGAAAGGAGTCTTAAATCACGACTAACCTTTAATTTGAAAAAAATTATTAATTAAATAAAATTTTGTAAGCTTTACACTTCCATATGCATGGAGGAATGAAATTTTTAAAATTCATAGGCGTACAGAGAAAACGTCTTTATAAAACGTAAAAGTAATTTACTTAATTTTTAAAATTGTTAAATTAATTTTTAAAATTGTTAAAACACAAAATATAGATTTCTTGTTATGACAATAACTCAAAAATGTTTAGGAATGTAGACTCGCCACCCCAACCCGTATTACGAACCTTTAAAACTAAATAATACATTACAAAGTAAAAACATGACATGTGATAAAAACGTAAGATGACAAAGAAGATTACACTACACAACAAATCGTATATAAGGACTAAAATACGGACGTTAAGGATATATCAAGTTAAAATAAATGGTTTACCTAATACGGCTAGATGGGTAATTCATTATTTTTTGTTGTCGTACACTGTACAGTCTCTCGACGTACGAACATATTTGGTACGTTTATTTATTTTGTCATCAAAAAATAAAAAATAAAAACACAAAAGGGAAAATCTAGGAAAAAATAAAATAAATAACTTGGCATAGTATATGAAGGCCCAATGGAGCACGAAACGAAATCTTAACAAATAAAACAGTAAATATTTTAACTACGAAATAATATCCACCTGTCAAGACAATAAATTATTATTTAATGGCTGAAAATCAATTGCCGTAAATCATACTCACAATTTTTGATTGAACCTTTCATTATTACGACGAATTTGATGAAAGGTTTAATTTGGTTTTAGGTAGGCACAATAAATTTTCAATTTAATGCTGGTAAGGTTTATAGAATCGTTAAACCAAATGTTTATTTCCGTTTGGCTTTAAAAATGTTTTATGGTTTTAGGGTTTGATTTCACTACATTTAACATCCTCATATCAGACATTTTCCTTTACCAAACCGTTACCAAGAGCTAGCAAGTGTAGTTTAAGAAACTTTTTTCAACGGTGGCAGGTTTTATATGAAAACTGACTGATCAGCTGGTTTGTTCAATCAGCAAGAGCCGAATTAAATATTTGCGATATCCTCAAAATTTATTCCGAAAGACCGTAGTTTATTGATGACTGGGTCGATATATAATATTATGCCGCCTTATGAATACGACGTTCGGGAGCGTAGGGTTGAACCATTGTAAGAGTTTCGTGGAATTGGTAGGAGTAGTGCGTACAAAACAAATTGTATTTCAACTCAACTCTCTTCGAATGACACTGGTAATTGGTCTAAGGATCCAACGGGACCATACGGTCTTCTAAAATTGATCACACATCTGAACCGCTTATTGACGATAGAGTTATCGGATCGTGAAAATTTTTACAATTTCGATTGCTAAAGCCTTGTATATTGTAGACCTTAGCGACAATAATAAATCATCTTAGAGCTTGTTACAGTCGGCTTCGATGTTAACTCGAGCGAAAATTTTCATGTTATCGGCGACAAAAGTCAGCTTGCGAATTTAAATCAGTCAACGACATCGTTGATAAATAATGAAAATAAGAAAGGTCATGTCGCACAAGATTTTTCAGCAATAGTTGTTGTTGTCAAAATAAACAGGGCCTATAATTTTAGAAAATTTACTTAACAAGGACTAGAAACCTATAAATAATTTCACAAATTGGATTAAACCAATTCAAATTGTTGGGATAGAGTTGTGGCCGATAGTATCAGCAAATTTACTTAACAATAAGAATGTGATGGCCTTATTTGCAGTGGTTCTGTAATAAATGCGAGAAAAGATTAAAAAGCATCCTATCCAAAATCGACAAATCGCTCAAAAAATATAAAAACCAAAGGAAACAAAAGGTCCTTCATTTTTTGTCTCACTCTTCTGATAAAACAGAATAACCTCGAGGCACAAAATCCATGCCCGTAGCCTCCCAGTCTGAAACGCAAAGTCTATTGATTAAAAACCATACCATACACCCCCACAGCGACAAATAATAGATCACCAGAAGCCAGTACAAAATAATTATATAATTGGAACATTAACGAAACACAGTCCAACATAGCGGTCTCTAAATTTAATATAACTGCCCATGACGTTGATTTAATGGATGTAGTTGGCGCAACCTAGAAAGTGGCTGTTTGTAAGCCGCATACACAAATCAGTAACGGCTAAAGATACTTCCGCATATTACTGACGTGAATATCATCAGTGTTTCATCATCACGCTTGCAAGGTGCGAAACCAAACCTTCCGATTGAAATACGATTACGTATTGTTCAAATTCAATATCACAGGCGCAGTTTTTCAAACCACATTCAACTCCGCGGCAAGACTGTTTGTCAAGGAATTTGATTGAGGCCAGAAAGATACGTTTTTTCAGTAACCACATAATTCAATAGCAAATTTTACTCAGGCGGACAATTCGGATAACGTTCAATCTTTGATTCGAACAACATTAACTGCTTGCGAAAAAGATCTGCGACATGTTATCGTAAAAAACTAAGAAAGACACATTTTAAAAATGTAAATATAAAATATATTCGATGGTAGCTCAATTTGCAAAACATCATTTAATTCATCCATTCCATTTTTAACCCCAAGAGAACGTGTAAAAATACATAAACCCTTACAAAAATGAATCCTTCCTTAGGTTTCTTTTGACAGCTTGGCTTCGTACTGATAAAAAGTTGGTCTACTCATCAGGTTGCAACGACCAAACTGTAAAAATTCAACTCCTGCTGTGTATACCGATAGTACAAAACAAGAACTTATCGATTTAGCGAATTATGTCACCAAATCAGAAACTTCTGGAAATTTAAAATATGTATGTGTTCTAAACCAACACAATATAATTAAGAAATTTTTAAAATGGACCGTGATATTAATTATAATTTTTATTAGATTTTATCGGCTTTTCGGACAAAATATTGTTTTTAATGGCATTTTACAATGTTTTTAACTATTTTAGTCACAGAAAACAAAGAAAAGGAAATGGTTTCTTTGTTTTCTGTGACTAAAATAGTCATAATCATTCTAAGATGCCATTAAAAATAATTTTTTGTCCGAAAAGCCGAAAAAATCTAATAAATATTGTAATTAATATCACGGACGATTTTAAAAACTTCTTAATAAAATTTTAAGTTCGGAATTGTTCGGAAAAGTTCAGAAGCAATATAAAAATTGGTCTAGACCGAACCTTACTCCTAATTTTTACTAATGAGCTAGTTTTAATAAAAACAGAATAATCACCAACAGCTTTCGTTATTAATGTTATTCATCAAAAATCAATCGAAATACCATTGGAAAACAATGTGAATCACAGGTTTCAAAATACTAAAGCCGGAAACCTGAAGTCACACTCTGAAGCAGTTAATCATCAATATATCAACGTATCTCAATTTCGTTTAGTAATTTATTTAAATTAGTTTAAGATTTCCACAATGGTCGTTGTTAAATCACTTCGCTTCTTGTAAAAACAAACGTGGAAAACGTGTGGTCAAATGCGTTAAACTAAAATCATTCACAAACAATCAATTATCTCAAACATTACTGCAAAGTAGAAAACTTCAAAACAAAATTTAATTCCATATTAGTAAACAAAAAAAAATAATCTACGAAGGCGGTGAAAATTCCAATTGGACTTGAATTATTCTACACAGATCTCAGTAAACTTTGCTAAAAATTATTATTTTTCTCCTGTGAAAAAATTAGGAACGCAAAAATGAACCAAGAAAACGCTTTGGTTGGCCATTACTGACTTATTTATGTTTTATTTTATAACTTTAAAACGGATTAAGATATCGAGATGCAGATTGCTCTTGTGGTTGATAGCTTCAAATATATTTAAGCTATACTAAAATTGACAACGAAACTGCGGAAGGACACACGACCATTTTAAAAACAATTGATTATGATTGCTTAGCTCATAAGAGATGCAGATAACTCAAAAACAGTATTTTATTTCAAAATTACAGATAGGCATACCAAATTTATTTATTTGTATGTTAAGTTATTCTACTGCCAACCATAATTAAGTTAGACGGGAATTTTTATTATTGTTATTTAAAGCAAGTAGATAAGATATATTTCTTTTTTATGCGAAAAGATGAACGATCAACTACTTTAGAACACAGCTTAGAAGAGAAGACGATAATTTATTTTTGTTTAGGTTCTCCCTTCACTTGTGTTTAAAAAATTATTTAAATTAGATACGTGCAATTTTTATAGATAATACTTTGGTATACATCTTTCTCGTACCCGCCCAATTCTTCGGATAAGTTTTATTTAATGTACTGGAAAATGGCAAAAGACTGAAAAACACTGTAAAATTGCGCGTGTTTGGGATATTAATGCTTTTATGATAGGTTATCACGAAAAAGTGTGATAAAAATTCTCTTGGTAAAAAACGGTGATAATAGTATGTGACTTTAAAACCAAACCAAAAAAAATTTATAATATTGTACTGGGATGTAAATTTTTTTTTGTCATGATTGGACATTTTTCTTTACTTTTGTATTGTAAATTAGGTAACTCATTTAATATTACCAAGATTAAATTACATAAAAAAAATTTGTTTAATCAAATTTAAAATTTTATTACAATTTTTTCGACTGTATCCTAAAAATGTATAATGAGATCATTTTATGGATTTGTATAGCGGTTTGGTATTTCCTTATGACCCGGGTTTGTGGATTTAAATTTTGTTTGTGTAAGGTTATTCGACCTTTTCGGTCTATCGATTTTCATAATTTTTTGGTAAATAAGGAGCATACGCTGGACGATATTCGTTCTTCTATATATAACTTCACTGTCAATTTTTCGGGACACAATATAAGGTTAACAAGCTATTTGCAGAACATATCAATAATTTATTTAAATTTAAAAGGTCGGCATCACATCCAAAAATATTAACAACGTAGTGTAAAAGCAACATTAACTTTTCAAATAGCAATTATGCCGCCAATTAAATCGAACTGTTATACTTAAAGTTTTCTCTGTTATATAATATTGTATAAGATTTATAGATCCAACGGGCCCTGGGTTGAACAATTTGCAGAACTCCATCAAATTATTATTGTTTTCTAAACTTACTTTCAAGTTCTAAACCTGTTTCAGAACCTATCGGATTTCAAATGCCATGAATCGTTTTCGATGGGTTGTTATTTCGGGAAAATTCGTGCAGCGGGTCCTTCGGTTCGGTCCGGAACGCTCTATTAATTTTTTTTGGCTTGTCCGATCTTGATAGAAATTGCGGGCGATAAGGGTTCTCTACTGGCGGGAATCGATTTTAATTAGTCCTAATTGTAGGAAAATTCGTTTAGGAGCTTCGATGGGACGGACTAGATCCCATTAAAAAAAACTGGCCCGAACGATTTTAATAAATATTGTTGACCGGGGGGTTTTCGGGTGCCAGGAATGGATTACAAGGAATTAGAATATTGCATATGTTGCGCCATGTTGTGTAATGTTGCACTGTGTTGTATGATGTTGCGTCATATTGGACCTTGTTGCTTGAATTTGCATCTTTTTGAGAGATGTGGTGTAATGTTCCACTAAGTTGTGTCATGTTGGCGTGCGGTCTTCTGTAAACATTTTATCTGGCTTGAACGATTTTGATAAAAATTCGCTGGACAAGGAGTACGTTACAAGGAGTACGGATTTCTGAATTATTTATTACGGAGTTCCCAAACTCGCTGTAATTTTGCACTAAGTTGCGTGAAGATGCAACACGTTGCACGGTGGTGCACTATTTTACATGATTTTGCACCATGTTGCGTGATATTGCACATTGTTATGTTATGTTGCACCATGTTGTGGGATATTGCATCATTTTGTGTCATGTTGCACCATGTTGCTTGATGTTTCATCTTGATGAGGGATTTGTGCAATGTTGTATACTTTTGCAGATTGTTGAATCATGTTATGGGATGTTGCACCATGTTGCGCGATTTACACCTAATGTTGTACTACGTTGGTCTTGTGTTTATCTTTAATTAAATATCTTGCGATATGTTCCGTCATTTTACGGAATGTTGTGTTGGTCGCGTTAAGGTGACATAGTATGTTGCAATAATAGCGTCTTTTCGAAAATGTTGGTCTTTATGAGTAACATTAATGATTTGTAGCATTCGCTATTTATTTAATGCTTTGATATTTGCCTCTTTTTTGCATTTTCTTCCACCTTAAACGATTTTCAGGTCGTCTGGTGGGGCCCGGATATTCTTTTAGTTATTATTTTTTAACATCGTTTCTATTTTAATAAAATATTACTATGAGAGGTGTTTTTGAGTACCAAAAATCGCTTGCGATGGGCTTTGATTTCGGGAACATTCGGTTACATGGCCATTCGACGGAGCCGGTTCCCACCATTTAATTTTTTTCTTGTGTACGATTTTCAAAATTTTAAATTTTTTTTTGGCTTGGCCGATTTGGATAAAAATTAGTGTTAGGGGTTGTCCAATTGCTAAGAATCAATTTCAATGGGTCGTGTTATCTGATAAGACCGTTATTGGGTTAAACAGTGGGGCCTCTTAACTTTCTTTAAATTTTCTTCAGCTCGGAAATTTATTATAAAAATTTGTTTCGAGTAACCAACTGTGGAAAATTTTATTTAGAGGATCATCCGGTGGGGGCAGGATTCCATAAGTTATTTTTTTGGCACGAACGATTTTGATAAGAATTGTTAAAGAAGAAAAAAAAATTGGTGAAATGTAAATGAAAATTAGTGACATGAAAATACCCCATTGCGGGAAAATTCCTTTAGGAGGTCCGTCAGTGATGCACGGGCCTCTTTATGAACTGTATCCTTTTGATTGGGGTTTTATAACGGGAGAAATGGGCTGCGATGAGTTCTAATTTTGAGAAAATCTATTTAGGAGCGTTACTGGTGGAGCCTGTGCCACATTTAAAAAACAATTGGCTCAAACGATCATAACACAAATTGGTGTAGGGAGTTTTCAAGTACCAGGAGATTTCGATAGGTCCTTCTTTATGAGAGGTTTTGGTGTGGTTTGGGTATTTTTTTAACATTTCACTTGGCTTCAAAGATTTTGATAAAATTTGTCGAGACAGGGTTTACGAAACGATTACAAGGAGCTCTGATTTCTGGATAATCCATTTGTGATGTTACACAATGTTGCGAGAAGTTGCACCACGCTTCGTGATGTTGCACTATGTTATGGGATGTTGCACTACTATTCGTCATATTGCATGATATTGTATCGTCACGTTGCAGAATGTTCCATCATGTTGTGGAATGTTGCTAGATGTTGCGCATGTTGCGTCATGTATATCATGTTGCAACATGTGGCGAGATTTTTTTTATTTGATTTCAACGATTTTGAGAGAATTTCTCGGGACAGGATTTACGATTGCATGGAAACGATTACAAGGAGTCTTGATTTCTAGATAATAAATTCGTCATGTTGCAGGATGTTGCGTTATGTTGAATGATGTTGCAATATGCTATAAAATGTTACATCTTTTTCCATCATATTGCACCACGTCTTGAGTGATGTTTCACAATATTGTGTATAGTAATTAAAACTTTTGATCTCGAGATTTTTGTAGATTGATGCGTGAATTTCACAGTGAAACAATTTTTTCAGTAAAATTAATACGAGATAAAAATGTAAATCCTTTACTTGTTAGAAAGAAACAAAAAAAATTGCAGTAAAATTTACTGGGGAAAATGTTGCCATAAAAAGTATGAAACTCAATACTTTTTATGGCAACATTTGTTTGTCTTTGTCACTCTAACGTAAATTTAATATGTATACTCTCCTCTTTTAGTATTTTTTACTGAAAAATTTGTTTCACTGTGGAATCCACGCATTACTATTCACTGTACAGAATCTGTCTGTCAGTCTGTGTTCTTTCTACAGCCCAAGCGGATTGACCGATTTCAATGAAACTTCATACTTAAAATTTTATCAAAAAATGGAAGGATTTAGTAAATTTTGTAGAAAATCGGATCGCATAGAAGAGAAAATAAGGATAAAAAATAGAAAATAATGTCAGTTTGTGAACTTAGTGACATCTAGTTTTAAGTAGTAGCATATAAGTAGTTTAATACCACTTTAGTTGTAAATTATAGCAGAAACGTTGCGATTGTGTGTGGGGTTTACTGTGTTTTAGTGTTTGTGTATAATAGCGGAAAAACTATTGTGGAAACATTTTTGGTATTTTCGGGAATATTTCAGTAGTGGTAAAAGTGTTAATATTAGAAAATTATTCAGAGATTATTTCCAAAATATCCCGAAAGCGGTGAAAAACTTAAAAATTGGTTTGTACATTGTCAAATCTATAGCTGTATTCACAATTTGTAACAATATGCATATCCAAGCAAAGATATCATCTCACAAAGCCTGGTAGAATTAAAAACAACAATGGTGAAAAACATTGTTGGAATACAAAATTTGTAGATTGCGTATTGTTGAAGAGTCGCGTGGCGTGGCTGAACTGGCAGTAGTGATAAAATGGGTTGTAATCGAGGAAGCACCAGGAATGGAATTGACGAAGCGGAGAAAAAGAGAATTTAGATTGATTGAACAGGGACGCTTGTTTGGATAATAATTTTAAGAATAGCGAAATGAGTTAATTTAGTGTAACTTGGTCACCAGATTACGGGTTATGAAATTTCTATTGCCCAAAATTTTAATTATAAAATTTAAAAAAAAAATTAAAATTTCGAAATGTTGACGAAACGCCTTGTTCATTAACTGTCCTGCCAATCGCATAGCAAATAAAAAATATGAAGTCAAATTGGTTTAACCCCGAGACAAAGAAACTCATTGATTGATTGATTGATTGATTCTAAATGTACGACCAAGGTCTTACACAGGAGCTCCCGGGTGACGCCGGGCCCACCGTACACTCTTTTTTACATATAACAAAACCGAAGGATTGGATAGGTATGTTAAGTGGGACAGAATCGGCCCGGTTACAGACACCTAGGTATAGCCGATAGTTAGTAACACAAAGACAGCACAAAACTAATCTACTTGGGGAAGGATAAAGGTTTAATAGGTTAAATGGATAATGATGGTATTGGTCATCAATAAGTGCTTCTTTAAATCAGCAACCTAAGAAAAAAATATTATTATTGCACATGTATCTGGAAATCACCACATGTATCTGGAAATTACCTGAAAATGAATATTATATTAATACTTTTCGATTTCCTAAACAAAACTGATGAATTGAATCGGCCCGATTATTTACACCTAGGTAGAGACGATATAGTTAGTAACACAAAGACAATACAATTCTAAACTACACAATCAGCAACTAATGTTATAAAGAAATATTTTTTACAAACAATATGTATAATTCCTGAAAATTAATACTAAATTAATTTATTGCTTCTTACCTAAATAATATGAACATTTATTAATTTAAAATAAAAAACAAAAACAAAAAAAAAATAGAATTATAAAATGATATGATATGATATGATAGAGGCGTACAGGCCAACCATAACGGCGATCCTAGGTACGTTACCATAATCCTGAAATATCAACAATCAAATAACAAATTATATCTGAATGCGAATAATATTTCAGCATCATGCGGGCCCAGGCCCTGCCTGCATCCGTAACAGATAAGCTTATTTAGGAAAGGATGTTAGTCACAGAAACAACTAGGGCCGCAGCAAAGTCATTTTCTAACTACTTAAATATATTAAAATGTTAGTCTCAATTAAATTCACACTCTAGAATAGATTTTGTTAGTTTATTAATTTGGGTTAGTTGTGGTTGAGGTAAAGGATACTAATATTCATCATATGTATTCGGCATCAGTCATAATAGACTGGTTAGGTTATTTAATTCACATCTACGGGTCATCTCATCATATGCTGTTTGTAACCTTATTTTGCCCTATCTTCCCACCCAACACCATCTAACCGAGGGACTTCACGTTCGTAATGACTCGACAGCATTATCATACATATGATGGCCTAACTATTCCGTTCATATTGTAAAAAGTTTAATTTAAATTCGGTATTGTCATTTAGCTACCTATATTCAAATTCATCAAACTAAAAGCAGGGTTGATTTATATCTAACATTCACACAACTACACTAAAACATAACCTGAATTCAACCAGAAAGATCGTCGAAAAACAACATTCCATAGCAAAAGGTCTTTGAATCGTTAACATATTTAATGGTATTGAGTTTATTCTCAATTAAATAGACGTAATTAAATAGACCTCCTGATCAAGAATGTTGCAATCACAACCTTCCCTGACCTTCAGGTATGTTAAAAAAAATGTACTTAAAAGATTTAATAATAATAAAGTAAATTGAATTATAATTGCCGACAACTTTATTGGTTAAAGTCGGGACTTTCGACAAAATTTCAATTTACAGAATTGTTTAAACAAAACCACTGAAATATTATTTTTGAATCCCTTCGAAATAATAAACGAGATATCAACAAAATGATCATATTTGTACTTTTTGTTTGCTTTACAAACAAAATTACATAATGACTATTATCGATGTGTGTAATCTGTATATACTAAGGTTTAAAAATTCACTCGTTAAAATGTATTATTCTCTCTCTACTGATCGAACAGTGTTATACAGTATTTGTATAATTGATCAGTGAATAATGAAAAGCAACAAAAAACATTTCGTTCTACTTAATCACTTATGAAGAACAGTGTAGAAAGAATAATTATATTCTCTATACGATCGTTCAATACAGAGTATAGTATATTGTATATATTGATACTACAATAAATGGTCACTTTGTCATACAAATAGAATAGAAAAGTAAAACAAGAGAGAGTAGTAGATCCCATTCGCTCACACAAACAAAAAAAAAATCATCAATCCTTCTAGTCTCTTATTACTCTCTCACCACTCGTTTATCAGTGAGTAATATTTTTGAAATTTCGTTTTACTATTCATGAGCGAAGAGAAATTAGCGTAAAACACAATTCATTTGAAAACGAATGGACAATGAATAATAAGCAACTGAAGAGTAGTGTAGAACGCTGGTATAAACAAAACGCACAGAGAGAGCGAAGAGAACTCCAAACAAACACATACACACTTTCAACTTTTTCTATTTAAGTTAACCTTATATTTATATATGTATATGTATGTACACACACACATTCACACACATAAACAAATACACATTTAATGTAAATAAAATTAAGAAAAGGAAACTTCTCTGTTATACATGTGTTATGCATACATATATACAAATATACAGATTATCGAAAAATTAGAACGACATATACTTCGCGTAAAAATATATCCCGTTACAAATATTTCAACTCGGTTTTTATGCATATACATATGTATAAACACATTTCTTCCACGGATAATAATTTACACCGTTCTTTCACTATGTTTTTTAGGTATTCCCAGTAATTTAAACATAAATATGCATTTTCGCATTCATAAAATGGTATCAGAACATATACGGAAATAATTACATATATTACGTATACGTTCTACACAATTTCACGGTCGTGCGTTATTCACAAATTAATATTTAAAACACTAGGTGTACACATTCATTATTATTATTAATAATTATTTTATTTACTACACAAAAACACATTCAATATTATTATTAATAGCTAATTATTTAATTTTATTTATTATTTACACACACAAAAAAAAATATTTAAATTAAATGACGGAGCGACAACAAAACACGTCTACTCCGTTTCACATCACTTTCCGTCCTCAACCCCGAGACAAAGAAACTCATGTTATAAAATTTTGGAATCATGAAATGTTAAATGGATATTGGCCATTTTTTAACGAATTTTGATGAATTTTAATTAGTAATAGGTAGGGTGATCCTAAAATTTGGAAAAAACCTGGCAGTTGTCCATGCTTCTTGGTATTCCACCTTTTCTTAAACAATTATAACAAAATTTAATTTTTAGATGTTCTTGAGTCGAATGGGTTTTTTATATAAATTTCTGAATTCTGTTCATTCTGGAACAATCTTTTCATGTCGTATATTTTGGAGCAAGTGCTGGTATCCGTCAATGCTGCACGAAAAAAACTGGTTCTTACGTGCAATTCAAATTTGGATGAGTGATATAGGCCATTCAGGTCAGTAACCTATCATAAAATCACTCAGTGTGGTGAAGTTGGTGATTGAGTGGTGAAGTTTTCAAGTTGGACTATTTTGAAATTTTATTAGGATAAAGTTGAAAAAATGTAAATAGCTTGTGCTTCAGATGATTTGGTTTATGTTTCGATTAGAGTAAAACAAGTCTAAACATTCCACTTTTCATTTTAATGCGCATTGCCCATTCACGTAGACACTTAGTTAAAAAAAGTCATAGTTAATAGAGCATGTAATTCTTTATTAAAACATTTTGGGCTCCATCCGTTCCAAATGGGTTCTGTTAGCTCAACGATGGGTTCTGTTAGCTTTAGAAAAAGTTTGCAGAACCAATGTCGAAAATGATTTAGAACCATTTTAGAATGAAAGGTAAATAAACATTTTATTTAGTTAGCTCGTTTGTAACGGAATTCTATCCATTCCATTACCAACCCAAATCTAAACATTTAAAAATTAGCTATCGGCATAACCTTCGAGGTAACACCTCAACATTATATCATAAATATCTACCATGCCGAGATTTCGCATTTTCTTTTGTGTATACGTATTTACTCGCACAGTGGTTGAATGGGCGTATATTGTAAGTCAATGTAACACGATCGCTGTTTTGATTCAGCAAAGACAAATGCTTTTTAGGTAAATGGCATGAGTAATGACGTTGCTATTGAAAATAATGAAAAATTGCAAGTATCGTGAAATCAATTTATTTTACAAAGAAAAAATTTTTCGCTTGGATCGAGTCTGCAAAATGTCTTCACTCAAAATGAGTGAAGTTCAGTTTTGTGTTAGACCAACTGGTGTGGTCAACTGAGTTTAAAAAGTGCGGTTTTCCAGTTTGAGTTTAAAATTAAAAAAGTTTGTGTATTTAGTTTAAACACAAAGGTACCCCCAATTCTTAAGATGGCATAAAACCACCATTTTCGGGTCCGTTGCCCAATTTCACCTTTCTCTATTTTTTCTGTTTTTTTAATGTAGTAATCTAGGCCAATATCCAGGTACCCCAAAACCCACACCGTTCCTTCTAACTGACTGAGCTGGGGGAACCAATGCCTCAGGGGTACCAAAAGATCCAAAAGATATCGGTAATTCTGTAAAACCGGGGCAGCCTTTGCCTAGGTATAAGGCTGACCCGTATCACGTTTTAGATAACACACGAGGTTTTTCCATTTGAAAGCTATATAAATTAGAACGCAAAAAAAGATCCATTAACAAGCAAATGATTAAAATATCATTATGACCTAATTAATGTCCTAACAAAAAACTATTAGACTCCACTCGATTGATCTGAAATCGGATCAACACCGTAATTAGAATGCAAATAATTGTAATCTCATTATAGTCTAAAATGTCTTTCTAAAATAATTAAAAATCCCTCGTTCATCAGCTTTAGAGTATTTCATTAACGACTAGCAGAACCCAAATCAAAAATATTACCAAAACCGAAATTATAACGCACACTGTTCTTAACCAAGCTATTCCATTTAAAGCTAACAGATCTTAAATCGAAAATCGGTTTTGGAAGCTTGGTCAAGAAGGAGTAGCGCTTTTTTCCATTATGTTATAATGACCTCTAAATATTTGTATGTTAATAGATTTTTTGTTTTGCGTTCTATTTTCGGTTTTTAGTCCAATTTCGATTTTGGTTCTTTGGTCAAGAACGAGTGGAACCTAAAATTCTTTAATAAACCGTTTTTTTAGACCATAATGACCTTTAAACTGTTTGTATGCCAAACTTGGTTAAAAACCAATGGATTCCAAAATTGTTTAATGGAGTATTCGATTAGGCAAAAATTAGCCAAACATTATTTGTATGTCAATAGATCTACGATTTTGGTTCAATTTTCAATTGGGTTGCGCTATTTTGGAATTGAAAGTAATAATTCTTTATCTAGAACGAGCGGAAAAAAAAAACTTTTTATGGTACATATATTTGGCCTAAAATTAGGCTTTAATTTTCCAGTTTGTTCTAAATCATTTTTTGATACGATATTTCCTTTCTCTAAAGCTAGCCGGATCCATTGTTTTAGTTGGAAGGTTTGCAACCAAACGTTTTTTATAAAACATTTAATTAGCCTATTATTAGCCTATATAATAATTACCTATATCATCATGTTTTGTTCCGCTGGATTGGGTTTGCTACCTTTAAGATCTCAATTATAATGGGAGAGGTAAAGATTTGCCGCCTAGAAACTAACTTATTACGGAAATATTTTATTAAAAGCTTCAATGTGATAAAAATAAAACTGTAACATTGAAATGGGATGATCCAACTAAATGTATTCAATAAACAAAAGAACGACTACAAAACTTAATTTGATTAAAATGTCGAAAGTGAAAAACAAATTTTTTTTATATTTTCCAACTTGCAATTTTTGTTTGTCTATAGACCGGTTGGAAAAACATCGAGATTGAATATCCACATAAAATTTGCATTGCCCTGGATTGTTTACTTTCTAGGCATTCTGTGTTATAAAGCTGTTATTTTCATTAAAAGAGCTTTAGCAACGAAAAATGTTTTATAAAAAACAAGACACAGGTTAGGTCCTTTTTCGCACGTGAACGGGAGAAAACTCTACACAACAGAACAATATTGTATCAACGACAATACGTTGAATATTTTGTTTGTGTATAAACTACTTGTTTTAACAAACCTATTTCCAATTTCAACCATTTAGGAAGGAAATCAAACGGCATCATCGGATGTTACTATACTTGACTTTTTTGTGTGCTCTGCTGCTGCTGCTTTGTTTATGCAAATGAATCTTTTCAATACTGTTTGTTATTTGTATTTATAGAAAATTGAAGCAAAATACAAAAAAATAAACAGGAAAATACGAGAAAATAGGAAAATTTTTTGGAAAACAGAAAACGGTAAAAAAAAGGAAAAACTGCTATTTGGGTTAGCAGAATGTAGATTAAACTTTTTGTTGTTATGTTGTGTGCGTTTCTTTAATAAAATATATATCTAACAGGATGTGGATGTGCTATGGATGGTATTTTTACGGCATGGTTTTCCTTTTTTTTCATTCATTTATATCTAAATATACACAATATAAAAAGCACCCAAGGTAAACGGCAGAAATGTATAAAATGTAAATAATTTTCAAAAAGATTTTTTATTTTTTATTCAAACTTGATTGAACTTGAAAAGCTAGGTTTTTGAACAATAACCAAATGGATATATAAACGAAACTAAAAATTTAATAAAAAATAGAAAAATATGTACAAAGTACGAACAAAACTTAGTAACTCAAGTGGAAATTATTCATTTTTATTACAGTTTTGTTATTTTTTTTTAAACAGAGGCTTACAATAGTAGATTTTTATTTGACTTACTTACTCAATTGTGTTTTATTGTTTGTGTACCGGTTTTCTACTCACCTGCAATAGAGGAAAAAAAATATTTTAATAAATTGATATTAATTTCAATGATTAGTAGAATAAATAAAATAATGTAAAAATGTCTTATCATGGACTGGAAAATACCCGATATTTTCTTAAATTTACCTACACCTGAAATGTTTTTAGGTTAGATAAACTTACTACCATGTGGAAGCTAACATCCGCTTAAGCTATGATTCTTGAAAATGCCACCTACTTCAAAGAAATGACTTTGGTTTCGTTCTATTCTCTAGAAGATCTTTTTACCCCTGTTAAGCTAACCCCCCCTCCCCCCCGTCCCCCTCCTACCACCTTGTAGAATTAGAAAAACGATCAGTGCAGAATTATGAGCTAATTATGATCTACACTGAAAGAAATCGCACGGAGATATTTACACATTTTGCTATATACACTCAAATTTGCAATTATTACCAATAATGTCTTAATAAAGTACGAGCCTTGTAAAATTTGCAGTGTAATATTTACAGTGCATTTTTAAATATTAAAATTATTGCTGAGCAGCGTACTTATACATATTTGTTGCTTTCTTGTTTTAATTTCAGGATTTTATAAAGCAACTTTAGAGGACCGGACCATCTCAGTTCCCTGAATTTTAAATGGTTGCTCAAATTTTTAAGGCTGCTTTTAAGGCTGTAAAGGAAAAATATGTTTGATCAAAATTCACACGTAAGTTTATTGTCGATCCGGAGATGTAATTAATTATCATCTTTATTTTAAGAAGACCTTAAGATGGCCATTTGTGAAAAGTGAATAAAACAGATTAATTATAAAAAATGTGTTTCATTAATTGGTATTTAATATATTAAATATTAAATTCTGTCTCCTCCGAAGTTTCGAGTATTTGCTTCTGTGCAGAGTAAAGATTAATCCGCTTATAGAATCCCATCCCTCATACCCGGTACCTGGTTTCCCGAGAATCCCGGAATTTTTCCGTCATCGAAAACCAGTTCTGATATCAGCCAAATACCCAGTTTTCGAGTCTATTTTTTTTGTTATTTTTTCCATTCAAACGTTAAAAAAACAAACAAAGCAATGTTGCAACAAATCGTATTAAAAAATGAAAACAAACAATAAAAAAATTCCAAAAATTCCATAAATTCATGATTGCGTGCAGCCAACTACTCATTCAAAAATCTCCAGTGTGGGGATATTTTTATCGTGACACTTCAGGTGAGTGTGCCAAGTGCAAAAAGTGAGACAAGTTCTCTACATAAGTACATGTTATCGATTCACAATATTGTTACAAAACCTGTGAAGAGATTCGCACGTGAAAGTACAACACCAGCAGAACCAGAAAAGCGATTACAAAAAACATTGATTACAAACTACCTCACTGTTCGTGATGACAACTCCCTCGAAGATGTACTACCTCATATGACGGCTAGCTATGGTTTACCATTCAAAATTTTTATAACATCAGTCGAGATGCGAAACTTACTAATAGCTCGTGGTTTTGATATACCAAAATCGTCTACTACAATTCTAGGCGTGGTAATGCAATATGGGAAAACTCTGCAACAAAAGTAAAATATTGAATTTCAAGACTTGAAATATCAAGGTAAAAGTTTCAGCCTCGTTTTTGACGAATAGACTTCGTCTAAGGACCGGCGTTATTTGAATATAAATGCGTATATTAAGTGTACATTTTTTAATTGACTGGCTCGAGTACGTGGATCTTTGCTGACAGAAAGTTGTATCAAACTTATTGAAGAAAAGCTGGATTTATTTGGATTAAACTTACACGAAGACATTGTTTGCATTACTACGGATGGTGCAGTTTCATGTAAGCAGCAACTATGCTTGGCACGTGCTATCCATCTAGGAGTTTTGGATGTTCTTTACAAAAACCTAAATTCGTACCAAATGAAGAAGTTGATGATGTTGATGGCGATGGCTGCGATTGCGATTCAGGTGATGAAGATGAAGAAGATCAAGATGACGGATTTCAAATTGTTTACACCGAAGAAGAATCAGAAGAACTGGTAGATAAGCTGTATCCATTGATACGCGAAGAAGAATTATAGTGAAGTTGTTTCGTCGATCACCAACAAAAATGATGACATTCTTCAAAAATACGCTAAAGAAGAATTTGAAGAACAGCCTTTATCTTATGCTAAAACGTTTTTATAAAGTAAAAACCAGCATTTTGAAATCCTTAATCGATCTTAACAATTCAACAATTTCGTTTGAAGAAAATGAATGGGACATGATTAATATTTTGGTGACAACGCTTGCACCTATAAAGTTAGCTGCGGAAGCACTGTGTCACCGTGATGCGACATTATTATCAGCTGATGCAACCATTTCCTTCATGACCGATAATTTGGGCAGCAATGAATTGGCTCTTCAAATGAAGGAATCGCTTTCCTTCCGAACGAATGAACTGCGAACTATAATGCAGCGAGTTTGCTGCAATATTTGCATACATGCAAACAAGATTATGGCTCTGGAGAAGTAGAGCTAGACTCTCCATTAAAGTTGGCACGTCCAAGTAACAAGGCGTCTTTATCCATAATTACTGACATATCAAAACCACACAGCAGCAATCTGTCATCTGAATCTGACTCAGAAAATGATGTCGTTGTTGACGAAATTGGATTCTCTTTGGAAGAAAAACTCGAACCAAAAATATTATAACCAATATTATAAAAAAGAATTGGTTATTTTTGAAGTTGAGGGCAATCGTGGAAAGAATCTGAATAGGTGCTATGATAGCCTTAATTCAATACCACCTACCAGCGTGGAATCAGAGCGCGTGTTTTCAGGTTGTGGAAAAATTGCCACCAAAATTCGCGAACGACAAAGTTTGGATATTTTGTGCTTCCTCAAATCACATTTTAAAATAGAAGCAGGAAAGTAAAGGGTGCATTATTTACCATGTGCTCTGTAAAGAATTTCTAAATTATTTTACAAACTGCGGAGTAAATATATATATCAAAGCATTAGCAAATATTGTTTGTTCACCGTGAAATAAAAATAATAAAATTTACTCAGCAAGTTGTAATAATTGATTTGCTAAAATCACAGTAAATACAAAGCATTTTTCATTAAATATTACTCTTACTTCACTTTTTGTGAATATCGCCGATTATTTTTATCAGTGTATAGGATCAAATTGCTCGTATTTCTTGAGCTCATAAATTGATGTACCAATCTTTATATTTCAATATCCAGCATTGAAATATAAGGAATTCGTCGTTTGAATGTGAAAAATTGGGGGCGGTATTTCTACTTAGGGGTGGCAGCTCTAAAATGAAATTCCCCGTATTTCGTGAGCAAATAACTTGACACATCATATCCAACACTGACATTTTAAATTTTTGCAATTTTAAAATAATTTGACATTAATACATGAGGATGTGGGGAGCGGGGGGGGGGGGGGGTAGTAGTCGTACTAAAGTGAGTTCATAAGTCGTGGCATCATATCAATCATTGAAATATTTATTTTTTGCTATTTTACAAAAAAAATTCGTTCAAATTGAGTAATTATTGTTGCTAAGAGGTAGCAGCTCAAAATTCAAACAAAACGTGTTTCGTGAGCTCAAAATCGGTACTTCACATACAACAGTGAAATATTGAATTGTTGCAATTCCAAAAAACTGACGTTTGTCTTGAGAAATTGGGGGTTGCATTCGTGATGAGAGGTATAACAGCTCAATAATCATACTGCACGTATTTCATGAGTCATAATTCGGTACATACACAACATTGAAATATTTAATTTACCCAACTCTAAAAGCATTTGTCGTGTATGCGTAGAAGTCAATACGCGAAGCAGTTCAAGTCAATGTAATCCTAAACTGAAAGCTCATTAAACCTAAACTGAGTGAGGTCAAAATTTTTTGTTTGTGTATTTCGAGAAATCATGAATAGAATTACTTAGGTGCATGATTCTGCACTGGTAGATTTTCCAATTTTTCCAGGAGACTAGTTCAATACTTTCAAAATATATTGGGATATAAAATGACTGAGCTTCACGTTCATCCAATTATTATTTAAGCCACCCAATGCTATGGGGTTAAAATACGGTAAAACCATCTTCAAAACTAACGTTTATTTGAACACCACGAAAACAATTAAAAATCAGTACCTTTCATAGCACATCGGAGTAAAGTTTTATATAAGTGGGTGGGAGCTGACGGATGAAACAAAAAATTCTCTATTCGAGGGAGTTCAAACTTTTACATGCCAAAAAATAATTTTATTCATTATTTTATTAATGAATATAACAGCAATCCTGAGGTAGCTATACGGACAGCATTGAGATGGATCGTCAAAATTTATCGAAATTAGCTTACTTTCCACAAAACGGGATAGATATTCTGCTAAAATAATTAGGAACTTACTAACGGTGGCGGAAAAGAAGAAGTTTGAATTATCCTGGTAAGCGATATAAATTCGTATGACACAATCTAGAGAAGTACGGATACGTACAAGAGAGGTAAGTTACTTCTTTATTCGGTCTTAGTACCAACTCATGTATATGCAATATTGCCTATATAAAAAAACTTTTATAACCGCAGCTGGAAGTACAGGAAACCTTCCAAAAACACGATTAATTGGTTCCGTTTAGTTTTAATTTGTTTTGTTATGGTTTACAAAAAATAAAATAATTGAGAAATCGTGTAGTTTGAACCCGTGTAATACGATGAAAGACATAAGTGTTCTTCGAATACCGTGTTCTTGGAGGGCTACCTGTATTTCATATTATACACTTAACTCTGGAAACGGTTACAGGACACTGCCTCACATAGGTAACGATGAGTTTTTTTATTTTGATTATTGTCGTAGCAGGAATGAACAAGAGCAACAAGAAACCATACTCCATTTTATTTATATCGGTATCTGGATAGGTGGCATCAAGAAATTTAAGAGTATGTCAGGTGAACGTTAAGGCATTTAAACTTCGTTGAAAACTTCGGGTATTTTCATTGAGTACTGGAGAAAGTATGTGTTGCAGGTTACGAACCAAAATGTTTAAATGCCAGTCCTTATTAGAACAATCACTATATAATCAAACCTAACCTCACAGTGCTTTAAACGGACATGGAGAATTGGTATATTTGTGATTATTTGAGTATCAACTTTAATTAATTTTTTACTTTAGTATGGTTCAAAAAACTGAAAATGTATACAAGTTAAATGGTGTGTGGGCTTGGGTTGGTAAAATTTTTCGTTGGTCAATATTTGTGGTAAAGCCGTGATGAGCATTTGACGGTCGTCCACTATCAACAAGCGGATCCTCCCAACGATCCTCCCCTTTGTTTCATAGGAGCTAACTAAACAAATAGCAAAAAATAGAGCAACTTCCGTCTGCAACTGATATCCGCAAAAATACAGTCATATGCTTTAATCGAATTTATGATGAGAATTAATTCATATATGATAACCTACAATGAGTGGCCGGTGCCAGCAAAGCAATGCATGTCCTAACCAAACGCTTTCTAAAACAACTCAACTCATCACTTGAACATGTTGGGTTAAAGGACTTACACTGTACCTTTTTTACTCGGGATGAAGATGTTCAGCACGATGTTACGAAATGCTTTGACCAGAACTTGCAAAAATTCTAACGAAGCGTAAATTCGAAAATAACATGTAACAAAATTCCGAAATATTGAGTTATTCTTGATGACCAGATATTGGTTTATGATTAAGTTAAAAAATTCAGTCGTCTCATCAGACTGCAGTAACCAAACTACAAAAATACCCGTTGTTACTTTACACGCCGTTAGTGCGATTAAGAGCTAAATAAGAGCTACAAAATTTTGTTATTTTTAATATCGTCGACAGGGCAATATTAATTTTTTTTTGTATATAACGAAAACGTTAACATTGTTCAAAGTAAACAGCCGTGATATTATGCTAAAGTATAGTGGTAGATGTAATCCTAATAAATTGTTCATAAAATGCCGAATCACAAAACAAAAAAGCTAAATGGCGATGTGACTAACGAATTTAAATTTTAGCGAAACTTTCTAGCGAGTTTACGAGAAATTACGGAACGAACAACTTCGCAAGAATAAACTTCAAATTTTGGTAGCTTTCGAACCAATCAACCGAATTGTAATCACGTGTCCACTTAGTTATTGCTACGGGATACATATGGTTTATCAAGTTGCTGTCGAAGCTCTGGCAATTATAATCCTTTGAACCAATACGGGTCCCCCACCAATATAAAACTTATTTTAAAAAATTAACTTCTCTTGTAAGGAGAAAATGTTGATTTACTGAATAAAGCAATTCTGAGTTCGCTATAGTTTTTTGGAATTGTTCTATAAAGCCGAAATAATTTGCGTAGATTATCGACGTCTAAATAAGCACATCGTCATGATTGACTACCGTTTGCCTTTAATAGAAGATCACTTTGATCAGCTCAACTATATTGTTCGACTTTTACGAAGCAAGATTTAGAAAATTGGGGGTTTCCACATGCCCGTAGAGGAAATTACTTCAACATATACTTATTTTGTTACGTATTGTGGCCAATGCGAGTTAAACTCGTTAAATTTGAGTTTTTAAGAAAAGTATAACATTGGAATAAAACAATTGTGTCTTCCGCCTAATGATCGTGAAAGCTTAGTTATTAATTTATGTGAACAACATAATTAAATCTGCAGACGAATCAATCGAGACGCTTATGAACCACAAAATTTTTGGAGGTAACCGGGTATTTTAGAAATTGATCATGAATTATTTAATAGTTGCGAAAACTTTAAGCGATTTACCACACAATGATTGTCAGTTTGTTTAAGGTAAGTTTGAGAAACACGCATTAAACCACGGAAGGCACTGTTAGTTGATGAACCAGTTTAGTAATATAAAATCCAACTGAAGAACTGAAGAAACAGACATATCAAAAATATACAAACGTATAAAAAATTGGCTTCGATGCTGTACTTTTACAAAATTGGGACGATTCCAAATCCCATCTAACGTATTATTATTTGCGAAAAACATTCATGCACAAGAAATGTACTCTTGTGGCGCACCTATCAACCAAAAAAATAAAAGGGTTGCTTATATGCTCGTAATCCTAAAGTAATTAAAAATGAAATTGCGCTTCTCAGAAAAATTAGGGAAAGCCCGAGCTTACAAATGATTGCGCAACTATTGGAGCGCGAACCTTCCTAAGACAACGCCATTGTAAGAGGCGGAATACTTAAGTTTGAACCGGATGGAAGAATGCTATTAAGACAATTAAGTAATGCAAAACTGTCTGAATCCTGTTGAAACTAGTCCAAGCAGAAAGTAGGACAGAATATACCTGAAGTTTAACAGGAAACCCGTATTACATCGAACGCATTAAAAAATGTAAAATCTCATAAAATGAAAAGCACAACCCGTTACATAAATTTATTGTTGGTTTGCACCCTTAAAATGCATTTTTTTAATATGTTTTAATTGTGGGTCATATAAATCTTGTATCTTTGATGATATTATCATAATGCAATTTATGGTTGATAAGAATTTGCCGTTGTTTAAATAAATAAAAATATAAAATATTTTTCCCAATTTCCTATTTCCCAGGGAAAACCAGAATAGTGCCACTGGGGCCGTATTCGTAGAATCGGTGGAAATTTCTCCAATCGGATTACAATTTGCTTTGAAATTCTCTACATTATTCGGATTTTATTTTCGCCGGTTACTTTAATCATTTTTCAAATTTGTTTGCAAATTTGCTAATATTTATTTCCCTACTAATTGAATAATTTCGAATCGATTTATTCTGTCGTAATTTTTTCTTTAGTAGGCGGAAAAATTATGTTTCTTAGGCTATGCCCCAAACACCGACTTATTTGCTTATTTGACGTGATCTTGAATAAGTCGGTCAAGTCGTTCCATTTCATTATACCGACTTATTTGTGACGTAATATCAAAAAAACAAAATGCAATTTTTGAAATATGGAAGAAAAAATTTCATTGCCATGTTGCCCGTTGCCACTAGATTTGAAAAAAAAAATGGCATGATTACATTTAGTCAAGGCACATTTTTGGAGACGTTTCTGTGTAGACATACTTATTCAAATAAGTCTGCTCGCGAGGTGACTTATTTGAATAAGTCGGTGTCCACAAATAAGTCGGTGTTTGGGACACAGCCTTAGGCCTTTTCCCAAACACTGACTTATTACAGACTTATTGACTTATTTGACGCCATCAAGAATAAGTCGGTCAAGTCGTTCCAATTCATTTTACCGACTTATTTGTGACGTAATAACAAAACAACAAAACGCAATTTCTATTGTATTATACCATAAAGCAAAATATACATAAGAGGACTCATGTAGAGTTTCCGAGGTTAATCTATCTTATTTTACACAACCTGTATAAGCCTAACAAGAACAATAAACTATAAAGTAACTATGCCGATATGTTTATAAGATACGTATGTATGGATTAAATATAGAAAAAAATTAAATTTGTATATATAAATATATTAAAACTATAAAATAAGATTAACCTCGGAAAAACCTGCTTATAAAATTTGCACTACTTGATTTCTCTTATATATTTATTGCTCGATGATTACATTTAGTCAATACACATTTTCGGAGACATTTCTGTGTAGACATACTTATTCAAATAAGTCTCCTCGAGAGGTGACTTATTTGTATAAGTCGGTGTCCACAAATAAGTCAGTGTTTGGGAATAATTTAAAACAAGAAAAGAAATTTAATAAAATGATTAAAGTAGCCGGCGAAAAATTTTAATACAATATAGAGAATTTCAAAGCAAATTGTATTCTGATTGGGGAAATTTCCACTGATTTCAAGAATACGGCCCTGGGCGCATATTTTTAATAATCGGTGAATATTTTCGTCTACGAATTATAATTTACATTAGAATTCTTTATATTCTTCTATTATTTATTTCACTACTAAACAAAAGTCGGTGGATAAATCCGCATTGATTTACCCAGGCAGAAATTTCTACCGATTTTTGTTTAGTAGTGAAATAAATAATAGAGGTCTAGCAAACAAATTTGAAAAAACGATTAAAGTAGCCGGCGAAAACTTCGAATAATATAAAGAATTTTAATGTAAATTATAATTCGTGGACGAAAATATTCACCGATTTCAAGAATATGGCCCTGGCGATAAATTACATCCTGCCGTGTTTGGAAACATAGCGTTGATATATGGGACTCGCTATACCCAACAAAGTTCGTGAAGTATAACATCTGAACTTGAGGTGATTTCCACATACCACATGGAATCGGCTTAAGAATGGATCACAGATTCACTTCCTACTTTAATTTTCTAGTTTATTTTCTATAATTTAATTTGTATACCGTGGTTTTCTATTTATAAATTACTATCGTGTTATTTATGTATAATTTGTTGTATAAAATGTCTTTTTTAAATTGATTAGCTATTGAGTAATTTTTGTGTGAAATTATTTAACCCTGAAATCTTGTTATGGGGGATAGAGTTTCCCGAACCATTTTTAATATATACTTATGATGAATAATTTAATTATATATGAATAATTAAGTGAATTTATTATACATTATATGATTTTTAAATAAATCTATAACGTACATTGAATAAAATTTGTCGTTTTTTAGAGAAAGTATTTATTTACTAATGAATTTGACGTACTTTTAATAATATTGGGGAATTCCATTCCCCATAACACGGAATTATGTTGCTAAACATACACACGGGTTGAGTGTTAAGTTCCTTCTCAAGTGCTTTCCTACAAAGGTTATTGTTTATAAACATATCATACTATTAAAATATTAAAGTAGTTTTGATAAAATTAAACATTGAAGCAACATTGAAGCGCTTCACGGATGACCTGGTAAGCTTTTTTATATATTTTTTTTAAGTAGAATATTAAGTGAATTTTCATTTCTCTGTTACTTTGCTTGTATTTTGAGGCTTCAATTGTACTGTAAGAGCCACAGAAATTACAGTTTGCTATGAGGGACAAGCTATTACCAAAATTTAGGGCGCAGTAAGAAAATTATACGAGCCGGCTATAATGATTTTTATGATGTGGAACGGATTAGTGTACATACAGGATCTAAATTATGCTCAACGACATATAGTGCTGACTACAGATGTAGGACAGATGTTGATTGTGATTTATAAATGAGCAATTGTATAGCCAATTCCTTCAATTCTTCAAGCTTAGTACAAACAGATGATATACTCTACCAGTTGTTTAGTTTTAGTATAAAGAGTCTAATGGTTTGATGATTGTAGCACTATCCGAAATGGTCCAACATCCAACATAAACTTTCACGTTTTCACTGATCGGTGCATAAGTATTTATATTATATTTTGTATTTTTTTTTTTTGATCTGAGATCATTAATGTTCTGCTAGTATTTAACATTTCTATAAACAAAATTAATTTTTTGCTTACCTTAAAATTTAACCACCATGTGCATTTTACCCGTTAACTATCACTTCACAAATTAAAACACAAATTTTATAAAGAAAATAACAAATTACACATTTTAAAAGATATTTTGAAAAACAATTTACTTAAAACTATTTAATTAGACGCACTACACATTAACCGTATACCGTATACATGCACACGACAAACCGTATTTTAAAATTAATCCGACGCACTTGAAATTACTTACACAACTAAACACAGAAATTATTGATTTGGCATAGCATGATACCAAATCTAGATTCCGTTATCGAGTTCGAGCAGTAATTATATTAGCGTAAATGTATTGGTACATGCAAAACCGGAAAATTAATTTTAATTTACTTGTGTTGTGTATTTGACTTTGCAACGGTTTCTCCAATATTGATGCAAGGAAATAATGAAAGTATTACTGTCATGATAGTAAAAATTTCAAGACAGACATAAAATGGTATTCAATAGTTGATATACATATTTTATAAATTAGCTTTGCAATGCGAATCTATGGCGGATTAATAAGATAAAGATGCAGATGTTAATATAATTTAGAAATGGTTGATAAATCATGTAGATTAACTCACTCAGACCAAATACCATGACTGGGGCGTCAACCGCATCCGTACACTATAACAGTTGGACTACTTTAATATAACCTTTATACGGGAACTATGAAAAAATCCGTGCAAGGAAAACTCTTTAATAATATCAAACCGGGTCGATTCTGGTTCATCTTCGCAATTTATCAGTTTTTAAGTTTTGAATTTTTATACCACACAATCTATTCGGTAGCTTGATTTAGATCTATACAAAGTTTAGTTATTCTTCCTTATGTGACTTTTCCATTATAAGGCTCTGTCCCAAACACCGATTTATTTGTGGACACCGACTTATTCAAATAAGTCACCTCGCGAGGGGATACTTCGGGCAAAATCTTGGATATACGTACAATTGTACGTGATCGTAATTTAATTGTAATTTTATAAAACATTTTCAACAACTCCTGCAAGAAGCTATATTAAGAGCGGTATATCTGGCAGTATACCAGGATAGATTCCGCCACGTGTCTGCAAAAAATACTGGTGACATTAGGCGTGGAGAACACGTTTAACACAGCCAATTAAAGCGGCGTATTTAATGCGCTTGAGTGGAAATACCAACATACATAATGAAAGTAGTTGTGAGCTACTTTAATCAGAGGATCTTGATGCATAATATTGAGGGGAGAAAACCTACGAAGTGACACTGACTGGTAATGTTCCTCAGGGACCAATGCTTGGCCCTACCTTTTGGATTTTGATGTACCATGGTGTACTTTGACTCTCAATATCAAGTGAGGCATAAATAGTGGGATTTTCGGCTGATATAGGGATTGTTGTTGTTGTTGCAAAACACAAGGAAAAGATTGTGAAGATTTATAATAGGACTGATCGAACAGTCGCCATCATCTGTTGATCTACAACTAGCAGAACATAAAACAGAAGCTACTCTTATCACTGGCAGAAAACTAATATAGAGCATAACTTTAGAGGTTGGTGCCCAAAAACATCCAACCATACATCAGGTACCAAAGAGTAATCATAGATTACAGACTATCAAAGAAACATCTCATTGCCTACAGCGAGAGCAAACCTATCGTGGCACACGCATGTATGCAAAATATAAGGGGTGTGCGGAACAGAAGAGTTTCGCTGGCCAGCGTCGTCAGATCTACTCTGATGTATCTAAATAATGGAAATATTGAGATAATTCAAAAGAAGTGAAAATGTAGTAAGAAGCTACTTCTAACCGGGTAGGACTGAGCCGACCTCGTGAACTAATACCTAATGGTAGTTCCACGCGAGCGCACGACATAGCTTACCAGGGGTAGTGGTTTGGTATAATATAGGCTCACACGTGAAACACTATGAAGGTTCCGCCCACTCGTTCCGGAAATACAAAGAATTCATCAGGTTATAATTTTCGTTTTGTTCATTCTTCAATGTTGTCAACTGATTTTGTTCTTCGTTATCAACAGTTTACTGAAGCACAGCATCACGTTTGCAAACCAAACACTTTCGCACCTGAGCTTTAGCCGAATATTTATAATGACGCAGACCTCTGATGTTGTGTCCCCGTTGAAGGACAGGCCTTCGAATTTAGTTAAAAATGGCCATTGCAGTAAAAATATTGCTAAGACACCAACACAAATTAAAAGTATTCCACGATATAGAAATCTCGGACGTGCTTCTATCTCAGAAATCCACTTTACTAAGAATTCACATCAAATTTAGAGCGTATTGTTGTATTACACCATCACCCCACGTAGCTCTGCCAGAGTGGCAGATTCATATACTGTCCACCAATTCTAACTGTGTCTAAAGCGTCTGGACGAAAGGTTCCTAAAAGTTTATTCTCACAAGATTTCACCTTTTCCGGTAAGTTAAGATTTTCGGTGAATTGTAGTTCTCGATATTGACCAAATTATTTTTGCTAAATGTGAATTGTTTTTCAATAAAGTAATGCATTTATGCATTTAAAAAAAACATTTTTAGAGAACCAGTGAGATCGATTTTGAACCACTTTTAGTTCAAACCTCAAAATCTACATATACGGCGGTATATTTGACTTATTGGCTAATTACAATTTCATTCGGGTACTTAAAATTTGTATCACTATACTCAATCAGCAAAAAAAAAAAAGTTTTTCAACATTAGCATAATTAGAAAAACTTGCGAACAGAAACCACATCGCAAACACCAGAATTACAGCAACAAAATGTGGAAATTATTTTTAGTACTGATTAAATAATGTACATATTTTATGTTTTTTAATTAAAGAAGTTGATAAATTTAAAAAACCAAACCAAACCAACAAAAAAAAATGTTTTCTAAAAGAAAATGTTCTTTTTACCATCATCGTCTCATCTCAATGTTCTCGTATATAAAACTACAACATAAATGAAGAAGCAACCGATTTTCTTTTTTCTTGATTTCGTAATTTAATTGTAATTTTATAAAACATTTTCAACAACTCCTTTGCTTATATGTATGTGTGTAACATAAAATTAAATAAATTCTAAAATGACGACAAAAATTAAAACGAAAAAAAAAATTTGTATTAAATTAAATAAACTTTAATGAATGCTGTAAGATTGTCTAAAATAAATAAGAAAATTAAAGTTTTTTTTTTTTTGCTGTGTACAGTTTTTGTTGTTAGTGATTTGTGCACAGTGAAAAGTAACGAACGAAGATAAAAGCTTAAAAACTATAATTCTATATAAACACTACAAAAGCACATTAAATTGTTTGTGTAAAGTGTTAATGATATACGAGTGTATAAAAAGTGTATACGTAGCGTAGTGTTGATGTCGTATAGAAAATATGAGACGTTTAAATTACTCGTAAATTGTAAGCTTTATAATGTAGAATGTCGTCATATGTTATACTTACATCTATACGAATATATAAATAAACAAAACTATTAAATTAAAAAATTAAGAAATTTTAGTTTATATTCGAATACCCGACTATATGCATGTGTGTGTGTACTCTATTTCAATAATTGTTTTAAAGTTTTTTAATTTTAAGTTTTTACGAAAAATTTATTAAATATTCTGTTTAATTTGGTAGGTGAATGTGGAAATTGTTTTATTCATGCGGGGAATAACTAAAAGTCTGTCTCACATTTAATTTCAAGTTAAATTTGGTGTCTAGGAGATAAGTTTGGGTGGAACAGTAATTAAAAGGCAAACCTTTGTAATAGAGATAGTATATGGAGTGAAGAACATATTTTATGAATGTTATTCATTGGGTGTGACCCGTATGGTTCTGAAATATTTAAAGGTTTATTTAACTGTATCATTAGTAGAATTATTTAAAATATAAAATTTTTGTAGTTTTGTAAATAAATGATTATGTCTACTTAAAATTGTAATACTAGATCAAGCTTTATAAAAAATCACTACGTGAAATTAAAGAATTTATAGACGAAGTACCCTTTTATTGTGGTAAGGACGAGCTACTACACGGACTGTTTTACTCTCTTTTACGTAGTGAAGCGGAGGTGTGTAAATGTTGTTGCCACACCCGACATCCTTGTACGATAAATGTACTTAGTTCGCGAATACAACATACTTAGTTTTTAAAGCGAAAAATTAACCCGACAAGGTTTGTGATAAAAATAGTTTTCTATAATCAAAAATCATTATTCGTGCTTAGATTTTAGAAAACCAGCTACAACCCTTGCTGACAATTTAATCTACAATGGAAAACTTGAAAAAGTTCCTACGGAAGCTGTCATTTCTGGCACACAGATGTCCCCACTAGATGTCTAAAGCTTTAGTATAAAATTTTATTCGAGGATGGGCCGAAATATAATCTATTACGTAGATTACATAGCAAATGTTCGCGTATGTGGCGTTGACAATGTAAACCATGTCAACAACCTTGGAAATTATATTAAAACTAAACTCAAATAGAGATAATTTTAATTTCTTAAGGATATCTTAAGCTTACTATACATATATAACATGTCCGTTGGAAATCTCTGGGACCTGGCCAATCCTCGATACAGTGAATATGTAAATTCCATATATTTCAGATTTGCGAAAATTGATCAAGTCCTGGGTCAGTAACAAAATGGGTCTCCCTCATCGTATGTAAAGGGTTATCCAATTCAAGCTTGATAAAGTAAACTTAAAAAAAACACACAAAATATTCGGAATGTATTGTAATTTTTATTTCATTTTACAGATTGATCCTTGCCATTTTTAGTTAAACAAGATATCATTCAAATGTCCTCCACGGGACTTCTTACAGGCCTTGATTCTTTTGAGGTAATTTTCAATGACTTTTCGGCACATTTCGGGCGGTATCTCGGCCATTACCTTACGAATATTAGTTTTCAATTCGTCAAGAGTTTGAGGATTGTTTGCGTAAACACGATCTTTCGCGTAGCCCCACAAAAAGAAATCCAAAGGCGTTAAATCACAGGATCTTGGAGGCCAATTGACATCAGCCAATCGCGAAATCAAACGTCCAGGAAATTTCTCTTGCAAAAGATCTCCATTTGCTCGTGTTACGTGACTGGTTGCTCCATCCTGCTGGAACCACATATCGTCAAGATCATAATCTTCGATTTTCGTAAAAAAATAATCGGTTAACATGCGGCCATAGCGCTCAGAATTGACGGTAACGGTTCGTCCATGGTTGTTCTCAAAAAAATACGGCCCAATCACACCACCAGACCACAATGCGCACCAAACAGTGACTTTTTCCGGGTGTAATGGCTTCTCTACAATCAATTGTGGATTTTCTGAGCCCCAAATTCTACAGTTTTGCTTATTAACGTATCCACCAAGCGAAAAATGAGCTCCATCACTGAAGAAAATTTTGTTCGAAAAATCAGCATCAGCAGATTTAATAATTTTAATGCGTTGGTCGATTGTATTAAAATGAAGATAATTTTTATTTGTTAAGGATGTCTTAAGCTAACGATACATATATAACATGTTCGTTGGAAATCTCTGGGACCTGGCCAATCCTCGATACAATGAATATGTAAATTCCATATATTTCAGATTTGCGAAAATTGATCAAGTCCTGGGTCAGTAACAAAATGGGTCTCCCTCATCGTATTAAAATGAAGATAATTTTTATTTCTTAAGGATATCTTTTCTCATTATTTTCTCTTTATTCTACGTAAGCCGGCCTATATCGGACCGGCTGTTTAGCTATTATTTAGTTGTCTAACTATCGTAGGGATCAAATAAATATACATTTTGATACTAAATCACACAAACTATTTGAAACTGCAACGCCGGGGAACCGATTTCAGGCAAAAATTGCTTGGGCTTCTTAATTTATGAACAACCCTTACGTATGAAATTTTATCTCAAATAGGCATAGGTACCGAATGGCCTGAAGGGGAGCTACAGACCTTTAGACAAAGATTTCTTAAAAATCCCTTTTTTGACTTTAGCGATATAGCAAATAACAAATCTGCAAAAATCTCGAGGTTAAATTTTTTCTTAATTACTATACTTTATTTTACTATTTAAAGAATAATAATCATGAAAAATGTTTACCTCGAAATTCAGCAGACTAACCATTCGTGTATGTGTGTATGTGTATGAGGTGCTGACTAGACCTCTGTAGTGTCTCTACATATCACAAGAATTGCATAATTGGGATGACACTTTATTGTCAAGCTTTTCACAAAAATTGGGACACCCCAAGGCTGAAATCTGTACACCCGCAGCCTTGTGGTATTTTGTAAGTATTTTGATAAGAACATATGTATATCATTAACGAGAAAAACAATTTTAAACTAAAATATTCTAAATTAAAATTTGCAAAAATACTGGTGCAAAAAATTTTCCCAAAATTCAAGAGGAAATTATGGTTTCTGACAAAACAAAGAGTTTTAAAAATGTATATAATCCCAGACGGATTATTTGATTGGGATTAAACGTTACATTTAAATTTCTCCAGAAGTTGGGAGTTTTTGTTGTTTGCAAATATTTTGAAAAGCGTATAGCATTTACAAAAAAACACGTTTAAAAACAAAAAAATAATTGGATTTCAAATAAAATTTGTTCAGATCATTTTTTAAATTTTACCGGAAATGATTAGTTGAGAAAAAAAATTATTTCACCAAAATCGGCATCTCTACAGTCCAGGCAGATTGACTCTTCGGCTAAAAAAGATTCATACTTGAACTTTTTTAATTAATTGCGAAATTTTTTGGAAATCTGTGTACCGGAAGTGGCAACTTCAATGAGAGCTTTCCAATTTTTGCAATGATGTTGAAAAGTTTAGCATTTACAAAACACGAAGACGAATTAAAGGTTTAAATAATTTGTTGGTTTCCTGAAATTAAGCAGGGATAATGTTTTTTGACGGTGTGCTACGAAATCCCGGTTTTCAAAATCCTGGTTTTCTTTTCTTCTAGTTGTAAAGTCTTGATTTTGAAAAAAATATTTTTTATTAATTCGGGCTGGCCGGACAATAATATTTTAACATTAATAAATTTATAGAAGCTGGGATCAGCAAACATGTCGCACTGCGTACCGCACGTAGGAACGGATTATATAGAATCTATTAATGACACCTACTAAAAAAAATAATTGCACCATTTTGTTATGCAAGATTTGGTACTTGCAACAATTTCAATCCCATTTTCATCCTGACAAATTTCAACGTAATTGATTCCACGTAACGAATTTCAACGTAATTAATTAAGAAATAGCATTGTTCCATTCCTATTCGCCTTATTCCAGAATTTTATCAAAAACGCGTTTTTGAATTCCATTTGACTCACATGTCGAATTTCAACTAAATCGGTTAAAAAATGGCCTAGCTCCATAACGATGGCCATATTTTAGAACTTTATCAAAAAGTCATTTTAGAAATCCATTTCAATCGCACGTGTAGAATTTGTTAAGAAATGACCAAATTCCATTCCCTATTAGCCATTTTATAGAATGTTATCGCAAACTCATTTTTAGATTTTGTCAAAAAATCAATTAAGAGTCCCATTTTCCCACCATGTCAAATTTTAAAAATTCAAACCGGGATTACCTAAAAGTCGGAATTTTTTATTCAAAACCTGGATTTTGAAAACCGAAATTTCGAAACCCGCAATTTTGAAAACCGGGATTTATAAAAACGAAACCCGGGATTTTGAAAAAAAAACGGGATTTCGGTACACACCCGTTTTTTGATCATATACAAGAGAGTTTTATCAAAAGTCCGGTAAGTTCAATTTTTCGCTTTATATATTTCTAGTGTGGTGCATTCGAGATCTCTGCATATGTTACAGTTAAAGTCCGAAATCGTTAAATGACCGAAATTTCGTATTTCAATTCCTTCTACACGATTAAAAACTGATTGTCTATACTTCCTTTCCTTTCCTTGTCCATTCTTTCCTTTATTTCCTATCAGAGGGCTAAGCGTCACGAAGAGCAAAATTAATTCACGTGAGCCCGTGAAACGTAGTAATGCCGTTAGCCCGTACTACACAATATTCCAATTTTCACTAATACCGTCAAAAATACTTCGTGGGGTGAAGGATGAACCATTTCGAGCAATAAAATAGTTTTTTTTCAATTTTTTTTTGGCCATTTACTGATTTCTGGCTTTTACCGTAACAGATACATTGATTGTCGTTCCCATAACTGGCGCAGCCGTACGGTGATTTGTTTCAAAATTAAACTATTAAATAGCGCAAATGTGTTTGTGAATAAATACTAGCTCCCACGTGAACTCAAAGTAGTGATAGTATCAAAGAAAAGATATTATCCAAATGATTTCTCTGGCTGAAGATGATTAACCGCTAAGAAGAATTCAAGTTTCGTCGCGCTTCAGCTTTAATAACTTCGTAACCTGCACATGACAGCACCAAGGATTTCATCGCACTAAAAATAGATGAGAGTTCCAGAACTACAGGTAATTTTTTAATGTTCATTATATCTGTCCAGTACAAGATAGAGACAGATTCGACAATATACTGAAGACACCCGGCATATTGTCGAATCTGTTGTGTGTACTATATCTATACAACGTATATTTTCGGTAATTTACCGAATAAATTGTAAAGTTGTGGTTTTTTTAAATCGTATTTTTTACAACGAAAAAGAAAAAGAAACTAATTTCAATTAATCGGTGAAATCAATTGAGGTTAATATAGCAAATCGAAATATCTCTAGAACTCTTAATTACAAAAAAAGGATGAGCATGAACAAGTGTTGGTTTAGGTTAACAAAAGGTGGTTTTTAACCCCCTTCCCCCCAAATATCGATAGGAATCGCAATCAACTAGTATCACGACTGAGAACGATCGAAGATACAGCAAAATTTTTCGCACCATAGTTGTGCAAACGACACCGAAAAATTTCTTGGCATACCGATCAAAATAAAATCAAAGGAAGAAACAACTATATTCTTGCCTAGTTCGCATCCCTCAGAGTTATGAGTAAATTAGATAAATTTTAAAGCCCTGGCGATCCGTTTTTAAAGTTCAACTGTAGGCTACCCAATAATTGGATAATATGTTTATCTATGTCAACTATACAAAAGTGAAAAGAAATTTTGCAGCATATAAAAACCTTAGGTAAACAAAACCCAATATACAGTGACGCATGGCTCGCAATAAGCGTCTTCATTGCAAACCATGCATTACCTGCATTTATTGCAGACTTAAAAAACATATTTCGGCTACACACAAGCGACAAAGGATAAAAATTTTGAAGAAATTTAGATATTTTTGTGTAAGTTCAACGTAATCGTGATAATGTCACACAGTTCGAGAAATGTCTTAGATAATAAAAAGATGTTTGGGGTAAGCAAAAATCAGGTACAGTACAGCAGATCAAATTATTTACCATATTTAATAAAACTGTTACTATAATAAAACTTTCAGCGGCTAGAGTAAGCCAACAAAAATATATAATAAGGCCAAGTATTATCCTAAAAAGCCCGTTAGAATCCTTACCAACAATAGCGAAAAGTGTTCTTGGAATACAAAACCTTTCCACAAACGGAAAAATAAATTTGGTGGGGTTCAAATTACACAGACAAACCTATCATAAGCTTTCTTTACACAAACTTTTCGATAGAATTTTAGGATCGCTGTTGAAATTTTACTTAAATTTTTGGAATTTAACACATCACCAGTAATCAATTATAGTTTATGTGTCATTATTATTTATAGTTTTTCTCCCGCACACCAATGTTGAACTTGACGACACGCTCATATTTATATAACAATAGAGTGTAAAACTTATAATCATTGGTCTAAAATCCTGTGTCATTTCCGAAATTTCGATAATGATAGTAACTCAAATGTCTTTTCCGTCGAATTAAATTCAAGTCTTGTGCTTCAATAACATTCAATCACACAACCGTTCCAGTGCTTCAATAACATTCAGTCACATTCAATCACACAACCACGACTAATTGAAACATTAACTTCACTTTTGCCTCAAGAATGCGAGTCCGCAAAGTAATATTTGTCATGAAATTTATATGACAGTTTATAACTATCATTTAAGTTTATGAAGGAATTACTGTTAGCTATCAAATCATTAGGTAGAGCGTATTGAACTTCTTGACAAAAAATAGCCACTTGTTGGAATTTGTATATGAGCGATTTAGAATATTTGAGTTGACTCGCCAGCTATTGGAGCACATTGAGTTCCTGCATACAGTGGATTAACCATAGCATTTCCTTGATTTCATGAACGATGAATTATGCGCGGGAGATTGTGGTTTAATGAAACGTAGGCAATGATCAGGTTCTTTAATACCTTCTTCTTTGAATGAGGTACAAGGTGTCATTCGAAATGCTCGATATCTATTTGTGTAGTGTTGGCGACGTTACATTGTTTGCGATAAGCTAATTTAGTTCATTGTTTATTCCTGCGCATGACATAAAGATTTTCGTGAAACATTTAGAATCTAAGGTTGTGCTGAGACAATTACGATTACTGATTGATTAGTAAATCTTGGAAGCAAATTGGGAAGTCGCTTATCGAATAATAATCCAGTAAATTTTTTGATGATACCGTTTGACATATTTTTCCAATAAATGATACTTGTATCGACAGCAGATCAGAATATAAGTTGTATTGGCAAACTTATCGGCATTTTATGTTTAAATTCGTATTTTAACTATTTTTTGTTTTAATATGGGAGGCTACTTCCAAATTTACTTATGTATTGCTCAAACATAATTCGTATTTGGAGTTTTGACTCCTGAAATTGATTGTGATGTTGGACCGGCTTTTTGCGATGCTGAATTGTTACATTTGCAAACTGAATTATTTTACGTTGACAACATATAAAATAAAACCTATAAATAAAACAGAAGATTGTAATTTCGGGGTCAGTCTTATTAAAGCGTTTCTTTTATCACCATTTCATTTATCAACATGGCAACAGAGCGTATTTACTACTGCTTATTCGTCTTTTGCATAAATGAAAAATATATTTTTAAAATATTTTTTGCTGCACGTGACTGATCGCATTCCTGTATGCGCTGTGTGAATTAAATAAAATTAATTTTATGTGAATTAAACCTTCGTGGAAAAATAGAAATCTGGGTGAATTGAACCTTTGTGTATAATAAGTGTTGAACGAGAGAACACTTTTCTTCTGTGTAAACTATAGTATAGTGCAAAATGTCAAAAAATACGAAATTTAGAAGCTCAAGGGTCATGATAATTATGTTACTTGGAAATTTGGGATTACAAATCTAATAGGTTTGAAGGGGTTATCAAATTGTGTTGGCGAAACAGTCACCGAAATAAAAGCGGATAAATTAGCCCAATGCAAAGCTATGATATTTCTGAGTATTGATCCGAGTATTTATGTGTATATTAAATCCTGTGAATCTGCACAAGCGATTTTGACAAAACTAGCGAAAATGTATGAAGATAAGGGGTTAACACGAAAGATAAGCATCCTCAGAAAATTGATTTCGACAAGGTTAGAGGATTGCGATGGAATGCAGGCTTATGCCGACCAGATAATAGGGTGTTCGATGAAGTTTGACGGTATTGGTTTCTCTATTAGCAACGAATGGAAAACAGTTATTTTATTAGCCGGTCTTACTGAACATTTCCAACCGTTCATCATGAGTGTGGAAGCATCTGAATATACTTGTACCTTGGACGTTCTAATAACAAAATTATTAGACATGAGATGTGATGGTGCGAGCGGTGAAGTTTTTTTTCGAAAAATAAGCCAAACCGAAGAAGGAGATAGAGAGTACTGGTATAGCAAAAAATGCATTTCTTGCATTTTTGGGCAAAAATATACAAGCATGTGAATGGTATATCGACAGCTGAGCGTTGAGACATATAACACCACATGAAGGTTTAATTAGTGAATTAAAACATTCTAACACATAGGGCATAATCAGCGCAAACAATTCAAAAATGAATGTGAATAAATTTGGAAATGCGACGATACAATTAAGTGAAGGCAATGTACATAAAAACGGTTGTGTCATCAGAAACAACGAAAATGATATTATTGCGAAGTGTATAGCTGATAATGGAGTATACAAACTCAACGCGAGTAAAGAAATATGCATGATAGCAAAAAATAATGAGAGTGCATATACAAGGCATCGGCGATTAGGGCATATCAATTTCCAGTCATTAAAAAAATGCGAGATGAAGCTGTCTTTAAAGATGACGATAGCTAAATAAAAAAAAATGTGATACGTGCGTGAAAGGAAAACAAGCGCTTTTACCGTTCAAGGCAAGTGAAACGCGATCATGAAACATTTTAGATATAGTGCACTCGAATTTCGTGGAACCCATAGAGACCATGTTTATAGGAAAGCTAAGTATATTTTAACCTCCATTGATGACTTTTCCAGAAAAAAGTTTATTTATTTTTTGAAAACAAAATCTGAGGTTTCAAACACATTTATAGATTTTAATGTATTCATTGAGAATCAGACCGAGAATCAAATAAATGTTTTGTGGACTGATAATGGATTAAGGCCAAATGGGTCTTCAAAGCCAAAATAGACGATAAAGGTGGTATAATACATTATAAGGCACGTTTAGTTGCAATGGGTTGCGCTCAAAAAATGGGTATCGATTATAGAGAGACGTACTCGCCAGTAAGGTATACTTCCATTATAGATTACTCATGGCTCTGGTTGTGAGAGAAAATATGAAAATTCACCAAATGGGCATGATTACGGCATTCTTGCAAGAAGATCTCAATGAAGAGATTTATATGATTCAACCGGAATCATTCGAAGACGGAATCAATCGTGTATGCAAGTTGAACAGTGTATGTTTTGAAATAGGCCGGATGACAATGGAATATTAAATTAGATGCTGCTCTAAAGAAATTTGGCCTCAAGAGAAGTCGAGCCGACCCATGAATTTACTACGATGAAAATCTGAAATTGCTAATAGCAATCTATGTGGATGATTTTCTGATTTGTTATAAAGATAAAATGGCATTGGAGAATTGAAAAACTTTCTTAAACCATACATGGAAGACCTGGGCGAGGCAAAAATCTGCGTAGGAATCAAAGTGACCCAAGGAAAAGGTTACATTGAGCGTGGTCAGATTATTTACATCAAGAAGATATTGAAGAGGTTCAATATGCATGAGTGTAAACCGATTGGGACGCCAACCAACACTTCGATAAAATTATCTGTCGAAGATGTTACTGACTGCAGATAATTCGTTGGTTGGTAAACTGCCGTACGAGGAGGCTGTGGGCAGCTTATTATTTGTAGCACAGCCAACCAGGCCAGACATCGCATTTCCTGTTAGCAGATGTGCGATGTAAGCATATTTAATAATAAACATTGCTCCTCTCACTGGCAGATGGTCAACAGAATATTTAAATATCTGATAGGTACTATACAGAAATGAAATTAAGATACGATAAAAATGACTCTACTGAAATGGTGGGATACAACGATGATGATTGGGCTTCCGACGTAGACGTTCGTAAACGAGACGTTCATAAACCGGATAAATAATCAAGATATCTAATGCGGCTATCAGTTGGTGCAGTAAACGCCACCCGTTTATCGCGTTGTCAAGCGCAATATATCACATTGTCAACACATGCGAGATTCCTTGGCTAAAACAACTGCACAATGAGATAACAAATAAACCAGCAAACACAGTAAAAAATTTCTGTGAACGAAAAATTGAAGGGTATCGAACTCGCACCAAGTACATCGACATCTGTCATCAATTTTTGCGTCAACATATCGAAAATGGGAACATCAGTGTTTAGCATATTTCAACACAGCGAATGACTGCTGACTCGCTTACAAAAGCGGTCACCAAAGAAAAGCACCGATATTGCAAAAATAATGCTGGACTCATTGAAGTTAATGCCCTACAATGAGTATATTGCAAATTAATCAATTCATTTTTTAATATTTCCTATTTTTTGTAATTTCTTTTATTTCAAAGTAATATATAGTAGCTGTGTATAAACAAATTGAGGCTGCGTATCAATCCAAGGGTAAAAGTCAATTTTAAGTAAATTTTTCGGTAAATTCAATTATTTTTGAAAAAACTCTATGGTAAACTGATCGAAAAATCTGTATTAAAATCGATTTTTACCATAATAAACGATTTACCGTTCGATTGGTATGCAGCCTGAGAACAAAATTCAATTCAACAGTAATCCAAGCAACTTTGAGTAGACCAGAAACCACGGCCGTGGATACGACGGGAAATGTTAATAACAACGTCGTGCTACAAGAACCCGTACCGAAGGAGGAAATAATTCTTCTTCTAATAATAATCGCCGTCATAAAGATATTAGAGCTCTGCATTTATATCTACAAGCAGCACGTGAAAGGCGTAAAAAGGAAGATAAACAACTCACAAGTGTAGTTATGTAGAAATACCAATTGCTATGAAAATTCGGTTAAATATTTTTTTATGTGATTTTGTACTAAGGCTGCGTACCAATCCAAGGGTAAATCGTTTACTATGGTAAAAATCGATTTTAGTACAGATTTTTCGATCAGTTTACCATAGAGTTTTTTCAAAAATAAATGAATTTACCGAAAATATACTTAAAATTGACTTTTACCCTTGGATTGGAAAAATTGTTTAATTATTTGTCAACGTCGACCGACCTATATTTGGTTTGATTGTCATTAATGAATTTCGTGTAATGTTAGATTCATATTTTTGTAAATTTGGTAGATAAAATTATAAATAGAATTCAACATTTTAGTGAAGGTGTTAAAAAATGTGTAACTATGCACTTTAATGTTATAACGATAGCATTCAATTATTGTATAAATTAAAGCGTTTCTTTTATCAACATATTCACAAATTAGTTTCTATTTATTAAAAGTGGTAACGTTAGTGTGTTTTCCCATTTTTTCAATTTATTCCTAATGAACTGTTTACTTGTGTTTTCTCCGAATCTGTAACATTTTCAGACTGTGGCCAAAATCCGACTTTTACTATCGTCATTTATTACAACTCTTGTTGAAAATTTAAAATTCAAGTTTATTGGAAAGTTTTAATTCTTGGTCGTTTTTCGTAAATGCTATACTTTTCAAAGTGATTCGAAAAGATAATGAAATTAATATTTAAAATGGAGAAAAGCCGACAATTAATCTTGACATATTTGACATACGGAAATTTATAACTGACACATTAAAACAAACGTATAGTTGCAATTTTTCTCTGGTCACCACCGCGCATCGTAGAACCCAAAATTAACAAAGCAAGCACTCTCACCAATTTGCTACCGATGGCGCCAATAAACCTCCTATATTCGAAAGATTCCACCTATATCGTTTTGGTTTACTGATTTCAACCAAAAGTCCCCTAGATCTCACAATTTAGGCGAAAAAAGCTGCTACTTCCGATGTACCGATTTCTGCAAACAATCTTTTGGACCAGTAAGAAAATGTGATCAGTAAGAAAATTCTATTTTATATTATGCCTTTTAATTGAATCCTGCACCTCCCAGTCTAGTGCATGTACTTTAACCCCCGTACCACTTCACTTGATGGTAACATTATTTAATGGTACAAAGAAACTTAATCCAGTTGACATGTATAGGCATACTCGCTAGGATTATTCATTTTGCAAATAAAATCATATTAACGTCTACCGTTCGGATTAGTTGATTGATTACCAACTCCTAAAAATGTTTCCTCGCATATACCTGATAGGAAGAAATTTTCATTTTTCCTCATTCTCCGTTGATCTTATTGTGTTCTTTATTTAACATTATTATTATTTATTAATAAATAATAAAACAAATAAAAATTATTTATTAGAAAATTCCATTACCCTAGTTGTATAGCTATATGTACATATTTATAATGTATATACTCTGTGTGCAGGCCCCTTAAGCATTATTATTAACAGCAACAACCAAATTATAACGTATAAATAGAAATACGAGGGTATATCAAAAAGTCTTGCAATATCATATGAAAAAAACGAGTGAGTGAGACAACAATATATTTTTCAAAACCATTTTTTGTCACGATGAAACTTCTAGAAGAACATTTCGATGTAAATTTTACGGTTCGTTTGTTTTTGTCAATTTAGTAACATGTGTTTTGAATTTTTCTTAAAATGAATGAAATTGAATATCGCGCCGTTACTAAATTTTTCTATAAAGATGGACGAAATGCAATTTATATATTCAACTATATATCAAAAGTTTACGGCGAATCTGCACCATCATATGCCACAGTAACAAAGTGGGTAAAATTATTCAAAAGTGGTTGGGAGTCATTATAAGACGATAACCGCTCGGGTCGGCCAGCAGATGCTATTAGCCATGAAAACGTAATTTTGGCTGATTCTATTGTATTGGAGGACCGGCGTATTTCTGTTCCGCGGTTAGCGTGGAGACTTTCTCTTTCATACGGTACCACATATACTATATTACATGACCACCTTCACATGTCGAAAGTAAGTGCGCGATGGGTTCCCCGTTTGTTGAATGCTGAACAAAAAAAAATGCGTGTTTAAACTTCAAAGGCGATTTTAGATATGTACAAAGCAGATCCAGAAAATTTCTTGGGTAACATAATAACAGGCGATGAAACATGGCTTCATCACTGGGATCTGGAATCCAAACAAGAATCGATGCAATGGATTAAACGTAGTGAACCACCACCAAAGAAATTCAAAACTCAACCGTCTGCTGGTAAGGTTTTGGCAACAATTTTTTGGGATGCTGAAGGAATTTTGATAATCGATTATATTGCACCGAAAACCACAATCACAGGCATATATTACGCAGAGGTTTTGCGAAAATTGAAAAAAGCGATCCGGGAAAAACGGCCAAGGAAAGTTAGGAAAAAAATCTTGCTTCTTCACGACAATACACCAGTGCGCAAGGCTAATATTGCTCAAGCTGCATTAAAGGACTGCGGCTTCGTGGAAATTCCGCATCCACCGTACAGTCTAGACTTGGCACCCAGTGACTACTTCTCTTTCCCAATTTGAAAAAAACACTAAGGGGCCGGAAATTTTCCAGTGACTATGAAGTACAGTCTGTTGTAAATGAATATTTTATGGAGCAAAAGAAATATTTTTTTTTAGAGGGTTTAGGTAAGTTAATTGATCGATGTGACAAATGTATAAACCTTAAAGGAGATTATGTCGAAAAATAAAAATATTGCTGTCTCTCTCACTCTTTTTTTTCATATGATATTGCAAGACTTTTTGATTTGCCCTCGTATCAATTCAAGAATTTAATTATCATTGTTTTAGATAAATATATAACAATAAAAATGTTGGTACAGGAGGCACATTATATGATGGGAATGGGCAGTACCAAAAATGTGGGTTACCCAAAATCCTTCAAGCTTGTATTTATACATAAAAAGAAATAAAATTCAATAGTAATCCGTAAAAAGCCAGGTAAAAGTATTCTCGGTATCATTTTTTAAAGCACCCAAATTTTTTTGTACAAAAGTTAGTCTGGGCTGTTTGGTTTATTTGTTTGGACAAAAATAAATTCCAGAAAATTTTATTTTCATATCGTTCTATATTTAATATCTATATGCTTAAATCTCATTTAAAAATTATCTCTGGGCCAGTAAAATGTTAAAAGCAGAAGAGGAATGTTCTTTTATTATATACTAAATGTATTTTAAACAACAACAACAACAAACATGTTTATAATTAGAATTTTGTCCTGTAGTAAGATATTTTAAAATTGCTTAATGTTTTATGATCATTATTATGATTATGCTGCGAACATTCATAATGAGTGCGTACAACGGCGTACAAATATTACACTGCCATGACCCCTCACAAACTTTAATTAATTATTATTTGCTCTTCAGCGAACGTGCAATTTTTTAGATATAACGACTTGTGTTTATTTTAATTACTTTAAATAGGATTTTCTTTTTGGTCTGCTAAATCATTTTCGTAACCAGGTGCAAAAATACCGTTTATGATCTACCTAAACCTGTAATAAAAATTTTTAGAAAAATTATTTACGAATCGTTGGTATACGCATTAACCTTTAGTCCGTATAGTAATTAAAATCTACGAAAATGCGGATTATTTACAAAACACAGAACAAAGTATATTCAATAAAGTTTTGCGATGCACAAATTTAAAGTTGTGCAACTTTTATTTATTTATTCAGCCAAATTAACATCGAACACGGCAGAAATATTATTAAATATTAGATTGTTCACGAAGACTCGATATCTGAATAATCGCGTAAGAGCACACGTATTGATACCAACACATTAGTTGTGAACAATCAATTCGGCCCATTACAATGTCGTGTACGAAAATCGTTTACGATACTTGTCTATACGGACGGACCGACAATGGTTCAATATTCAATAGAAATCAACAGCCTAAATCCGGCGGTAAACGAACCGAGTTTAGTCAAACAACAGAAATCGCTTCCGAATTGATTCTACATGCCTAGAGGAATGTTATGGTACGGATTCCAGACAATTACCGCATATTCCAAGTGCGAACGAACCAATGAAACGAAGAGGTCTTTCAGAGTATGAAAATCTAATTGAATTAGCCTTGCTGATACATCTGTCAATATAGTCTTTATTTATTGGGACGGAAATCGTCTATTTCTTATGTTGGATGGAGATGGGATTCTAAAATGATTTTTAGAATAAATTCTGGAAAATAGCTACCTAGGACAGAATTGGGCCACTTCTTCGCCGAATATGAAGGAATAACGTATTTTCGATGGAAATGGAGTTTTAAAATGATTTTTGGAAGAAGTTCTGTATAGTATGGCCTAAGATGGGTCATGGCCATTTCTTAACCGATTATTATGTGATATCTGTGGTGTGTTGGATAGAAATGATTTTTGGAAGAAGTTCTTGAATATGGCCATCTAGGATCGTATGTTTCTTAATCGATTGATGGGTCGGGTATCTTGGATAGAAATGACATTCAAAAATGTTTTTTTTTTTCAATAAATTCTGGAGTATGGCCACCTAGTGCGGAACTCGGCCGTTTTTTAACCGAATATGATAGGATTGAGTATGTTGGATGAAAATATGGCTGTAAAATGGTTTTTGGAGGAATTTCTGGAATAGCCTCACCTAGGACGGAACTACGCCATTTCTTAACCGATTATTTTGGCTTGTGTTTTGTTGGATGGAAATCTGATTTTAAAACAGAAGAAGTTCTATAAAATGATCACCTGGAAATGAGATTAAAATTTATTTTTGTGAATAGTTTTGGAAAAGCGCAACCTGCGAGCGGAAGTCGTTCTTTTCTTACTCGATTATGATGGCATTAGATATGTTGGATGGAAATGAGATTCTAAAATGATTTTTGGGAGAGGTAATCACATTACATTATGTTGGATGAAACTCTGTTATTTCTTAACCGTTTACGATGGGATTTTGTGTGTTAGATGAAAATAAGATGTTTAAATGTGTTTTAATAAAAATTCTAGAACGTAGCTATACTTGACGGAACTCGGGCATTTTTTAACAGATTATGATGGAACTAAAAAATCTCGAATATGTCCTACTGACATGGAACTGGATTATTACTTAATCCATTATGATGGGATAGGACATGTTTATTGGAAATGGGATTCTAAAATGTTTTTTCGAGGAAGTTATTAATCAGTACTAGATTAGGTATGCTGGTAATTTCGTAAAGTATTATTTTCATATCGTCAATTTGTGTTCAGTTATTTTTGTTTTTCAGATAAAACGTGTAATTTTGGTTGTGTGGTCATCGGCCTTATTTTCTAATTTTTCGACCTTTTGAAAACGAATAAACTTTGTATCTTTTTTATTTTGAAATTAGTTTTTAATCTGACTGTTAACGGATTGTGGATCATCAAGCCTGTTACGTATATATCAAACATACCAACTGCTTAAATTCCTGATTGTAGTTATAAAACTTCACTTTTCGGTTTTCTAAGAGAACAATAATAAGTGTCGGGTGCAGAGATTTGGCTTGCAAAAAAACTCGATAAGGTATTTTCATCTTTACCAATCGTTTAAGAGTCTGTAGAAATCGTTTGAACATACTATAAAATGTCTTTATTAATCGAGACATAAGCTAATCGGAAGTTCAACCTGGTGTACCACAGAAAATGTTTCTTTATATCTATATAAGGTACTAAATGTGGTAAGAAGAGTTTTTCTTATATTGGAAACCTTCATTAAGGATGTAGTGATTGTACATGGTCGATCGTTAATTAGTAAAAGCTTTAAAGAAATTATCAGGTGCATTATCTAGACGACATAGAACAGAAAATACTCACAATTTTACAAAAACAAAAACTCAGCAAAATGCTTTTAAACATTTTCCGTTTAAAAATGACATCGTCGACAGACAATTCAACGTATTCCGCTTACATCGCACGACTGACCTCCAACAACTCTTTAAATAGGCAAGCTTCAACTCCAAGTTATTTAAGTTAGTTTACTCATCAATAACCGATATTATGACTTCGTGATCAAAATCAATCACACCTATAAGCCACCGTAATGCTGCTCATGCTTCATGGGAATCACTATAAGATTTCGTTTATACATCTCCTTGCATCAAGTGACGATAAATACGTTGAGACCAAGCGTGCTTTGTACAAACAAATCGAAATCGTCTTGAGTAAAATGTCAAAACACGTCAAAGATATATTGGGAATATTTTTTCTATAAAATTTTTTTGGTTTCTCAATCCTCTTCATTTCAAAAATACTTACCCTAAACTAATTCCATTAATAGGCCAGAAAAATTTAATTTAGGCAAAAATGCTATGAACATATTTATCAGAATTCTCAATTTCCAGCTAAAAGCAGAATAGTGCCACAGTAGTTATAGCAAAAGTCCTACGAATTTTTGTAACTCTGTTTTCAGTTTGAGTGAAAATGTGAAACGGCCGTTTGTGATTTGGACTCAGGTTCCGTAAGCACGTCAATAGATTGCTAAATTGCTGAACCAGATAGCCTGATTGGAACTTCATAATAAGGACAGCAATTTGTTAAGAATATTTGTATTTCTATCTTGAATTTGAGCGAAATGATAAACGTTCATTAATACGCCTTCCCAGAGATTTGGACTCAGTCACCGTGAGCTCCTGGAATTTGTTGCTAAATTGCTCATCCAATCAGCCTGATTAAAACTTTGTAGCTCGGACAACAAATTTGTTACGAAATTTTATATTTCTATTTTGATAAATGGTAAACAGCAACTAACGGGTCTTTCCAGAGATTTTAACCGGTTCCACCATTTCAAATAGATCGCTGAATTGCTCATCCAGCCACTTTGATTGAAAATTCGTTACAGCAAATTTCCTACCAATTTTTGAATTTCCATTTATATTTTTAGCGAAAATGGTACACGGCCATTAACGCGCCTTTCTAGAGATTTGGACTCAAGGTCCGAGACCACTCTTATAGATTGCTATATTGCTCTAGAAATTTATAAATAATTTTAGTATTTCTATTTTGAGTTCAAGCGAGAATAAGAAGCAGCCATTAACACGCTTTCCTAGAGATTTGGACTCAGGTTCCGTGAACAATTTTTTAATTCTTATTTTAAATTTGAGCGAAAATGGTAACGGCTATTCACGCTTTGCCGGAGGTTTGGACTGAGGCTTCGCGAGTACGTCAAATAGAATACGAAATTGCTCATCCGGCCAGCCTGATTGAAATTTCTTAACCAGGAGATGAAGTCGCCCATTTGCTTCAAGAGTGACACAATCCAAAATTTTTAATTTTTCAGTAAAGTGATTTGAAAATATCACTCAAATTGTTTGTAAAAACCGGCGTTTTTCAAAAATAAATAAAAGTACATTCTGATTAGTAAAATACTTTTTTATCTATTCCTACATCCATATTCCTACATCAATCGAATCTAAATTTTTATAAATCTTTAATATTTTGCAAATTTTGCATACCGCCGACAATATCGCCGTATATGGCCGACAATCACATCGCCGACAGGAATTTTGGTCGACAATCCCACATTGCCGACACAAACAGATCACCGACAAGCCACATCGCCGACCCAACAACGTCGCAAACACCCACTTCGCCGCCAACCACATCGTCGAAACCCACATCGCCAACACCCATTTTGTCGACACCTACATCGCCATCCACTATATCACCGACACCCACATGACCGACAATCAAAGAGCCGATGGTCCGAGATTACATCGCTGGTAACAATGTCGCCGACCGGCCAGATAGCCGAGAATCACATCGCCAACAGGAATTTTGACCGACAAGCCGACTTAGCTGACACAACAAGATCGCTGTCAAGCCATATCGCCGACACCAACACCGCTGAACACCACATCGCCGACACCAACACCGCTGAACACCACATCGCCAACACCCACATCGCCAAAAACCACATATAGCCCACAGGAATTTTATCCGACATTCAAAATTAAAACAACACCAGATCGTCAAAAAGCCACTTTGCAGATACACATGTACATCACCGATATGCACATCGTCAAATCCCTCCATCGACAGCCACATAGCCCACAAGAATTTTGGCCAAATATCATGTTAGCACAAGTGGCAGATTGCCGCCAAGCCACTTTGCCGATACACCGACTTCACCGACGAACCACACCACCAAAATAATCGCCGAAAGCAATTGCAGATAACCGAGATCAAATAACTCCCATTTACTGATGAGCCAAACAGATGAGCGGTTGAAAGTAACTTGAACACAACGAGTTCTGGATGGAAAGTTCTATTTCCATGGGAGAACCGAGAATATATCCCGTAGTGAGATTTTTTTTCGATAAACTCTAGAGGAGAAGCACTGTTGGGACCGTGATCAATTCCGCGACTTGCGAATTTACTAATATCGACTTCTTCTCTGTTCGACCAAGGAAATAAGAACGAAGAGATCAAATAATTCTTGTTCATCTCGTCGTTCGTATCAATCGATCGCAGGCAGTCAGGCACAACGGGTGTTCCAATTTATTGAACAAAACGCAAATTAAGATTTGCCAATTTTTGGATTAAATATTGTTTGAAAAGCTGATTTTCAGCACAAAATGAATGCGGTTCATCCCATTGAATTTCGCCACATACTTCTGACTACATGACACCAAATATTAAATTGAATGAATTTTTAATCCCAGTTTGTAAAATGTTCACGTTCTGCCCAATAAACACAGGCTTGGTTTCTGTAAACCCTTTTATTTCATATGGCAAGGAATACAGAAACACAAATAGAATAAGACACTGTTCTAACAACCAGTTCGGTAATTTGAACTTGAAATGAATAGTTTGTAAGCAAAAATTAAAAAATTGGTAATAAATTAACTTACCAGTATCTTCGTAACGCGCTCTTGTCGCTCTGCTGAATACTCGGGAAAAACTTCAACTTCACTGCACAAATCATTTGTTTTACATATTGAATTTTATTCACACCACTTGATAAAATAAATCACTAAAATAATTCACTAATAATTACACTTTCACTAATAATTACAATTAGACCCGCAAACGAAAATTGTTTAAAAACAAAGATGGAACTCACCAAACAAAATTTCACTTTTAATTTGCACCGTACAACCACCATATTCAAAATTATAACACCATAACTAGTAGCAAAACGCGTTGGTGAGGTGTGCAAACATTTTTTTTATTTTATCTCTATCGCACTTTTTCCTTGTACGCACCATGAATAAAATATATGTTTTCCTATTTTCTCCTACACCGAATTCTCATTTTCATTTTTTAATGTTAGTACTTTTTCATTTTAGATGCGCATCAGTACACTACACACCTTAAAAAAATTGAAGAGGCTTTTTGAATAACTGTCTGCTTAATCCGCATGAAGCTGAATTTCTGCAGGCTAATAAGAGTGTTTTTGGTTATAAAGGTTTTCCTTAATAAACTGATCGAAAGATTAACAAAATATTTGTTTTTGTTTCGTTTAAAAAAAGTAATAACAAAGAATTTTTAATTGCGAGCATTACAAATGTTTCATTGTACACGTTCTGTTTAGGCAACATTTAGGCGCATATCGTAATTTCTTATTTATATGAAGTTTGTTTTAATCAATCTCTAAATGCATAAAACAGTTAATAACGGCTTTGTGCAGTTTTTTAGAAGCAATGGAATATGGAACATTTAAGCATTACTTTGCGGCTTTTCTAGGACATGAGCTGTAGTTTTTAAAGTACAAGTTGTGGAGCGTTTCTGTTTGTAAAAATCTAGTTTCTGATGATGACGAGTTTGCATTGTTCTTCCTAGCTCTCTTGGTGGTAATGTATTAGTTCCGAACGATATTTTAGATAGTGCATAATGGCATAAACACATCGTTTGATTATGTTTATTGTGGTTTTAGCGTACGTTTGCTGAATGATTATTTTGTTCAACCAGATAAAATGTAGCAACGAATTTTTACAATTGCGTTACACGTAAATCGACCGGATGCAATAATTCTAATATTCTTAAAATATGCTATTTTTCGATAATGTAACCATGTAGTTTTAAAGTGGAACCGTTTACAAAACCAACATGATCAGAACAAACAATTAAAACTGACCTGATTTTTGTGAAATTGTTTACATCCGCGTAGCTTACAAGATTACAAGAGTCATATTTTTTGAGTTGTTGTGGGACGATTTTCGGAGTTTTTTATTGGCTATGTTGTAAAACTCGGAACATGGAATGTACTCAGTCTAAAACGGACGAAATCCATTAGGTCTTTGAACAGGTTTCACAATATAAGCTCGGTCTCTTAAGCAGCAAATAAAACAACAATACTCTAGAAAAGCGATTCTTAACAAGGGAGCCGCGGCCCCCTGGGGGTCCGCAAGAGGTTTGAAAGGAGCCGCCGAAGTTTGCAAAATTTCCTTCAGAATATAATAAAAAGAAAAATGATGTATAACCGAATATCGTATTGAAAAGAGAAGTAAGCAAGGTAAAGTTTTCATATTTAGTTATTTTACTAGGTTTCTAGGTTCTAACTAAATTTCCAGGTTTGTTTTGAAAAATGTTAAATTTCAATGGAAATATAAAAAATGGTTTATTTAAAGTGTCATTCGCTATCTACACGTTTTTGCAATCGCTCTGGCAATACATGAATACCACAATGATAAAACGTTGCGTCTTTGGAAACATTCATCCAACCAATTTTGTCATTCTTCGACACTGGCCAAGTGTAGCCCTGCCAAGCAATGCGCCATGGACCGCGATAATCCGAAGGAACCAGGTCTGGCGAAGAAGGTGGTAGAGATCCCATCTCAGCGTTTTGAAGGTGTCCTGGACGATGGGAGTGCGATGTCATGGATCGTTGTCGTGGGCAATATCACTCGTTCGTGTCTCGTGTCCCATTCTCACCGTTTTTCGAGTAATGCATGGTTCAGATTGATGTGTTGTTGTCGGTAGCATTGCTCATTGACAGTTTCGCTCTGTTTCAGCAGCTCATGGTACACGATTCCTTTCTGGCCTCACCAAACGCAGAGAATTGTCTTCTTTCCAAAGCAATTTGGCCATGCCGTCGATGTTGATGCTTCGCCAGGTGAAAGTCACGACTTTTTGCGTTTGGGACGCTTAAAACTCTTCGCTTTTGCATGTGTCTCTCAGTCAACTCATGCGGCACCCATTTATAGCGTGTAAACGTTTGGAAATACCTTGGCGAGTCGTGTTTAATGCCTCCGCAAGTTGATCTTTAGTTTGCGTTTCATTTTTGTCCAATAACGCTTGCAGCTCGGTATCTGCAAATGTTTTTATGTCTTCCGGAGCGCTTCTTGTCCTCAATGTCGAAATCGCCACTTCTGAAGCATTTAAACCAATCTTCACAGGTAGTTTTCGATGGTGCCTGTTTGGAACAGTTCTCCTCAAGCAAACGACGTGTTTCATTTGCACTTTTTTCAAGTTGAAGCAGAACAGCAAAGCTTCCCGCAGATGCTGTTTGTTTGGCACAAAACTCGACATTTTCGTTCTTAGAAAAAAATTTTTGGCGTTGCGATATGTGCTGGTACGAGTATTACCATTGGTTATCATTAACATCTGTCCACGCTATGAACTTCTGACATAAATAACAATTAGATGTGTCGCTAGCACCATCTATGTGTGAAACCCGGATATTTAGTTGCGCACCTAATATTTATTTCTTATTTCTTTCTACATCCAACTTATTGTTGGTACAGAAGAAATAAATGCAAATGCTAATCGTAACACCAAATTGTGAAGTATGAAAGTTAAAATAGATAATGAACTAATTGCTTTTTGTTATATTATATAAAAAAATGCCACGCCAAAAAAACGGTTCTTCTTCTGAGGCAAACCATAGGTATCGAGCCATTTTCGCACATTTTCGTAGGGAGTAGAGTGCTCCTCAGCAGGCCGTGCCCCATCGATGCAAAGAAATGATAAGCGGACGCAGCCAAGTCTCGCATGGCAAGTAAGCCACATGTGAAAGTATTTCCCAATTAAGTGGTTCGAACGTTTCCATGGCCGGTTTTGCTTTGTGTGATGGTGCATTACCACGAAGCAAAATCACTTTCTGTTGTCTTTTATCATATTATGGTCATTTCGCACGCAAAGCTCGATTCAAATTGATCATTTGTTGTTGGTAGCGTTCTATATTTACGGTTTTGCCAGGTTTGAGCAGCTCAAAATAAATCACATATCGATGGTGTTCTTTGATCAACTCAAGGATTTTTACGCTTTGAATTCTCAAAATAGATTCATTTTTCAAGTCACAATGCGAGGGAGAAATGACTTTCTTTTGTATCTGACAAGCAACATTTTGCAAGTGGTTTTTCGATTTTCCTGTTGCCTCTCATTCAGTTTATGCGGGACCCATTTTCACAGCTTTTGCATCTTTCCCATGGTTTTTAAACGTCTGGAGACGGCTTCTCGTGACACGTTCAATTGATCCGCGAGTTGTTTTTGCATTTGAGCGTCACCCTCATCCAACAATGCTTGCAATTCACTGTCTTCAAACTTTTTTGGTGGTATTCCACTTTCTTTGTTCCTCACGTCAAAATCACAACTTTTGAATTTATTAAACCACTCATAGCATTGTGATTTATTTACCAAGAGCATACTCACTGTAAGCTTTGACAAGCATTCCATGTGATTCTGGAGCAGTTTTCTTCAAATGATAACAAAAACTCGTCTGTTTCCAAATCGTAATATGTAGGCACAAAAGTCGACATTTTTAACACGTAAAAACATGAGTTATTGTATGGAACTTGTATGGTCATGGATTGGATGTTGTTGACTGATGTCAAAAAAAAACATTGGCGCCGATGACGCGGTTTGTCGAAAGGTACATTGAGAGATGGCGCTATTTATTAGTAAATGCCGGTTTCACATTTATACATCTGTGGCCCTATTCTGGTTTTCCCCGGGATTAGGGAATTGGGAATTAGTGACGTATTTTTAGTAGTTGGGAATTTTTTATTCCCCAAAATATATTCTGGCGTTTGGGAATTATTTTTATTGGGAAAAAATAATTCCATTTTATGGCAGTTTTGACGTTAATTTTTCGTCATTATTTTTTGGGGAATTGTAATTCGTAATTTTTTAATTGTTAAACATTATTTTTTCTAATAAATATATATATTAAAAACTGAATTGAACTTGTATTAAGGTCGCAATGCGTGTTTTAGTTTATAAAAACATAAAAAAAAATTCCCCAAAAATTATTCCCAGTCTACCAGAATATACATTTGGGAACGGGACATAAATATTTGGGAATTAGTGCAATTTGTAATTATAGCATAATATTTTCCAAATTCCCAATTCCCCGGGAAAACTAGAATAGGGCCACTGGTATTATAGATAACTTAATAAATTTAAATTATTATTAAAAAAGGGGGCCACAAAAAAATTTCGAATTATTTAGTGGGCCGCGAGTTAAAAAAGGTTAAGAACCACTGAACGCAGTCTCTGTAGCCTGTCAATAATTAGATCTATTTACTCATTTTTCGTGGGAGTTAAGTGTTTTGTAAACGTTCATGCTACCAGTGCGAACATACACCAAAAAATCAATCGTTTGATTGATAGTATTATGCGAATGCAATGTTCACAGCTGAGTCGCTCACATAATGCAACGGTCAAAACTCCACTCACTTTTTGTTTACAAACAATGGGGCAAGAATCACTGAGTTAGCCTGCAATTGAGTGGTTGCAAGCACATATTTCGAATTAAATATATATATCATTACAAAACTTAGAGCAAAAAGATCCGCCCAAGGTGGCCATATTCAAGAACTTCTTCCAAAAGTCATTTTAAAATTCAACTTATACACCCAGTCCCATTATCATCGGCTAAAAAATGGCCCAGTTCCGTCCCAGATGACCATATACCAGAAGTTCTTCCAAAAAAAAAATAAAAATTATTCTCATTTTCGTCCAGCTTGAAATGTAAGAAATAATTTGTGTTCATTCGGTGGTATTCTCGGCTGGCAATTTCCGACTGCTTTACGACAGATCATAAATTGTTCATGATAAACTGACTGTGCAATAATTTGAACAGCAATCCAAAGGATGCAACGGGATGAATTAAATTGCAGGGCATTACTATATGCCGCTTCTCAATTCTAATTTCTCACCGTCTTGAACCAATGGAAGGACGGTGTTTAAAGGAATTTGCCAAACAAGTGCAAGTAAATCGGAGGAACGAATTTCAGACCCTAACTTTTATAAATATCAACATATTGCTAAGTAGGCGCTGATATTATTTTCTGGATGAGATATACTGGCTTAACGAGGGGTAGGTGTTTCCATTGCATTTCGTGTATTCTACTTTGCGTCACATGTAGTCACCCTTTGTACTAACTATTGCAATGGTTGCTTGACGCGGTTATGATGTTGTTTACTTCGTTTCACTCTGTACTACATCACCCCCACACTCATAATCACATTTGACCTGTTACAAATCAAAAATAACGTTTCTAAAACAAAATAGTATGCCCAGGCTTGTGCTAATGGGAGCGGAAACAAACTGAATTGTTAGTTAGATCTTCGACATAATCAAGGTGGAAATCGTCAAATGCCTCAGGTGAAAGTGAAAGCCAAAGCATATAGACACAATTTTACTTAAAACAGCACTAAATTTTAACTTTTCTGAAGATTATCTTGCTGCGTTAAGCAATAAGGTGATTTTAACCCAAAAGACAGTGAATCGAATTTTTAATCAGGCTCAGATCATACGAGTCGGAGGATGGTTGCATAATTCATCACCATATTTATTCACCACTACCAAACCATCATTCAAAATACACATCGAAGTATCCATTCATCTTTTTCAGCCAAAGTCAACTGGCATTGATTATTCACCACATATTTAATGAAAATTAAGATTTTCGTCTCCATTTGTAACAGTAGGGGGAATATTGCTGTAGATTTCAGACTATGGGTGAACGTGTAGCCAAGTCCATAAAGACATAATATATTTATAAAGAATTACTACAAATGAACAAATACGCTAGAGCCATTTTCCGCCTGAAACCAGATTAAGAATACCAGCAACATAAATGTATCGCCTTCCAGTTATTGATCCAGATGATCCAAGGCTCGCAGTATATGAATATGTTAGGCTCAATCTCATATTTTATCATATCGAGAGGAGTTTAATATTTTTTCGTCTAAATATTAAAATGGTTTTCGAACATCCAAAAGCCTCAATAACTTACAGACAGAATTTTAACGTTAGAAACCCGTGGACTGCAGCTGGTTTATTGTTTTGCGCTTCACTAAATCATAGCACACCGAAATTTGTGTTTTATAGTATAATAATTAGGATCGGCAAGTTCTACATACTCCGAGCTCTACGCTATATGAAGCAAAGCTGTGACCCCATTATGCAAGAGACCTAGGCGACGATTGGACGTGATGGTTTGTTTACTCGGAATCTGTATTAATGAGAATTAGACATTTTCCAAATGTAAGACGATTGAATTGAAAACAGTGAACTGTGTTTTCGTGTTCCGCACAGAAACAAACTTCAAAATATGTGTAGAGTTCGAATTGACGACGTAACTTTTTACGCGATTTAAAACGAATTCGAGAATGTGTGTGTGAAAATCATCTCCAGTGTCATAAAATCGAGGACGTTAAAGATTCTGAAATTTAATTGCCCTTTAAGTTTTATTTATTTACAGTGGTAAATGTTTAAGTAACTTGAAATTAGACACCTAGGCCAATGAATTTGTAATGTCTGAGAGAAATCGAGCCATCCAGCATCTTTTAAAGGTTGTCCAGTATACCAGAAAATGTTGGATAAGCTCAAAAATAAAATTATAGAGAAACGATTAAATACATCGAACAAGTTTACTACAATACCGGTAAATGCAGAAATCGGTACGAACTCAAATATGCTAAAAACAAACCGAATCAGTTGATCGTAGAAAACTTTACCAGTAAAATTGGGAAAATGGCCCTAACAATCAGCAACAAAGTGAGCAGATCTCCCAATTATTGCAAATTATCAGCTCGCTATGAACGGTATCAAAATAGTAGCTGTCAACGTAAATATTTCGAAAGCGACCGAAAAATGAACACCCGGCAGGTGAACTGGAAAATGACGATCGAGAAGCCGCAGAAATATAAATATTTGTTGGAGTAGCATTCCTGAATCAAGTAGTGGTGAATATTGGTGCATCGACATACAACAAAATTAAGATTTCATCACCCACTATATCGAAAAACAAACCATCCCAGAGACTACACTAGATAGAACAGGAGGAGCATCTGTGAGAGACGAATGACAACATCACTAAAACAATATTTACCGATCTTAATCGAGGGAATGCACCAATCGAACCAAACTCATCGTCATCATCAATGGACAGTTATTTTACAAGCAGGGAGGAGTTTAAATATATTCTAAAATACAGCAATACGAAGAAATCTTTTGGTACTGATGCAATCCCAAATATTGTTCTGGAGCATCTACCGAATGAAGTCATCACGGATCTATGTGTAATTTTTAATAATTTGCTGAATAACAGGTCGTTCTTATCGTGTAAGAAAACAGCTCGTATTTTCCCAATATTGAAGAAGAACAAGGTTTATGAGATAATTGTGCACAGTAAAATTCAAAACCATATCCAGAGGAATAACCTCATGCCAGACAGCCAATTTGGATTTTGACACGGGCACTCTACAATCCATGTGGTCACCAAACTCACTTCAGACGTGTGCCGTAATCTGAGTGAGAAAAATGCGTGTACTTAAGGCGTTTGAATCAGTATGGCGTTCAGCACGGCTGGACGGATTAATATTTAAACTCCGTAAATTAAAATTTAGTGAGGATATAGTCAAAATCCTACTGGACATGCTTTACAATCTTCGTAAAATATTTGGGAATTAATTTAGACCGGTTCTGCTACTTAACGGAGCATATTAACATCCAGCTATCACGAGCCAAAAAAGCAATTCTGTTTAATTAAAAAATTCAAAATAGCTAAATGAAAATGTCAAAAGAATTTGATATCACACGCTAATCCGACCCATCAACTGTATGGTTATATTTGGTATAGTATACTGTTTGACAAACTACATGGAACGAATGCATAAATTTGAGAGAATGTGTAAGCGACGGTGAAAAGGGAATGGCGAGAAGCAGATACAGGATACCGGCACAACATTTCAAACCAGATGCAATACAGCAAATTCGAAACCGAACGGATTGATTTGCATATTTTAAAATTAAGGAACCACATACATGACTGACAATATGACCAACTCACTTATTTACGATCCGCATTTCACAGGCGACGAAGAGTATAGAATAGCTTACGAACAAAAATGATTCCAGGACCAGAGGCATTCATGTATATCTGGATCCAGGATGATGACCATACTCCTATAATTTATCATGTGAAACGACAACCACATGAAAACGGATTTGATGACAATAAATTCAAAAATCCAGCAGATCATACATGATACAGTATGCCTTCAAAAAAATTGATGAACATAAGTTCGCGAACCAAAAACAGAGGTACTGGTGGCTGCAGTAAATTAATTTCTTTACGCTTAGGTTAAGTTAAGTTGTAAATAGTTGTAAATAGTATTGTAAATATTAAAGAAATTGACCATGGCAATTTTTCATAAGCAAATTTTGCGAAAGCTTTTGTGAAATAAGGTAACCAAAATTATAGAAATTTGAGATCAAATCCTAATGTAATCATCATCGGTCTGATAAATAGCTCGCAACAGGCTTTCGGTCTGTGCATCTCTCGTGAATAGGCTCTGTTCTCAGTGTTTTCAATTTTTCACATAATCAGTCAATAAGATTTGATTTATAAACGCCAGAAAAATATTTGTAAACCTCAAGCAAATTTTGTTTTACTACTTATTCCAGCATCCTTTTCTACACCATTGACCATTTGTGGAGAAAGCGTTGTTCAAAGTTTAATAGTGAGTAAAGTAGAGTACCCCAGCTTGACCATGGGACCGAATAACCTGGAACTAGCCTTTTTGGAATAGCTATCTGGCCATATGGTATAGCCAGACTAAACAGAGCACTGCCCAAACATGATACCTGTCGATTTAAAGCTTTGCTGCTTCCTGTTGGAAGGACTAACTACTTCCAAATTCATCGCATCCTAGTAAAATAACTCTGTTCGTGACTGTTCTCATGTTTAGACACTAAACTACTTTCTTCGAAATTTTTACTTCACGATACGCTCGTAAAATCTACTATGGTGGTATTTTGGCGATAAATCTAAATTTTTAACTCTGCTATTTTACGCTTATATCGTTTTGGTGGGCTTATGTAAATACAATTTTTCTGGTACGAAACTTAAATTACAGGGATTGCTTGCAATACTATAGTGGTACCTATACGTTAGTTATGCTTTCGATTCTAATTTGTTGGGTTTTACAGGAATTGAAAAATCTATTGTTAACATTTGTGGGTCACAGAATATACTACAGAATCGAAAGTTATAAACCATTTTTTTGACAATACTCCTAAAAAAGTTCCTATGTTCGCAAATAGATGGCTCTAAATTTAAAAAAAAATTGTTTTGTAAACGTTAAATGTTCTTAGAAGTGTACAAATAAATTCTCAACAGTGGGTATTATTATTAATGAAAATGGGGATGAGATGATTGAGGCTACAAATTTAGCAGAGGCACAGAATGTATACTATATTCTGTGGCATGGATGTCAATTTTGATCAAATATGCCCAGATCGAGTAAAAAATATTGTCGTCTTTATTACATGGTATACATGGTCAGAAATATCTACCACTCACCGACAGCATTGTGGTACAATTCATCCGAGGCAACCCAATTATTTGAATTCCTGATCAAGCTATATCAGAATGAACTCAATTCAGAATTCATTGGACATTAGCATAATTACCCCTTTCAGCCGACAATGTTCGGTCAGTCGAAGAATTCCAGGGACAGATTATACTCTTTTCAACCGTACGCTCAACGAAACAACTGGCGTTTAAAGACCGGCAAAATGCTATTGGATTTGTCGATGGTATAAAGCGAATCAATAAGGCGATTTCATGAACTCGAGCATTTTACATGTAATCTTCGGTAATCCCTACTTATTATGCATCTAGTTGAATGTAGTTTACCTGAAATTTTTAAAAATAAAACAACTGTTGATTAATGGAAATTTCCGGCTTTTTATTAAAAATTAAATTTTCATAAATTCGGATTATTTTGGATTCTCGTATTTATCGGGTGACTATATAAGAAAAAATGTTTCTAGGTTCCACAAATTGTTTAGTATAGTATACATTCAATTATTTTCACCACTTTCTTGTGCTTTAGCTTGGGTTTCTTCCTACAGTACCAATGGGAGGGGGGGGGGGGGGAGGAAGTGATTGAATAACTTTAATCAAATTTTTAGTGCAATACGCGATCCTCGATTAATGATGTGGCCAAAATACCGTAAAATGCGAGAATACATGGTCTGAATGGCATTCAAATAAAGTCGTTTATACAAAAACATTTCGATAACCACCTCAGTGTAATTGAAGAACCCATGTACACTCCAGTGTATCAATTAGGTCCGTCGTTGAAGAGCTTGAATACCATTGAAGTTGCTGTTGTCGATATACTAATCCTCCCGTATGTGATGCCGACCTCCCAGTTACGGACTAAGATTTCTGATGCCAAATATCATCATAATACATTTAAATAATTTTAGTCGGATGGTTGCATGACTAAAAGGCAAACATATAAATACGGCAGCGAATCCTGATAGTTACCTCTCATACAAATATTTGACCAGTTTGTAAATGCTATCGTTCTATCGATTTTGAAATCGAATTCCTGATATTAACATTTCTGATCTTACATACTAACCGCGTATTCTTCAAGAGTTCCATATAGCTTTCATTAATAGGGGCTAGGCTACTTCAGTTTTCTTTCAATGTAGCTAATACGGTTTGAAAGCTTTTCCGATATAGCTTCACTTATATTTAACCTTTGGCGAATATCCGCCGCGTATAATCCTACAGTATCCGTTTTATTCACCATTTCCAAAATTTTATCGTATAATTCTTTTTCGACGACTATCTAAAAATAATAATTCAATGCATAATTTGTAGGGTATGAAGCACAACAAATCCCAATTTAATGCCAATCCAGATATTGGGAAGTTCTATCGGTTAAATCGAAACCATTTTAGTTTAATTCTTAACACGCTTAATAGTTTATATCTTTAGTTAGTTAAGATATCGTTTAGAATAACAGCAATATGGTTGATGCAGTCAAAATAAAAGTGACATTAAGTTGAGAGAGCCAATTGAGAGGAAATTTTAGATGTACACTGCGAAGATTTTATAATCGATTTTCATTTTTTGAAAACTACTAGCGCTATCTATTATCTACCATTTAAACTATTTTATCACAAAATGGAGATATGTCGCTTCTGTATATATTCAGTGCTAATAGTTCAAGGACAGTTAGTTTGCGCCCTCTTGTGGCAAACCGAATTGTAAAAGGTTCAACCAACGAACTGTCGCGCCAACCAGTGAAATACTATGAATAGTTGGGCTTTAATTCGGTCCGCATCCTTTCAAATCTTCTCAGTAGTGCAAGAACATCTACCTGAACCGTGATGCGAGCATGATCAAAGCTATCAAAATTATTACAATCTTGATAATAATTTGACTTTTAATTTGACTTTAAGAAAAATACAAAGCTTATTATTTAGAGTGTCCTTTTTTTAAATTTACTTACGTTTAAACGTGTGATTGTCAAAGTACCAATCTTACCTAAAACAAAACAAAAATGTTTAATTAGTTTTAAATAACACAAAACACTGCAAATACAATTAGAATTGATTATAAATTTTAGTTATGAACAGTGTAAAGCTTCAAAGCACGAATATCTCGACTTTTTTGATATACTGATAAAGGGAACAAAAAATTTTATCAAATTTATCCCTTCATTAATTTTAAAGACAGAACCGTACAGAAATACGGTTTCCATTTTCTTCCCAAATTACAATTTTTATATAAACTGAATCCTTTTTAGTATCATCCGCAAAAAATGCGTAACTTTTCACTTGTGTATGGCTAAGTAAATACCAAATAAGCAAAAAATAGGAAAAACTCTATGTAAAATAAATTGACCAAGAAAAAAAAGCACGAACAAATAAAATAAAGCAAAACCCCGACAAAAAAGCTTTTATTATGCTCATTAATATTATAACTAAGGAATTTTCCGATTTACAACATTTTTAATTTTGTGCAAGATTGCCGCTTCCCATTTTTTTTTATTTATACAAGTTAATTAAAAATCCTAGAACATTATGAATCCTCTATATCTGTGTGTTCCTTATTTTTTAATGTTATCATTAATCCAGCCTTTTTTTTGTAGGAGGGAGCATCGCCCCTCTTTTCCTCACGGTTTTTGACAAAGAAAATTATTATCTTGTTTCGTTCATGTATTTCATTGTTGCGCTTAAAATTAAATGATTTTCTTCTATAAATGAAAATCGTCATGGAAAAGAGAACAAACAAAAATAATAATTTTATCCCGAATTCATTTGGTTACTGTTCCCTTCGTTTTAAATATGGGGGAGCAGGATAAGCCCTTTTTAGATGTCCTATTGCTAACAAATTTTATCTTATACTGCTTTCGTTTGAGTCTTATCTCTCATATAATGACCGTCTAATATATGGTAATGAATTCATTGTTCGGTTTAAGTTTTAATTAAGGTCGGTCGTAAAATGACGTAATAATGGAGAGTAACGAAAAACTATAATTGTGTATTTCAAATTGATAAGCATTATTTAATGAGGAACTTCAACTACTTGTTGAAGTTAACTAGTTACAGTGTTGCGACGTATTTCCTACGCTGCGTCCAGTTAATTAATATTCTTCTCATTCATTTTTGGAATTTTGCCATGCCCAATGGATCTTAGCCATTCCTCAACCAATAATCGTAAAAGTTGGTATGCAGAATTGAATGGAGATTCTAACTTGAATTTTGAATGAAATTACGGAATGGAACGCTTAATCAGCTTAATATTATTTGCATCATTTCGCAAAAATTCTAATTTTAACTTGTTTTACTAGACTGAATACCGTCCCGTAATTCTACCAAGAGTTAGGTTTTCTAGAATGCAAACCATTCCACTAAAAGCATATCTACTTATATTTACTTACAAACGTGTTATGGGTACAGTCACAAATAAATGGATTTCTATTCTATGCCCATGAAAAAATGAACGGCGCTCGCCTTTCATATTTCCATGGACATTTAAAGGAATTTGTTTTGGAATTTTGGATAGGTCGAGGAATTTCGAAATTTGGTACTTATTATAGGAATTTTGTTTTTTTTTTTTTGTTTAAATTTTTATTAGAATATTTGTTCCTGGAATTTTATTTTTTTATAAGTTTGATTTTCGAATTAGAATTTTGGAATTCTGAATTTGGTAAATCGTACCCAATTTCGTTCTGGAAGAAGAACTAGATTATAGAATTTAGCGGAGAACTAGATTCGAATTTAACATAAATTTCGAATAAATTTTGGAATTCGAGCATTCTGTATGAAATTTGGCCAATTCTTAATTTTAACTTAACTTGTAGTTAACCAAAATTCAAAATTTCTTCAAACGTTCATATCAGAAGTCCAAGTAAACTTGATTCGGATCCAATAATTATTTATGCATTTTCTACATTGTACTGTCTTGAAACTCTAAAAACCCGCTTTCTTTATCGACATCAAGATTTTGAAAAGATGGACTCTGGAAAGCGAAATTTTGATTTTGAGATTAAAAGAGCGTGCAAGCGACCTGAATACAGCACAAATTTTCTGAAAAAATTATCACGATTGGCACAAACGGATATCGTTAAGCAAGTTATCGGTGGAAGTTGCGCAATTCAATTTAGAAGCTCAAGTTGTGGTGTTACTAAATTGTATTTAATGAACGACCATAAAAAATTTCGTACGAAGTTTTAATTTAATAGACAGATAGACATTTGTTTTAGCAAGTGGCATGTGACACTTAGTTTAGTTTAGTTCGAATTATTTTTTCGAAATTATTATGTTTTAAGGAATTACCACTTAGTGACATCTATATTTATGCTATTCCAACTTGAGGAATATGATAACATTTGTGTTTCTGTGTAATCAGAGTTATTGCGTGTGTTAACTTTTTCCCCTTCAGAACTGAATGCTTACATTCAAACCGAAAAACGGTGCTTCATAAAATATGCATATGTAACCTGAGACCCTGTCCGCTTGTGATATTATTTGAGGTGTTAATTTTCGAGATTCAAATTCTTCTCATTGAATTGCCACTAAACTGGCATTCTCGATTTTACCCTAAGTTTGTGGGATAGATAAATCCCGATATTCGATCTTAATCTGTTTCTTGTTTCTGGTTTATCTTTGTCATAATATTTTGTCGGATTTGTTCAAATTGTTCCGGGCCTTTGTTCCGAGCATCTTATTCAAGAACAAGTTCGTCGTATACTGCAAAATTCATGAAATACTTCGACACCGGAATCTTTATCTAGTTCATCACAGACGCAAAGCGGAAACATAGCATCCCTCACATTCAGATTAACCCCTTTGGTGGCTCAGGACCCAAAGGTGTGGTTCCATATCATCGAATCTCAGTTAGCTCTTGGAAAAATCACTTCGGAAGCAAGTCGCTACAATCATCATCTCGGTGCCCTGAATGACATCATAGTTGGACTCCCAAAAGCGCTACACCATAACAAATTTGAAAAACGCCATGCTGGAAAGACTAGGGGATTCCAAGCAGACACAAATTTATCGTCTATTACAAGGACTGGAGCTTGGAGTTCTTAAACCATCGCAACTTCTTTTGCGGATGAAGACCAATGGTGGATCCAACGTCGATGACGAATTCGTTAAAATGATTTGGTTGAAGAGGTTACCTCCAAGAGCACAGGAGATTTTAACACCGACCGCAGAAACGTTAAATACGACAAAACTAGCCGAGTTAGCTGATCGATTGATGGAAACTATTGATTGATTGATTGGACTGTAGAACCAAGTGCTAGCCAAGAGTCCCGGATAACGCCGGGCCTATTCCTACAGCCTGTTTACATATAACAATAGGAAGGATAGGAAAGGTTTTTTTTTTTTTTTTTTTTTTTTTTTTTTTTTTTTTTTTGGGACGGAACGATCCGGTTGCAGACACCTAGCGATCGTACGGCACAACACAATTCTAATCTACTTCTATTCTACTAGAGGAAGGATAAAGGCTTAATAGGTTAAATGGATATCGATGGTACTAGTCTTCAACAATTGCTTCTCTAAATCAGCAACCTGAGGAAACAAATTTATTATTTCACGTGCATCTGAAAATTTCCTGTAATATAATTCTACATTAATACTTTTCAGCTACCTAAACAAAATTGATTAATTAGATCAGCCCGGTTACAAATACCTAGGTAAAGCCAATAGTTCATGAACTAATGACAACACAATTCTAATCTACACAACCAGCAATTAATATTTCAAAGAAATATTATTTCATAACATCTAAAGATTCCTGAAATTAATTCTTAATTAATCTACCGGTTTCTTAAATAATATAAATATTTATTGATTTAATCCTCTACAACTCCACAACTTACAATATAATTTCCTGAAACCATAGTTATTTGAATTATATTAATAGTATATTGAATTATATTAATAATTAATTAATTAATTAATATTAAATTATTAATAACTTCACTCATATAACAATAGGAAGGATAGGAAAGGTATTTTCCCCCTTTTCCCTTTTCCCTCCTTTTTCTTTTTGAAACGGAACGACCCGGGTTGAGACATCTAGCGATCGTACGGAACAACACAATTCTAATCTACTTCTATTCTACTAGAGGAAGGATAAAGGCTTAATAGGTGCAGCAACCTGCGAAAAAAATATTATTATTTCACGTGCATGTGGAATTTCGTGAAATATTATTCTACATTAATATTTTTCGGCTTCCGAAACAAAAATTGATTGATTGAATCGGCCTTTTCTGTTTATAGACACCTACAATCACAACACAATTCTAGTCTACAAAAACAGCAATTAATATTTCAAAAAATATTATTATTTCACAAGCATCTGTAGATTTCCTGAAATTTAATTCCAAATTAAAATTTTCCGGCTTCCTAAATAATATAAACATTTATTAATTTAACTCCTCAACTTACAATAGAATTTTTGTAAACCATATATGTATGTAGTTATTTGAGCTACAATATATGTATTTACAATTACTCTAAAATCCATTTGTATTTAACCCTTGAATTGAGCAACCACGAAATAGTAAAAAAAAAAAAAAAAATACAACGACTAAGTGAAACATCCCGAAGGTAATGCTTCCTAGAAAACTATTAATGTTTATATTTCAAATAAATTTAGCTGATTTCGTAAAAATTTCAAATGCGTTACTAATTTGGTTACCAAAGAATATTCGATTAATTACCAAGTCTGCATAGGACATATTTATCCCATACTCAAAAGAACTTTACCATTCCTCAACCAATCACCATGAAATATGGTCTGCAGAATTGGAGTGCCACTCCAGCATAATGCTCAATTAAACTAGGCCATCTGTCAACAAATGATGGTCAAATTCGGTGTGCGAAGCTGTATTTGAACGAAATTTTGAGATTCAGCAATAATGAATGGAATCATGCCGTTATCGGTTAGGAATCATGCCGTTATCTCAAATTTAGTTTGTAGAGCTGGGCTAGGGTTCTAATAAACTAAGAACCAATCAACCTGCATCGGTAAAACCAACGCGTCCCTCCGATGAAGCCCCACAGCCCGACAACTCCGAACCGAACCCGGCCACACCCCCACCCCAGTCACCGCCAAATCACGCACGCAGAACTTAGTTAAATCTCCACCAAGTTCCGCATACGTGACCCAGCAATAGCCGAAACAGGGAAACGGCCAAGGACCAATCAGAATGGTCAAACTGCAGAATCCCACCAAAAAGACACGTCAAAATCCCGAAACAGATTTAAAAGAAGTTCTAGAGTTCGATTTTAATTACATAAATTATAAATCAATTAAATAAACATTATAATAATAAATAATAATAACGCCTTCTATAAATATATGTACACATTATATATCTCATACATGAACTTAAATTACATTGGGTGAATCCACACGAGGACTCAGATTTCAGGCTACCACCAGATTACAATCTGTGAAGAAAATGAACACAATTATGAGCCCCTGTCGAAGTGCAGAACTGATGGGCCGAACCATATTACATACCAGTACTATAGGGTGGCATGAAGCTATGCAATGTGCACATGGTTACGAAAACCTACATATTACACGATAACCACAATTTTCTTTATAATATACCCAGATTTTTTAACGACCACTTTCGCCGCCACTTCCTTGTTACTGCTCCAACTTTCTTTAACTTATTACCTATTTCTATTAGAAGACTTATTCATTCCAGATCATTTTTATCCAGAGTTAAACAATGGCTTTTCGAAACAAGCGATATCGCATTCCTATTTCGGATTGTTGCTTAAATACAACTAAATTTATATAAACGCATGTATACGTGTTTTTTACGATTTTATTGTTCTTGTTACTATTATTATTGTTTTCTTTTTGTTTAATTGACTGGTTATTATTATTACTATTTATAGATTAAAATTGTATTATAATAATTATCATCCTCTTTATTATCATTGTTATCATTGTTATTATTATTTTTGTTATTATTATTATTATTATTATTATTATTATTGCTATTATTTATATATATATATATATATATATATATATATGTTTTTTCTTTAAGCTAAATTTTTATTAAATTAAATTTATATTGGGTGTGGTGGATTCGCTTCTGTCGGTTTCGGCATAGAATTCTCCATAAAATAACACTATTTTTATGTAAATGTATTATATACTAAATAAAATAAATAAATAAAATAAAAAATATTAGCAGGACGTTCTCGTGACGTGAAAAGCGAACTGCGAGAGAGTTTCGGCCCCACAACGGATTGCAAAGATTAAATAATAATAAAAAATAAAAATAATAATAATTAAGAGAAACGACGCGTTTATTACTTTTACCTCGGTGCCGGTTTATAAATTTTGAAAAGGTGGAAACCTTAATTAGGTTGAATTATTGAAATCAAATGAGATAACCGCAGTGGACATAATTCAATTCTGAGAAAAATGGGTGATTTAAAGAAAATTTGGTGAATTTGTTGAGAACCATGTCAGCTAGAAAACCTAATCAGCGCTTCCCATCAAGAGGTGGGGACAATTTATAGAATTCTGTATTCTGACCAAATATATTAAGAATTCTAAGGCCAATTAAAATATCCCTAGAAATCCAATACAACCTCAGGTATATGGAGTGTTAGCTGGATTTTCAACCAGTTCCATTTCATTTCAACTGATTGATTAACTGATTGGAATATGTGACCAAACCTAAGTAAGATTCCCGCTTGACGCCGGACCCAACCACACGCTCTTGTACATATAACAAGATGGAGTAACAGGAAAGGTGAATTAATTATTATGTAAATTGACCCGGTTTCAGACACCTAAGTAGTCAATAGTTAGTAAATTGTTAGTTGAAATATAATGTAAGACGGTTAGAACAAGACAATAAAATTATTTAATATATTATGGAATAATATCCAGCAATCAGAATCATAAAAATATATAAAATTATCGGAAATATAACTCATACTATTTTCAGTGATCGTTTTTACTATTAGGAATATCAATAAAAAGTGATAAAATATTGAAGTTTGAATAATAAAATTAAAGCAGTTAAATGTAATGATTCGTATATTAATCCAACTCAATTATCCTGATAAATATTAAATAAAATTAATTGAATTCAAACTACCAAACAATTAGTACAATATAATAGTACTCGTCACTGCCGTCATCTGAAAATCCAGCTAAAATCTAAATATAAAGACTAAAACCACATTTACACCATAGCCCCTTTAATAGTATTTTGCTAACAAAGTATTTTTCTCGTTCAGTTTACACCATAGTGGTGTGAACACATTATAATAGTTTAATAGTTTATCGTATATATTACTGATATATTTCATTAAAATTTAAAAAAGAAACAGTTGTCTTTTATCACAATAAACAAGAAAAATCAGAAGAATGACTAAAATGACATTTCGTATCCAAAAAATATGATATAGTATCATTCTCACCGCAAACACTATACCAATACTCATTAGATACGTAGAACACTTTAATTGCAAAAAAAGTATGTACGTATTAAAGTAGCAAAGTATTTTACTTTGAGTTTACATCGACATACTTTTATGATACATACTCTTATACTACTGGTATAAACGTGGTATAATTAGAATCAAAATTATAATTTCAGGAACTTCAACTCTTTCTAAATACTAAACAAAGTAAAACATTAAATCATATATTTACAATTATTAATAAGAAACAAAAAATTCACTTTTACCGAATAAAACCTGTCAAAATATAATATAATATAATTCAGTAATAATTAGTTCAACTTTTAAATAAATCGTGATAAATATAAATAAACTTAGATCTCGGCATAATTAAGACTTAAACCAGAATTATTTTCCCAGCAAAACAAATTTTGAATCAAACCATAATTAAAACCACTATGCAGGCCTGCACACAAAATCTTGATTAGTTAATTTAAAATAATGTTAAAGTAGACATGACATGGAATTTACCCTAAACCGAAAAGAAAATAAATTGGTAAAGTTAAATAATTATAGTTAGTAAACAAATTTATAAATACAATACTAAAGTTATGTCTTAATGATTAATCAATTACCCAAAGCCGTGACAATTCGCGATGAAATCTCAAGTTCTTTTTTTTTAAATAAAACCTGAAAATACTATCGATTATCATTTCGCTGTCTTTGTCAAAATATATAAATATAATATAAAAATAATAATAATAATAATAGCAACAAGACACAATATACTTTACAAGGATAACAATTACGGACTTGTTACTGTAAAGTAAAGGTTCTACAAATTTTATTTTATTTTATTTCCATACATTACGCATGCATATATGGCCCATGCCACACGTACAAAAAAAAAATGCGGCATTTTTCTTCGTTTCTTTCCCCGTTTACCTATGATACAAGTTTTAATTGCGACTTAAACAAATTTTCTGTTCTACCACACAACTCAAACATAAATGAAATAAAAAATATTTCAAGGACATTTTTGACTCAGTTTAGTTAAAATTTTATTTAAGAGAGAGCAGAACAAAACATTGGTAGAAAAAAACTGCCAAAATAGAAAAAATGCTCATGTGTCATGGGCCGATCATGTTTAGTTTCGTTTTTTTTACGAACATATTCTCTTCATTTACACACAATACTATGATAAAGTCGAACGAGAATTGTGTGTGGGTGTGTGTTCCACAATATAACCTGCAGAATGCATCCGTGCCGGTCACACACACACACACACACACACACACACGACACAAACAAAACAACAAAACTTTAAAACTTTGACAAGGATATCAAATACACGTACAAACAAAAATACAAAATTAAGAAATCCTCTCCCGCTCAAACCATATGCGACTAACACACTATGTACATGAAAATGTTAGCTAATTACGAATAGTAAGTATACTGTAGCCTGATTCTCCAAAATGCAAGACAATGTGTAAACGTGAAAACCATAGTAAGCTTTTCGAAATTACAACAACAATCCTGTGTGATTTTGTTTATTTTTTCGTTAACACACAATCGTGATTCTAGAGAATCAGTGCACTGGTGCATACAATATCTTAAATTTTTTGGAATAAAAATTATTAAATACAAAAATATGTATTAAAACAATGAAAAAATGATAAAACACTTAGCTTGAGCATCCTTTGAAATCCAAAAAGTCCTATACATATTGAAAAATTACACACAATGTGTATAATGTACTTAACAACGGTATTAAAATATACATATAAACGAAATTGTTATATACATATTCTACGCCATTGCAAGCGCATCACACACAAATTACTACAACTATTCAATATGTATTTTTCATATACTATTCTTTTCATTATACTTAAAACACAAATTATTATTAATATTATTATTATTTATTTATGTGTGCACATATATTAATAATTAATTAATTAATTTAAACACATTTTAAATTATTTACTATTTATATAGAGGAGAGACAAAAATCACGTCTTTCCTCTACGACGTTCAATCGCCGACCCCCTGATCGATTGATGGAAACTATGTCACAAAATCATTTCATGCCTTTACTCACAATCGATCAAACAACTAATATCGAGAGGTCGATTTTAACTCAAATTAATGAAATCAGGCGCCGATTAGATCAAATGGAACATCATAGACCACGGAATGTTTTCGTAGTTCTTTTCGTCAAAAATCGCGTATCTAGAAGATTCAACAACCGTCAAAATGCCATAATACCAAAATATGCCAATTCTACCGAGTGTTATTTTCATAGACGTTTTAATGGCGATGCCAAAAATTGTAAGCCGAGTTGCTCACGTTGGAGCAAATTCAAGGCAAAAAACTAAATCCAACCCCCCAAATGGCGACGTGTGAGGGGAAATTAATCAATTGTCGTCTTAAAATTATTAATCCTACATCAAAAATCACATTTTTAATCGATACTGGAGCTGATGTTTCTGTTTCCATTAACTTCTCTGCTACAGGTATCTCTGGTACATCTGATTCTCCTACACTAAGAGACGTTTGATGTTAGAGTGTTACCTCTCCTGGAGCAATTTATTAAGATCACGCGAGACATCCAGGGAATTCACCCGTTAAACATCAAGTGACACATCACATTACTACATAGCCAATCGATTGCCTGCAAGATCCGTCGATTAAGTACCGAAAAATTGGCAGCTGCAAAAAAGAATTTGAATATATGGTTAATCAAGGTATTTGTAGGCCATCCAAGAATCCTTGGTCTAGTCCACTACATTTGGTTGCCAAAAAGAACGGGGAATGAAAACCATGCGGTGACGACATCGTGCACTTAACAATGTCATAATACCCGACAGATACCTGATACCGTATCTACAGGATTTCACACATCAATTGCACGGATGTAACATTTTTTCAACAATTAATTTAGTTCGTGCATATCACCAGATACTAATCGAGGAAGCAGATATTCCCAAAATGGCTATTTCCACACCTTTCGGTCTGTTCGAATTTACGTGAATGACTTTTGGATTACGGAATGCTGGGAACACATTTCAAACATCAAACAGTTCATTCATTCGATAACCAACAATCTAAGTTTCTGTTTTGCGTATTGGATGATTTGTTAATCCCTTCACGATCGTTCGAAGAGCATTTACGTCATTTGGAAATAGTATTTTCGAAATTAAAAGAAGCAGGTGTAGTGATCAACGTGACAAAATGCAATTTTGCAAAAGAACAAATTTTATTTTTAGGACACCAAATTTCTTCCGCAGGAATTCTTTCATCAACTGCACGTATAAACGATATACTTAATTTCAACAAACCAGAGAATATTCAGCAATTAAGACGATACCTGGGTATGTTAAATTTTTACAGAACGTTTATTCCTAATGCTGGTGGTAATCAAGCCATCCTCTGTGACTACTTTAAAGGAAACAAACAGAACGATTTACGAATAATTGACTGGACAGACGAAGCTACAGATGCATTTGAGCTCAGCAAAAGACAATTCGGCGAAGTTGCTATGTTGCCTCATCCTTTACCGAATGCTAGACTTGCAATGATGGTAGATGCATCGAACAAAGCCATTGGAGCAGTGATGCAACAGCAGATTGAGGACGTTTGGCAACCTCTGCAATTTTATTCACAAAAGCTAAACGACACTCAGCAATGCTAGTTACGTTATTCACGGACAACAAACCATTGATATATGCTTTTTAACAGAATCCCGAAAAGGCTTCACCACGACAATTCCGTTATAGCATTGCCGGAATCCATCGACTATCACGCGATAGCAAACGTTCAACAAAGCCACGAATTAAATCAACTAACCTAGAATAATAAAGGCTTGAATTCGAAAAAATTCCATTAACATTCAATTTCCCAATTAATTTATATTGTGAGACGTCAACAGGAAGAAATCGTCCATACATCCCAACAGATTTCCGTAAACTGACATTTGAAACAGTACACAGTTTGGCTCATCCATCATTTGGTTCAATATTACAAATGATGTAAAAAATGGCTCAATGTTGTTTAGCATGTTGAAAAGCCAAAGTGAATCGTCATAACAAAGCTCCGAAGTTACAGTCCAGTAGTCAAAATATTTGCCGAAGTATATCTTGATATCATTGGTCCACTTCCTGAATCCGAAGGACAACATTATTGCGTCACGTTAATAGACCGATTTACTCGCTGGTCAGAAGCAGCACCAGTTCCAGATATCAAAGCCGAGACAGTAGCTTCAGCCATTTTTATAACACTTGTAACTGATCAAGGTTCACAATTCGAATCGGAATTGTTCACAGAATTTTCTAAATTATTTGGTTTCGAGCGTAAAAGGACAACTGGATATCACTCGCAATGCAATGGCTTCATAGAAAGATGGCACGCTCTTCGAACACTGAACGCCGATATCATGTGTCACAAAAAGAAACAATGGACACATGTCCTTCCTTCAGTATTGATGGGTCTCCGAACAGCATATCGAGAAGATTTCAAAACTTCGTCTGCTGAACTCGTCTTTGGCGAACCTATACGGATTCATCAGGTATAGATCAGGCCCAGAACTATTTGAAAAACATAATGGCATTGCGGGCCAATACCAAAATTTAAAAGTTACAGAGTAAAAATTGATGAGTATTTATTGAGCTATAGCTGGGCCATAAATGACCACAAGAGCCTTGTTAGAATCGCATACCCCAACGTACAGGTATAGCTTAGGCCCAGAACTATTCGAAAAACATAATGGCATCGCGGGCCAATACCAAAACTTAAAAGTTACAGAATAAGAAATCGATGATTATTTATTGAGCTATAGTTGGGCCATATATGACCACGAGAGCCTTGTTAGAATCGCATGTCCGGACGTACAGGTATAGATTAGGCCCAAAACTATTCGAAAAACATAATGGCATTGCGGCCAATACCAGAACTAAAAAGTTACAGAGTAAAAATTGATGAGTATTTATTGAGCTATAGTTGGGCCATATATGACCACGAGAGCCGTGTTAGAATCGCAAGCCCGGACGTACAGGTTTAGATTAGGAACAGAACTAGTCGATAAACATAAAGGCATCGCGGGCCAATACCAAAACTTAAAAGTTACAGAATAAAAAATCGATGATTATTTATTGAGCTATAGTTGGGCCATATATGACCACGAGAGCCTTGTTAGAATCACATGCCCGGACGTACAGGTATAGATTAAGACCAGAACTATTCGAAAAACATAATGGCATCGGGGGCCAATACCAAAACTTAAAAGTTACAGAGTAAAAATTGATGAGTTTTTAGCTATAATTGGGTTATTTATTAGTTATGTTAGGCTGCTCAAATATATAGTGTTCTGGAATATAGTTGTACCAGAACCAATAGAAAACATGATGGTTCCGATTGTTTATGCCTGAACTTTGAAGTTTCAGAAATGAATTTGTTATTCTAAATTATTTGTAACGATTTTTTCGAGTTCTTTTGATTATTCCTTATTAGTTTGTCTTTAATTTGAATTGGAAATAAATTTGGTTTATTTTTTACCATTTAGTTATGAATTTTTGGGTTGACAGTATTAGATATAACTGGCAAAACAGTTTTAGCTTTTGTTATATTAAATTTTGGGCTGACTATGAGAAACTATCACGATAGTAATATTTTTTTGGGCTGACTATGAGAAACTATCACGATAGTAATATTTTTTTGGGCTGAGTTCTTATAAAATGTCGTGAAATATATTTTTTTGGGTTGATACTTCTAATATTATAAAAATCATTATTTTAGTGTTGCCATCGCATTTTTTTGGGTTGAAATTTGGGCCAACTTCATATACATTGGATATCCGAGGTAAACATTATAATATATCAATCGATAGACTTAAAGAATGTTTCATGGAAGAAAACATGGCAGATGTTTTACCAAATGAACCAACAGAAGTTATTAATAAGTCACTACCCAAATCCGCGAAAACCTACCAAAGAGTCAGTTTTAACTTGGAACATAATCAAGGTAACCCGATTGTTCCAGTCAGTGAACCAAATACGACTAGAGTTGGTAGAATTATTAAAATTGATGGTCATTATGCATAATTGCTCACATATAAGTTTACTTGGAAAGGGGAATGTGGCTGTCAATATCAATTCCAAAATTCAAATTTATTACAAATAGTTAATCTCAAATTTAGAATCAATTTTATAACAATTGTCATCGAATTTGTGTTGAGATAGTCTGGACTATCTATTGAATTTTGATCTAGTGACATCCCACTTTTCTAAATTTCAAGTATTTTTGTGGAACTAGTTTTTCTTTTGAAAAACCAGTTCACTTATAGAAAAAACAATCCATGTGATATATAAAGGGCAATTTTTTTCCCCCCATCAGAGCTAAAAAATTAATAAGTTGATGAGCTAGGGTGCAAGCCAATAGTCGGGTAAATCATTTATTATGGTAAAAATCGGATTTAGAACAGATTATTCGATCAGTTTGCCATAGAGATTTTGAAAAATAAATGAATTTACCGAAAAACTTACTTAAAGTTGGCTTAATTATGCTAGTATAATTATTAAATCTAATTGTGTGTTATGTGAGCTAAATAAAAATAATTATATATGTACATACATATTGTGTAAATCATTTATTAAAATAACAAAGGTAGTCCTAGAGACTATCATGGGTGTTAAAAGCATTTAAAACCCATAGATCTTCACCTTCTTGCCCATATTACTCGTATGTCGAGCATTTCTTTCTTTCTAACCGCATAATTTTCTTCCGTTATACTTAATGTTCTTGAGAAAATCGTAATTGGTCTTTCTTCTTGAGATAGTACTGTATCAAGTGCAAAGTTAAAAGCGTCCATGGTAAGTTCAAATTTCTTTTGGAATTTTAGAAATGACAGCAGGACTTCATTTGAGAAGAGTGTTTTTTATTTTATTGAAAGCAGCTTCTTCAGGGTTGACATTCACCTGTTTAATTTTCCCGAGGGTTTTAGACATATGTCCGTCTTTCCCTCTTAAGTGTGAAGTCAATGCCTTCGCAATTTTTGTGTAGTCCCGGATGAAACGGTGGCAGAACCCTGCTAATCCCAAGAAGGATCTGGCTACCTTCAACATATGAATATGATGATATTTGAGTTTCTGTGGAATCCGAGTTATAGCGCGTGTCAACATATACAACAGATTTGTAAAGTGTCGCTAATTATATTTTGAAACACTAGACAAATGACTAATATTCATCGCCAGGCACTCTAAATTTTTGAAAATTACTCAATTTTGAATTAAAGATGTCTTTAAAGTTATAAATGGCTATATGCGTACTAGAGTTAAGGCGGATTCAGTGCTGCATTCGTTCATTTCTTCCTTCCTTCTGTTTTTTTTTTAAATTTATCCAAGTGGCTAAAAACAATTCAAAAGAAAAAAAACGTCATATGTAACCAACTTTAGAGCAATTCTATATTACTCGTTAAAGAATGAAGTTAGCGATCTTTTGGAAATATAGGTTGCTAAAGCTTAATGTTTATGGGATCGTTTTGAATAGTCTCTGATAGGATTGAAAATAGTAAGTAAAAATTGTGTTTGTGCCTTAGTGATTATACACCAAAAAACAAACATTTCTGGTAAATATGTTGCGGCCAACACCCGACTTTATTTTACCATGAATGTATACGGTCATATGTAGATTTCGAATACACCATACTTGATTTCTAAATGTTCAGTAAATGTCCACCAGTAAAAGTCCACCAACTTCAGTATGACGTTTCATTCCGAATAGCCAATCGTATAGCCAAAATAAAGTTTTTCGTTCAATTATTACTTGTCACTTCCGGAATAATAAATTTAAAGAAAGTGGGTAATCCTCTCACACTCTCTCTAGCTTTCACAAGGATTTTGCTGCCTGTACGGTGGTTCTTCAACTATCTCGATTTATCATCGTGCGATCCTCCCAGTTTCAAAATCATATTGTTTCATATGCAGATCTCATTCGACGTCTCCATGCAATGTTGTGGCGATGTTTGCAAACTTGAACGTCAAATTTTGTCAAATTTCCAAATAACAATGAACTCTCTAAAATTATGGAAGAGACATAAAAAACCCGGTCTATCATCGTAGGTTATGACTTAACAAAAAAACTTTTATGTTCAATTATTTTTTCACATTAATATAAGAAAAACTCGAACCATCAAGCTGAATATATTCGAGTAGTATTATTTTAAATCTTTTCTTTCAACGTTCATGCTTCTACAATAAAAATAATTTACCAGTTGTGATAATTGAATTAGCGTTGTTTAATAAAGTGTCAGTTTACAAATGATAGGATAGTACATCTTCATACGCCAAATAGAAAAGGGTTGCATACATAGCGTCATATAATTAAAATAATCGGTTAAGAAGCAACAAACCCACAATGTCTTCTTCGCGCCGTTCACCAACTGTTTGTTCATGAGACACTTTTCTTCTCAACGATACTAATTCTCGTCGTTGGAAAGACGTTAGAGAAACATGACAGAACTGTTATTCTTCTAGCGAGAGCACGTGAAACCAAAATCAAATTCAACGCGAGAAAACTTTAATAACGAGTTGAATTGGTCGGTAGTTGCAATATCCTGATCATATCTTTTCAGAGGACGGCATGATCCAGATCCAGAATGAATTCCGGCGATTCAAAACATTAGAAGTCCATCGAATCGCAAGGAATTGAACTATTTACGGGATTTTACTCCCCAAAATTCAGAATGAAATTGACCCCAAATTGACAATAACTAAAACCGGTATGTTTTGCGTCAAAAAACTTGTCTGAGACGAAATGTAACTTCGCACGTATTGAGAAAGACATGCTAGCGACAGTTGATATTAGTTTTCATAATGCGAAAATTAGTATCGGGTATAAATTCATATTGACCACAGCGCATGCGAATTAAACTGTCAATGTCTTAAACAGTATTATTTTTATCCCTGGATGAGATCTTTATATAGCAGATCTCTTATCACTAAATTCCATAAACAACCTAAGTGATACTGAGTTATCCCTAATAGATGTGATAGTCTCGATTGATATATCAGATCAGCGAAAATAAATATTTCAACAACATTTACTATGAGGAAGTTATAAATTCTATTCATTTCCGATCACTAGCTTTTCCAATTTAGTAGAATGGCGCGAAATTAATTTTTATACCTGTTTGATATAATTGTTAAATTTAACAAATAAAACATTACGCCGGCGATATGCTTCTATTACTGCTTGTTAAATACCAACCCAAAATACTCTCTCTCTCTCTCTCTCTCTGGCACTATATCCCATCAAGGGATTTCGCCGCCTCAAATGAGGTTTCATAATCATCTTTCCATTTCGGATAATGAGTGTTTAATTCATTGATCCTAAACCAGCCGTGAAATTTTTCATTGTCACCACCAGGAATCGAACCCGGGACCTCCGGTGGCTAGAGCAAGCATGCTGACCACTTTGCCACCAGGGCTTTGCCACCCAAAATACTACATCTATATAAATTACTTACTTTACTCAACACTAGGGGCAATTGATTTTTGAAAGAGCAGTTTTAATTCGAATGAAGCACGTAGAGTAAAGAAATCGCAAAATCGTGTACACAGCCAACTAACATTTTGTTTTCATACAAACACTGCAACCTTTAAAATTCTAGTGGCTATAGACGAGTTTGGTTTGGTCGTTTTTGCTTCGGATGCTTATGGTGGAACAAAGAGCGATCGCCCGATTAGTAAAAAAATGTGCTTAAATATTCCACCCTTTCTTCGAAATAAAACCAACTATCGAAAAAAGAAGTTATGGGCAAACTAGATAAATTGCCATTCGACGAATTTTAGTCGAAAAAGTCATAGGACGAGCAAAAATCAATAGAATTATTCCCTATATGTGGCAATATGCAAATAATGTAAAATTGTTTTACTTTGTGTAAAGTACACAGCAAGTTTGTCTGATATTTCATCCGCCAATATCTTATTGTATTAGAGGGGGTTTCTCAAAACTTTTTAACTAACACTTTGGCACTTTGAAAACAAATTTTTAGTACAGTTTTTTTATCATGTATGCATTGTAAAACAAAAGTGTATTTTAGAACATTTTGTTTTTTATAAAACTAAGTATCCAGCCGCACTAAGATACATTTTAACGCAGTCTCCACAAGTCTCCACTAAATTACAGAAAACTTAGTAAGCTAAAAAGTTTATATAGAGATAAATGTTGACGTTTGTTTTACCAGTTCTACAACAAACAAAAATATAGTTCGAAACCATTTTCATAGTCTAGAAAATTATTTTGTTCATCCATTTAAAATAAATTAATTTTCACGTTTCGCTGTCAAAATTTTTCTAAATTTTATCGTTCTATAGGCAGATAAATTGTTGCGAAAACTTTTGTACAGTTTGCACTAGCGCAGCCTATATGTGAATGAAACAACTTCAAACTTTTCACGCCAGCTGCGTACCGAATCTGCGAAATCGTGAGCTAAATATTTTTTTGTTATTTCTCTGGCTAAATTTTACGTCAAATTTGTATGTAAAATTTATCTTAGTGTGAGCTGCATACTGACCTTTAGAACAGAAAGCTTTTTTGGCTTCTTGAACTAAATATATGTATCCATTCGCGTCAAAATCAACGAGCCCCATCATAATTATTTCCCATAAATATTGCAATATTTATGACGTTCATATTATTTTATTATCGGATGATAATTACCATAATTATAAGAAGATTTAATAATTATATTTTATAAAATATTTTCATTATTATTAAAAATTAATTTTCATTTTATCAAACATTTTATTTATTAATAATATTGATTTGAATGAGGATTACGGATTACAAATTAAATTATTAAACTTTATACACACAAATGGGATACTGTTGAAAAATATCATAAGCGGATCTATCAGTTTAGCAAAAAAAATGTATCAAAAAGTTATCATAAAAGAAAAACTTTTAAAATAAAATTAATTAATGGGATTTTCCTGTATACTTTTACATATATACAAACGAAAAGTGTCATATAACAAATCTGTCGCCCCGATTTTATTCTACATTATAATGTATACATAGATAATTAATTTTCCTATTTTAATCTGGTTTATTATTAAACTCGATTTTAAATTTAAAATAGAAAATGTTACTGAATACCAAATTTCTAAAACTTTTTCTTAATTAAGTAACAAATTTTTGTTGTTTCAAACTTTGGTAGATTATATTTTGTATTTCATTCTGAAAATCAGCCACCCCCCAATCACAAACCAAACCACCCAACCATGTATAGCCTTAATATTTTATTGATATTCTGCGGCAAACATGTTTTACAAAAGTTTAAAATTTTATTTTTGGAAAAATTCAATTTATCTTTTGGAATATATAAAATCGAACGAAAGTCATTTTATGATTAATTTGTATTTAATTTAATTTAAGCGTCAATATAATTATTGATGCGGAGCGCGTAGTCTATCAACAGAATATTGATTTTAACATAATATACAATAACAATTATAATCTACATTAGATTTACAGTGCGGTTCAATAGATTACCGCCACTCAATCAAAAGAAGCAAAAGTCAATATACAGCCGGTAGTGGCACAGACATCAAGGTACTGTGTTTTTTTATGTTTTGAAAAATGAGATAAACTCAGAAATTCATGACTTTGTTTCGGTTCATTCGATTATCACCACCAAACATATTGTCGTTGTTCATGAATATGATTAGTTTATTCTTTTGAAAATTTGAAAGTGAAGTTCAATAGATAAGAAATAGTATTTAACTTTATCAGAAACAGCCAAAATAAATGTGTATCATCAGGAAGGGCTTTCAGACCGTGGTATAAGTCGTAGGATCGGACGAAGTCATGAAGCTCATGAACTCTTAGTTTAGCCTCCAATTTTTCTAGAATAAAAATTGCCCTTCAAGCTTGTGTTATAGCCAGCAAATCGACTGTCCGCTGAGCTATTATAAGTACAAAACATCTGAAGCGACTGAAATTAAAGAAAAACTACCACTGAATGATGAACAGAAGCAGAAACGATTGCAATTCGTCAAGGAACTACTGGAATCTGTTTTCTCTAAAATCCCTGAACTTTTTATACCATTCTCATGGATTTTCCAAATATATAATGCCATTGTAAAGTTCGACATCACAAGCCAAAATGTCCAGTTATTTCCTTGACCATATTCGTCGAACTTAAACGTAAGAGATAATGCTTGTAGTTGGAGTGGCAATCTGTCTGGGCTGTAGAGATGCTGAAGTGTAGCGATATTGTAGTAAATTAAAATTAGAATCTATTACGACAATAACCATACGATATCATCACTATCATCACCGTCAGCCATCTAAAACCGACAAAGTATTGATCATTTAAAGCCAACACGAAATACTAATCTACATGGAGCATTACAATAGACTATACCTGTCCCTAATATTAAAACACCTGCCAATGACGTTGAATTAATGAAAGAGTTCTCGATTCGAGTGGCACAAACCAGAAAGTGGCTTTTCGTTAGCCAAATACATAATTCAGTGCCGGATGAACAGTTCCACAAACTAGTGACAAAGATCGCGAATACTGACGATCTGTTTGCCCAACGCATGGTGCCGGAAGCAAGCTTTGGAATGAACTATGATTACGTTTCAAAGCACCATCAACTATCTACTCTGTGGCCAGCAGAACAGTTTGTCAAAGAATTTGATTGGGGTAAAAGAAAGGCATTTCGTCGGTCAGCTTATACGCGCCACCTAATCCAGTACCTAATTTTATTTCTGGGAAAAATAGTGCCATAAATTCGAAATGTAGTCATGGCACCTCCAATCTTGTCACATCCTCAAAAAACTATTAAATAGACATTTTTCTTTCAAAATGTTAATAAAATGTCTTCAAAGGCTGCTCAATTTCATAATTTTGTTTTAAAAACACTCTTTCCCGTTTATATCATCTGTGAAACATCATTCAACGATAAAATTTTGAGCTCGGAATTCTTCCCTAGTCAATATGTGTTTCCGGTGGAACAAATCCGGTGGCGGAGTAATCATAGCTATCGATATATCACTACCCAATGAATTGGTAGATTTAACGAATCCATCTATCGAGCAATTATGTTTTAAAATTGTCATCAATAATAAAACAGTACGAATTTACGTGGCGTATATTCCACCTGATTCGCCTATATCATCGTATACCAAGTGCTTTGACACAATTATGGAAATTATCAATACTGCCGATCAATAAGACATAATTTTAATAACTGCGGGGATTTTACTCTCTCAAATGTTAATTGGACTTATGATCAAGAAACCAACGAGATTATGCCTGTAAATGTGAATTCGGATAATGAGTACCTTGACTTAAATTTGAGTCAAATCTGCGAATTAAAAAATGGTGGAGACCGAACCTTGGACCTTATTTTTACTAATCAACCAGTTTTATTAAAAACGGAGGAATCACCAACATTTTACGTAATTAATGATATTCAGCATAAAACAACAGGAATAATATTGAAAACGAAAGTGAATAAGAGGTTTCAAAATTACCAAAACCGGAAACTATATTACAACTTCAGAAAGGCCAATTTGAATAATTTACAACACTATTTTGAGCAAATAAATTGGAATGCCGAGTTCAACCGCGATGACATAGATGTAAACGAGGAAAAATTTTACACATATCTGTTTAAAGGAATCGATTTATTCGTTCCCGTCTCTATGAGCAAACCGAACCAATATCCTCCATAGTATGACGATCAACTTATCAGTCTTAAAAACAAAAAAGACAAGGCTTATAAAGATAACCTCAAAGTGTGTTCCCAGGATAGTAAATAGAAGGATAGTAAATAGAAATTTACTACTTAAAATTTTGAATCTTATTTTGAACTGAGATACCGAAGCTATATTCGTAATCTAAAGGATAAAATAAAAGGCGATCCCAGACACTTTTGGAATTTTTTTAAAACCAAACGCGAAATTTAACCCAGCCTGGATATAATTTAATGATCAAAAGTCTTGTGATCCAACATATTTGCTGAGTTTTTTCAATCTGTTTTTAAAGCGGAAGACATTGATAATTATAAAGATTCAACCTGTAGTGAATATAGTAAATACATTCAGAATTAATACTCCACACATCGAGCCAGAAGGCATCCAGCGAGCATTGGTAGGATTCGGAGAAGGATGTGGTCCTGATGCTATTCCTGTTTCATTTGTTAAAAATTCTAAAAATTTGCAATCCCTCTAAGCATTTTGTTCAATCAGTCATTAAAAGTGCCGATTTTTCCACAAAAGTGGAAAATAACTAGAGTGACGCCTATTTTCAAAACTGGATCTAGAAATGATGTTTCTATTTATCACAATATCAACATGGTTTTATGCCTAAAAGATCAGGAAGATATTGACACCCTTGCGAGTGGTACGAGTTTAATTCTTCGAGTTTCAATATAGAAAAGTGCAAATCTCTATCCTTTATTGTGCCTAAGATCCTGTGTTATGTCTACGTTCGATTCCAGTTGGAATATGCTGTAAATCTGTGGTGTCCGTTCTACGAAGCTCATATCCAGAGTATTGAAAAAATTCAAAAGACGTTACGCTACTTGACCTGGAAAGACAGATATGTGTTTATGACCATCATCTACCATACCACGTAAACATACAGCGACAACCACCATATTTAACCGGGTGCAAGTCATACAACTTGACAACTCTTGAAAATAGACGCGAATTGCTAAAAAGTACATTTAATGGTAATCTTCTACTAGGTCTAATCGACGCACCGGATGTGCTAAAGTCATTTAAAATAAAGGTTCCTGGTATAGACAACTAAGAGATCATGGCTTTCTCCACTTAGATAGACACAGAACCAACTGTGGCGATAATGAACCAGTAACGATGATGTGTAAAAGTTTCAATAGAATTAACTATTTATTTGATTTTTGTTTAACTAAAGATAATTTTAAAAGTAGACTTAGGCAATTTTATGCCTCTCAGTGATTTTTTACTCTTGCTTTACTTTTATATTTCAAATTTTCAAATTCAATGCTGATTTATTTTATTTTATATTTTATATCGTTAAATTAATATGTTTCAAGTCAAATTTGTAGACTTTTTTCAATATAAATAAATAATAAATTTATTCGAAATCGTTTTTCTCGGATATTATATATTTTTCAAAATATTTGCAAACCTGAAAACCTGCTTTTTCCGGTGAATCGATGTTTCCTAAAAATCACTGGATCCTCTAAAACTATGGAGAAATCAACAGGTAACCTTCCTCCTCCAACAAAGCTTTTGCAATTATTATTTATCTATCAGTATGTGTAAGACGAAATAAAGCTTTTAACCGTAATGTTTTATTTCAATTGTATATCATCATAGCTACATAGACGTATACTTATGTACGTTTATAAATTAATATCAAGACAAGCAAAAATTTAATTTAAATTATTTACTATTTTACATTATTTACGTACGAGTATTAATTGCAATAATTTATTCAAAAACACGTATGTCGTATACTCGTATCAACATTACATATTTTCTAAAATGAACATCTCAATTAAAATTTTGAAAGACAAAATAGAATAAATTTCTAATTTTAATTTTAATAACTCATTACGTAGTAATGAGTGAAATTTTATATTTTGCATATTCAGATAATAACTTGAAACGGTATATCGTAATGAATTGTTAGTATGAGATAGCAATAAAAACTCAAGCATGTTTAATCTTAACATACATAATAATTTAAAAGACGTCAATATTTTTTTTAATCTTATAAGAATTATTTTTGTCTACAATTATCTCGATTATTAAAAATGATCCCCTTCTAGCCTTTATTGAGTGCCGATTCTCAAATGCCCTGTGAAATATAATAATCTTTCAGATTATCGGATATAAATCATTTGCGTAAAGTTGTTGGTGACTATTATTGTCAAAGTTTGCTACAAGCGCAAACAACAAAATTAACGAATTTGTTTCCGAAGTTATACTAAATATCATTCTATGAAAGGAAAATGCATCCATTACAAATCACTGCAAACAAGAAAACCACACTCCGGTATAAAACGTCGACTACCGCTCTCGTGCAGTCGCTAACCCTCCCTCGGTTGGCAACTTCATCACCCGAGCAACACTTCCCTTTAAAATAAAGAAATTTTAACAAAGTATTTATTCCATCCAAAGTAAGTACAAACAGTGCGGTTCAACAGATTACCGCCACTCAAACAAATGAAGGAAAAGGCAGTTTTCAGCCGGTGTGTGTGAGATAGAAAAAATTGTGAAATAGAGAAAGAAAGAGTATTTAGTACTGAATACAATAACAGAAAGCGCAGAAATCGCAGACATCAAGATAACTTCGCTTTTTGTTTTGTTTTGAAAAATGAATCAGAAGTTCATGACTTTGTTTCGGTTCATTTGATTCTTACATTCTTAAAAAAACAATACAATATTAAAATATAATTTCTAATATTTAGTGTAACTTCCATTTTTCTGAAAAACTTCAAAATTACGATCTTTAAGTGGGTCGTAAAATGACGTCAAATAATTGAGTAAGATTTCTGTCCAGGTAGCTTGAATCCTTAGACTCAGCTCTTTTTTAATATCATACTGTTTTGCTCCTTCGTATACTTCACGTGTGAGTCAACATTTGCCAGTTCCAGTTATTTATTTATTTAACTTAAGCTTTTTCAGGAAATGTAAAATTATTTTAGATAATTATTCTTAAATGTTTAGATGAAGTGGCATTTCTTCATTAAAAACTTTTATTTAATGATCTTAAATTATATTTAAAAATATACGAGAAAACGACACTAAACTCGTGATTTTATTTTGAAATTTATTAAAATGTTTCAATTTTTAAACTGCAGTAAAATTCTAATTTTTTTAGAATAAATCAAAAAACCTATAAAATATGGTACTGGGTTCGAATCCCATTAGAGGCTAGATGCAAATTAAATTTTCATCGTCGATTACAATCGGTCCCTCTGATGGAGTGCAGAATTCAGCGCCGACCCACCGTCCATGTCATTGTATAGGTAGATATGAAGCTTGTAATGTGCAGGTGGTATACTGTAGTTGTGTGAGTAGATGAATGGTTTAATGATGTGGCGTGAATGCTTGGTATCATAATGGGCTAAAAAATTGCCTAAGTGTAAACCACTGAAACCTAACCTAACCATGGTCAAATAATTATTCTAAAATTTTAGCAGAATTACGTTTTGTAAAAAAAATATAAATTTGGAGATCCTAGTGAAATTGGAAGAAATCGATGTGCCGGAAGTGGCAAGATCAGTTTTCGTTTTTTTAAAATGTTCTTGAAACATTTAGTGTTTATGAATAAGCGTTTAAAAATTGGATAACTTTAATAAATTATAACATTAAATTTTCAATATGGGTGTTTTTTTTTTTTTTTTTTTTTTTTTATCAAAGGAAGTATTAATTGTCCAGTGGATTTAATGTCCTTTGAAGGTCAATTAATACCCCCCTTTCATTCACGCACAGACCACCCATTCACACAATTACAGTATACCACCTGCACATTGCAAGCTCCAAGTCAACCTGTAAACTGACATGGACGGTGGGTCGGCGCTGAATTCTGCACTCCAACAGAGGGTCTTAGTTGTGTTTATTAACATTACCGATCGTAATCGATGACGAAAATTCGCTTTGCATCCAGCCTCTGATGGGATTCGAACCCAGTACCTCCCGGTCCAAGTGCCGAAGCTTTAACCACTGCACCACTTGTCCGGTTAGGGTGTTATGTTGCTTTTTGAAATTTAAGCGAGAAGGACTATTTTCGTTAGTTTAGTACAATATAGTTTTTTTCAAAATTCTGCTATTGCTTTGGAAAAGCTATAATAAGTAGCGGACTTTCAAATAATTGAAATAAAAATAGACTATTATCGAGGCTGAAAACGATATAATATTAGAGGTTCAATAAAATAATATTAAACAATATGAAGTGCCTGGCATTGAAGAAGAAATTATGCAAACGAAAACCATAAAAGTTGAATCAATCAATAATAGGGAACTCAGTATCTCCTCTATTTACTGTCCTCCACGCCTTCAATTAAAAAAAGAAGAATACAGTCGACTTTTTCAATCATTAGGACCAAATTTTATATTAGGCGGTGATTTTAATGCAAAGAATACCTATTGGGATCTGGACTTACAACCTCTAAAGGAAAAGAGTTATTTCCTCTCTGGCGATAAATCAACATATTGGCCTGCTGACATACTAAAATTCCAGATCTTCTTGACTTCTTTGTAACAAAAGAAGTTTTAGAGGACTACACGTGTATTGAAAATAGTGAAGGATTGTCATCTGACCACTCACCTGTGATCAAGACTCTGAGTATAATGATAATAAAAATAGATAATTCACCTAAGTTAACAAACAATAAAACCAATTGGGATCTATTTAGGAAATTAGTGAAAGATCGAACAAAAACCAATCAGAACGAAGGTGCAGCTGGAAGATGAACTAGAAATTCAACAAACGGCTTGGGAAGTTCACCGAGTTCTCATACCAACACTACAATGAAACATAACTATACTCTTGAAGTCAGAGAGCTACTTAAAGAGAAACGGAAAGCTCGCAAAATCTGGCAGCACCCTCGTGCACCGCAACATAAAACTATTATTAATTTTTTGTGCAATAAATTAAAACAACTAATAAAGGAAATAAACAACGAAAGCATAACTTAGCTACTTCGAGGTCTTTCTGAACTAAAGGATGACGATTACTCGCTTTGCAAAGCAACGAAGGGACTAAAAAGATCCAAAATGCATGTACCGCCTATCAAAAACGATGAAGGATCCTGGGCTAAAAGTGACAAACAGAAAGTTGCTCTATTTGCTGCTTATTTAAAAGAGATTTTTCAACCATTGCCGAGATAATCAGCGTATGAAAATACAACAGTCGTAACCAAAGTAGTTGATGTTAACATAAGGCATGTGACCTTATTGGACCTTAAAACTGAAATTAATAATAACTTAAGTGTCAGAAAAGCTCCAGGTTATGACTTAATTACTGGCAAATTGTGAAAGCCATTCCCGAGAAAGGTTTGCGTAAATTTAATCAAATAATTAATGCAGCCGTCAGATTGAAATGTGTTCCACGACAATGGAAGGTACCCGAAGTAATAATGATTCCTAAACCAGGTAAACCAGGAAACGATAAAAAATCATATAGGCCGATATCACTACTTCCAGTCATATCAAAAATATTTGAAAAACTGTTGCTGAAGAGACTCAAACCTATAATAGAAGAGAGATGCTTAATTCCACCACACCAATTTGGGTTTAGAGAAAATCACTCTCAGTTGAACAAGTTCACAGAATAACTGATGTCATTGAGGATGCACTTGAGAATAAGAAAACATGCTCCAGTATTTTCTTAGATGTAGCTTAAGTTTCTGACAAAGTTTGGCACCAAGGGCTGGAATTGAAACTGCATCGAGACCTGCCTAAGCATTTTTATCAAATTATTAATCCCTACATACATAGCTGATCGACACTTTAGCGTCAAATTTCAAAATGAGTACTCTGAAATAAAAATAATATCAGCATGTATACCACAAGGTAGCGTACTTGGACCTATTCTGTTTATTCTTTATACGAGAGACTTACCGAATATTCAAGGTACTACAGTAGCAACATTTGCAGACGACACAGCTATTCTATCAGTTGGAAAAAAAATATTTCGGAAGCAACAAGCAAACTTCAAAATGCAGTTAACACGGTGAGCAACTGGACTAAAAAATGGGGCATATTGTTAAATGAAGCTAAATCAGTACACGTAAACTTTATTACAAATCAAAATGTAAACTGTATTCCCGTGGTTCTCAACTCAAACCAAATTCCATATGCAAATACAGCTCAATACCTTCGCATGACCTTCGATTCTAAGCTAAGATGGAAAGAACACACCAAAACGAAGTAAGAAGAGTTAAACATCAAATATAGAAAAATGTACTGGCTCATGGGTAGAAATTCTGAACTCTCACTACACCACAAATTGCTTGTTGTGTACAGGCAAATGCTAAAACCAGTATGGACCTATGGTATCCGTGGGGTCGTGCCAAGAAGGTTTCCAAAATAAAGTGTTACATGAGATCATGAATGCTCCATGGTACATTAGGAACGACAACCTTCATAGAGATTTAAAGATGGAATACGTCACCGATGAAATAAAGAACCAAACAAGAAAACATGTCCAGCGCTTATCTATACCCGAACATACAGATATCCGTCGTATGTTGGATACTACTAATGGAATGAGGAGACTCCAAAGGCAGAAACCGCTGGAGCTGGGCAGTTTGAATTAAAATAAGAAAGTATGTATTATAAAATGAGTAACCAATAGATTACTCATCTTTATCCGCGAAATTAATTTAAGATAGATAAATTACTAGATCTCTGAATCAGTTGTAATATTGTATAAATAAATAAACAAATTTATTAAATAAAATAAAAATAAAAAAAAAATATTAGAGGTTCAGAAGACCTCTCCAGTGAAACAAGCATGATAACTTACTTATTTGTAGCTTCGCTAAAAAAAGCATCCATAGAAATCACAACAAAAAAGTAAACAACATTTCATAAAACCGACCAAATGGCACAGTGGTTAGGGCTTTGGCGCTTGGATCGGGAGGTACTGGGTTCGAATCCCGATAGGGGCAGGATGCAAAGGGAAAGTGGTGAAATGTAACACATCTATGACCCCCTGTCGGTGTGCAAAACCTATGGGCCGACCCATCTTCCATGCCAGTATGAACTGGCATGGAGTTTGCAATGTGCAGATGGTCTTAAATTGGTCTTATAGCTGTACGTTCTCGAGTTGGCTGAGTAGGCGTAAAGTAAGGACGTAAAAAGCGTAACCACGAAAGAGCAGGATGAGCCTTGAGCCCCAAACCAGATTGCATTGTAAATAAATAAAAAATAAAAAAAAACATTTCACACAATTTTACATTTAAAATGGAATTTATGGTATTTTCGTAAAATAGAAAGTATGCATATTTACAGACACTTCGCAGATAAAAATCACTACAAAAAATGGGAATTCTCTTTTGAATTCTAGCGCTTTTTTTTCTATTGGCGATTTTCATCGAATATAGATAGCGTTAGTTTCTACATCTACAAGGGGGACGAGAATTGTCAAATTCATTGTTATGACAGTTTTAATCCCCCTTGCTTCATAGTAAACTATGATTAACATTTTGTTCACTAGATGTCAGCTACTTTGTTGGAAATTGCGAATACCGAAAAGTAAATAATTTCCACATTAATCGAACGACTAAAAATGTTCTAGTTGGCTTTGGAAATGTTGCTTTTTTTGTTTTTCATTAGGATATTGATCAGTACTAAAAAACAATCATTTTTATTGTTACACGTGAATAAATCAAATTCATTTTTCTTTTGTTTAGTTTTATTAAAATAAAAAAATTGTAAATAATAAATCAAATTGTGCTGTTAATAATAGTTTAGTGTTGTCAATTGTTTTTTTTAAATGGGAAAAAATAAAAGTTTAAATGATGTTGAAAAGCGAAAATTTGATGCTTACCACGTTTGATCACGCACATACATTTGGGCCGTTTCATAGCCGAAAAACTAAGCCGAAGTCACACTGTTGTGCTAAATTATTTAATAAATTCTGAAAACTATGGAGAACATATGAAAGGCTGTTCTATTTTGAAATCAAGACCGGTATATAAACGTAAAATAATGAGTATAGCCTCCAATTCTACTCTATTTGCTAGCAGAATCAATGAACATACAGCACCATACAGAAAGCTAAATTTCTAAAACGGATGAAAATTAAGAAAAAGCCACCATTAAACCAAATTTAAAAAACAATCTGCATCAATTTAAGAAAGAGCATATGATATGGAATAACCAGTTGGTACAAAGTCGTGTTTTCGGATGAAGAAAAATTTAATTTGGACGGATTCAATTCATATTTGTCTATTTTGGATTCAGTATTTCCAAAGTTCCAACATTTGGTTGGATCACTGAAATGGATTTATCAGCAAGATAGCGTCCCTATTCATACGCCAAATATTGTCAAGAAGGATTTTCAAGAAGAATGTCGATTTACTTAAATGGCCTCCGTACTCTCCGGATTTAAATATTATGAAAAAGATTTGTGGGTGGCTTTCTCTCACGGTGTATGAAACGGATAAGTAGCATAATGATAAGAGGTCACTTATTGAAGCCATCAATCATTCAATGTCCAATATAATATTTGAGCTTATTTCAAAAAATAGAGGCATCTTCAAAATATAGAAAAAAATAAAATTTCTTAAAAATATTTGATGTATTTATTCAAATTCCGTTCACGTGTAACTATAAAATGCAATTTGTTTACCATATCTTGCTGAAAAACTAAAAATGGAACAGTTCAAAAGACATTTGATTATTGTTGAAACAATCTACCTTTCAGTATAGAAACAAATAGCGATAGAATTTGAAAAAAATGAGTATCGGGGATTCCCATTTGTTTTAGTGGATTTATAATCTGCTGTAACAAAATGGAAATGTTGTAAATGTTGTTGTGTTTTGTGAAAATGTTATATTTAGTGCATTTAGACAAATCACCATCCGACTCCCATTCTACTATTACGGGGATTAAAGGTAGCAATACATTACTGTACTATTCTACCATTTGCATAATTAAATTATTAATTTTAAATTTTCTTGCGCCGATCTCCGAAAACACAGAGAATTTCTGAATGGAGTAATAGCTTATGGTTTTAGATTCACCAGCCAGGACAAATATCCATCCAAATTTCATGTGATAATTACGCGGATTAATGGTACAAATGAGTAATTAATTTATTCTACCACTTATAAATTTAAATTTAATTAAATCGGTTAGTGGTATAGTGTGAAATTGCCTGATATTTTAACTTATTAAAAACGGATATATTAATGATTAGAAAGTTCAATATGATGGGCAATAAAACTACCAACCACTTTGTTTATCAAATATCGATAAACTAAATGATGTTTAGTATTCCAAAATTACAGAAATTCATAATTCATAATAAACGGTTAGTTATTTCTAAGAGTAGTTTCCCTAATATCGTAATGAGATTTCGCAGTCTTATTACCTATTGATACAGGAGCCTGAAACCGCTAACCATTTGGCGTAGACTTCTCTGAAATCGACGCTGAAATATTCCAAAATTATTAAAATTCGTAATAATTGTGGAAGTGGTAGAATCATTCAATAAATTATAGTTATCTACCAGTAATCCCCGTAATATCGTAATGAGATTTCGCTGTCTAATAACTTAATAAAAGTCTAACTTAATATTTCAGGAACCTGAAACCACCACAAGTTGGCGTAAAACTCTCTGAGATCGGCGCATGAAAATTTAAAAAAAATATTGTAGAAAAATTCGAAATAATTCACAATACATAAGAAGCATAATGTTGTGACCAACAACCTACTTTCTTTAACATGAATGTATATCTGGATCTCGAATACATCACACGCTTTTAAAGCGAAAAATTAAACTTACCGGACTTTTGCTAAAACTGTCTTGTATAATTAAAAAACAGTATCCCTGGAAATTTCTGGAAATCAACAAGGTCAACTCTTGTTGGTTGAAAATTCATTTTTAAATTTATTTGAACTTTTATTTTTTGTCTTTTTTTGTAAATGTTATACTTTTTTCAACATCGAAAATTGGAAACTTTCTGGTATACAGATTTGTAAGTTTTGGTATGAAGTCATTACCGGTAAAATTTAAAAAATGATCTGAACTAATTTTGTTTGGAATTTAATTTACAATCTTTTTGTTTTTAAACGTTTTACCGTAAATGATATCGCTCATTTGCTACAAGAGTGACACAATCCAAAATTTTTAATATTTCAGTAGAACGATGAAAATATCACTCAAAACTTATGTAAAAACGCATTTTTCAAAAGTAAATAAAAATACATTCTGATTAACAAAATATTTTTTTTTTTTGATTCCTTCATCCTTAAATAAAAATATGATATATTGGGAATCGTTTGGTTCAAATATCTTAGAAATGAGTGAATTTTGAGTTGTGTCACTGTTGCAGCAAATCAGCGATAGATTATTTTCAAAATATTTGCATAAAATTAAAAAGCTCCTATGGAAGCTGATTCTAGTGGACCGATTTCATCCAAAATTCACTGGGATTTCCCAATTTATGAGAAAAGAATAAGTATGAAGTTTTTTCCTAATCAGTCAATCCGTCTGGGCTGTAAAGAACAAACACACATAGATTATTTAAAAAGGACTTGTTTTAGTTTGTATATCGCGAATAATAAATCAGCAAAAATCGTGAGGTCAAATTTTTTCATAATTACTATACAAAAAACATGCCTTAGCATCACGCCTATCGATGCAATGTTGGGTCGCACACCAATAGTTTGAAAGGTTTCGTAATTGTTGGGTTCCAATAGATCGTGTAGTATTACGCCAACTAGCACTCCAAGGATTGAGCTGATATTTGTGATATAGCATCTGGGACTCGACATGTTATTTGGACCAAGTTTAAATCCAGACATTTATAAACTATCAGGTTGTACGGTTTTCGATACCGTGTACAACGAACAGTGCTGTTGTACGAACTTAAACTTAAAGAATTATGCGACCTCTGTGTTCGAATTCTCACGGTAAAGGTAAGAGTCCATTGAAAATTACTTATCTATTGTCAGTTCGTTTATGTCAAAATTGGTTCTAGTAAACTTCGAAGTGTGAGGGATGGGAGAAGCTACCAAGCAGGAAATCAAAGACGCGCTTAAAAACGCTTCAAGCGAAGCTTAAGGATTAGCAGGCGGGACGTTGCTTGTTTGCCACCTATACCCTAAAAGGACCATAGTACCGCACATAAGCAACCTCAAACTCGAACCTACTTCCTCGAATTATGATGCAGCTAGACCAAAGCCGGGGAATCTAAAACAGGAAACTGCCCATAATTGACGAGCAAGCAACTTACAATGAACAGTTCTTGCAGATCGTATTCGAACAATCTAAGAAAATAGTTAATCGTACGAATACCAGGCGCCGAGTTATCCAAAGGACAGAAGAGTTATTAGAAAATAATGACGAGGAAGAGGACTTGGATGAAAGCCTTTTTAAAAACAAACCTGTAAAAGGGACATTACTGGAATATCAAGACGGTGTATTTTGCGTAACCAGAGCCTAGCATGAAATCACTAGATCAACCAGAGGTATCTATATGATTAACCAAAAACATTTGTCCAAAATCTCATCACCACACTACGAACAAGACACTCAATAGGCAAGTAGAATGACGGATGCAAAACTATGATGAAGGAGGAACTCGAAGTATTGATCTCCCCGATACTACCCCGCGTTCGCATCACAAAATTATTGCTTCAATTTTAAAAAAATAGTGTTGACAACCACTTTACCAATTAGGACTCGTTAATTTATAAAAGTAAATTAAGAAAAAATTAAATAAATTAGAATGGCCAATTGATTTTTTTGTACCAGTCAAATAGTTCTTCTTTAAATGAACTAACTATGTATTAATTAACTATTATTTAATAATAAATGTGTTAACCTACAATAATATAGTTTTTATGAATTTAAACTTTAAATACATTCACGAAAATACTCTTCAATTTCTACGTTGGTATAATACCAGTTTACTGTTAAACGTGCACGAAAAATTAATAAAAAAAAAAAATACCAAGTGTCATAATTTTAACGATGTATAACGTTATGCTAAAAAACGTTTCTGTATTCCTGAAATTCTTTAAAATTTAATTATAAAAACCAATAAGAAAAGCCTGAAATTAAAATATGATTGGTCATTAATCTCTCTCGAATCATTAAAACCAAAAAAAAAAAAGAGACGGTATATTTGTGGGATTCTAGAAAAAAGCACGCGGAAAATAATTTAATGAATTTTATTTTTTTTTGGTCGTTTGCGTGTAACTTGAAAAGACGACGATTTTTTTTTATTATTATATGTTATCGTTAAAAACATCTTTCCATTTTTTGCTCCTTTTATTTTATTAATAATTTTGTTTTTTCAATTTACATAAGGCGTAAGAACATATCTTTGCGCTTCAAATTACCAGAAGGTTTTAGGAGTTTCGCAAATTGTATTTTTAAAACCATTTTTTTTGTATATTTTCCTTTGAATAGAACACAGAAAGGAAAAATTAATAAAAAATATTCTGTACTGCTAAGGTATTTTAAAAAGCATAAATAATAATTAATCACTCGAAAAGGGTATAACATTGATCTGACGTACAGTGCTGTAATACGAGCAAAAGCACACAAAAATTGTTTTATTAAATTTCGGAGAATTTTTTTTGTAAAAATTAAAATTAAAATTATGTAGGAAAGTTAATAAATCGATTTATGATGAAAAAGTGAACATAAAGATATTTGAATGAAATTAATAAAAAATACACGAAAATGGGAAATATTTTTAATTAACTTTTTTGTTCTTCTACGTTTCGTGCCATGATGGAAAGCTTTTTTGGTTAGAGGTACACGACAATATAGTATTATACTCGTACTCATGGAGTATAAATTCAACTGATATTTTTATATTTTCACTTTGATTTATGTACCTTGGTTCATTGATTTTAATGGAAGGTTTTTTTATTATTGTCAAGAGACGTGAAATATAAGGATTTCCTTTACATATTCGGAAAGGTATTTTCTTTGATTTGAATTAAAAATGTTATTCTTAAACTTATATTTAAAGTGCACGTTTGAAATCGGTATAGAAAAGCACAACCGTGATTTAAATTTATTAGTCTGGAAGGATGAATAATAAAACGTATTTTTTGGGGTCTAGATGACTTTCATGATACGAGTTTAAAAAATATTTTCTTAAAGACTTATAATAAATTCCTACCAATTCTCCTCTAATTAAAATTAGTATTGAGTCTCATAATTACTAAATTTCCAAACATCTTTCCCTCATGTACCTGTATTAATATGTGAAGCATAATACTAGTCTTCTACTAGGCAATCATTATTACTGATATATTGTAACTGCGTGGAGTTGTTTCTCACTTCACCGGGTTATTATTTACTGAAATGCTACATTTTCTAATATAAAAAGCCCGCGACACGGGCGAAAATATTTACTTATTTAAATATTGGCTAATCGGCAAAAAAAATTTAACTTGCTATCATTGGATATGATGTTTGCATATACGTCAGCACAGTATAAGTTTACTTCCAAGGCAACGGACGCGAACCCATCGGTTTTCAACCAAACCCACATTTTCCATAGGGGAAAACCATAAGACTTATTAATTATCAAGGTAAGTGCTAATTTATCCAGGAATGATTTTCTCCGTAAAATAAAGGGTAAATTACAATTTGCTGGTGCCAAATCTAACCGTGAATTAAATACCGTATCAATTTCTGCGCCTGCAAGTACTTCTGTATTAAATGTGGGTTCAAATTTTTATCCACCATTCTTGTCCCATTACATAGGTTGGCGTTTAGTATACAAATTACTTAATAATATGATCTTTATATTTTTAACTTAAGTTTGTGAAGGTGCATTGTTGATGGTGCAAGTTAATTAAGAAATTTGGTTGAATTAGTTCTGCTTATCATCACTGCTGATCGTCGTATTAGCTTCGCCCAAAAATGTAGCGAAACCTATTCGTTTACCGTTTCCACATCTGTATTCTTATCAACTTTATTAGGAGATAATGTTTCCCTAAAAACATTTCGGTAATTATCTAATCTTTACTAATGATAGTCGCTAGAATTTCCAATAGCAAATCACTATATTTTGGGTCTAGATCTACGTTGTTTTCAAGCCAAACAATTTAAAAAATTTTGCACAAATTAGAACATTTTATGCAGGCTTTGGCCAAAGTTCGAAATCACCTCCAAGTTAATATTAACCCCCAAAAGGGGTGTTATTTATCCAAATTTTGACAATATTTGACTCTCCGCAGATTTTAGTCCTACACCTCTTTTCCGCCAATAAAAACACGTGTGTAGGCATTCATTGTTAGCAGCGTTCATCACAGTTACGAAGTTTGCATATCTATAGACCAGAAGAGTTCCAATTATATTGTTTGGAAGACAAGCAAGTGCAAAATCAGAACCACCGTGGAGCTTATGTATATATTTTAGAGAAAGCATCTTACATTGAAAACACTGATATTCTACGTGGCGATGAATGTAATCTTCATACGTTTCTTTTTTAAATTAGTTAAAAAGATCAGCAGTATTTGAAAACGATGCATAAAATACCAATATATGCAAACAGATCTATGCGTAGTACACCCATGATTAAAGGGTCGGCAAGCGCATTACCCCAAGCTTCATCATCAATAAATAAAACACGTTTTAAGCTGCTTTTTAAAATGATGTGCTTATGGAGCTGTGAATGTTCTCAAATCTTCGAAGGAAGAAGTCCCTGACCTTGAGTAATAAGCGAAACTAAAAATTGGGATCCCTATTGCTGGGAATATTTCCTTTTAGTATTTTATAAAATTACATTTAGTTATATTATTTTGTAAGGTTTTTTTATTTTTTTATTTTTTTAGGCTGTTAGCTTAACGTTTTGTAAAGCATATAAAGTTATCCCAGTTTTTCATTCCAGGATTGGTTTTATTATTATTTACACGAAATTATTATATTCCATCCCAGTTTTTTAATTGGAAATAATGTATGTATTGTGTTTTGGCAATAGTAATTCTGTATATTTTAAGTTCAAAATAATAATACCCCATACTATAAGTTTAAAATATTAAGGGTAACTTATAATGAGAGCCACAATGCCAATCGTATGTTAGGATTGACATAATCTTCCAGCTTTGATATGGTTCTCATATAATGGTTTTCATATAAATTTATATGAAAATCGTCTATAACTTCCAAAATCTTCTTGGGCAGGGAAAAGCGAATGATGTTTTGAGATGGTACGTAACTCAGTAATTGCTGGCCAAGTGGCCAATACCAGCCGTATGTACAAATTTGAGTAAATGGACAAGTTTCAAAATCTCAGGTAAAATTCCTCTAATGGCATATAAATTGTGGCTTGATCTAATCATGTCTGAAATAGGAAATAATTCGTTGGGGTGGCACTGGACTGCTCACCATTATTTGTTGCTTTTTAATATATTTGCAATCTCTTAGGGTATCGAAAAACTTCCAATTCGTTCGCAGTTTGTTTATCACGTTCTTCCTCAAATAGTGGTGACGTGGATGACACACGGCTATAGATCCGATTTACGTAGAACTATCTGCGCATTGCCATGACAGTACTATAAACTGATATGAAAAATATCTCTGAATTCTAGATTCTGTCAAGGAATCATAGTTGCATTCAACTTCACTAAGGATCGAAATAAGATGATGAAAAATCCCATTTATTCTGCAATGAGATAATGCTAATCCTATCATAAAGCTGGCACTGTGGAACTCACTATAGTTTGCCCTTATCATTACAACTCAAAACATAAAGAACTCTTTCCGGCCTAGGAACTTCTTAAGAGATACACATTTTTATTTAACTGGACCTCAGATTTTGGAAGTGGGCCATATCCTTAAATTTGAATATACGGCTGGTGCTGGCCACTTGGCCAGCAATTACTTAATTACGTACCCCCTGAAAACATCATTTGCTTTTCCGGCCCAAGAAGATTTTGAAACTTATAGACGACTTTCATATAAATTTATATGGGGCCATATCGAAACTGGAAGGTTATGCCAATCCTTATTATGGTATGGGGTATTATTTTCGAACTTAAAATATACAGAATTACTATTGCCAAAACACAATACATTATTTCCAATTAAAAAACTGGAATTTAATATAATAGTTTCGTGTAAATACTAATAAAAAAATTCCTGGGATGAAAAACATGGAAAACTTTACATGTTTCGTATTGTACCACATCGCGTTTTGAAATATCGCGTTTTGATAATTCGCATTTTAAAATATCGCGTTTAGACGGGACCCCTAAAAAGTTTCTTAACCACGTCTTACCCGAGTTTTTCCATGTATCTACATATGCTTCTGCCACTGATAAGCAGTTAGCTTTGTTTGTTCCATCTGGTAGTTGGAACAGGCGCAAGGCAGCTTCAAAGGCACTAATGTACCTGGAGTCCATGTATGTTTTAATTTCATCATGGTTTAGTGTACTGTGTTGAGCAATTGTTATATTAGCACAGTCATGCTCTTTATAAACATACTATATTTGAATAAGTACTTGAATGCTAAGTGAATACATAAGTCCTTTGAATGGATACACAACTCTCAACATTAATATGACAATTTACTGTAGACTTTAGTATGGATTGTATGGTATACAATCTTATATAGGGTTTTCAATTTGGCCGAGTCAATGAACAGAATGTCCATCATTGCACCTGCTGTGTGGCCGGTAACCCCGCCCTGTTGGGAACATATGTCGTTAAATTTGGGCCAAACAAATCGGTTAGCATCATTCTGCATAGCACTAGCCGTTGCGCCGCACGCAACATTTGTACTAATTAACACAATTAACACTCATTTTTCGTGTTACTTGTCATGTCATAGTGATTTGGCAGCAGTGACCGAAAAAAACACCAGATTAGACAGACGCCACCAAAAAACATGGCCGCCACAGGCTGCCAATATCGACCCGCTCAAATTTGAAGACTCTATATCAATAATTAAAACGTGATGATTATTTGTTCCCTTGTCGATCAATAAGTACCCGTGTTTGAAACTGTCATCTGCCAAACGACGCCATACTAAATTTCAGTCTAGTACACAGGTTAGGTTTTATTTGGCGGGAAAAGGATCAATATCGAACGGTAGTTCGCTTTTTATTTATGGATCGAAAAACATGCAAGGTGAGACATTTGGTTTAACGAATTTAAACGTGGTCATACACGTGTTTTTGATAATGAGCAGACGTTGTTACCGAGGAAATTTTTTTTGAAAAAGTACACGACATGATTCTCGCTGATCACCGAATCATCCAAAATTGTCGCGGCCAAATTTCATAAACTACGCTACGAATTACTGCTGCATCCATGGGCGTACGCAGGGGGGTTACTAGGGGTTTAACCCCCCCATGATTCAACAATAGAAAAAAGTAAATTAATAAATGTATCAACAAGGGTCTAGCAAATGTTTTAATGCAAACTATGCGTAATCTGGAAATAGATTCAAAATTCATGATTGGACAAGGTTATGATGGAGCTTTAGTAATGATTGGACGATTTCATGGGGCACAAAAATATGTAAGCGATGAAAATCAGCTAGCTTTATATGTACACTGTGCATCTCATAGTTTAAACCTCTCTATTTCTGATGCTTGTGAAATTTCATTTATAGGATCATTTCATTTATAGGATGTACATATAGGATCACTCGGAAGTGTATACAATTTCTTTAACACCCCAAAGCGCCACGCCGTGCTAAAAAATTGTATAGACGAAATGGCACCTGAATCAACAGCAACGCGACTCAACCAAATATGTCCCACACGATGGATTCAACGCCACGAATCTGTCCTAGTATTTCTGGAGCTTCAAAAGCTGCAATCTTTGTGATGGAAATTATTTCTGATTGGGATGACAAAAGAACTTCTTCTTCTGCGATTCAGCTTCTATCTGTTATTAGGAGTACTGAATTTCAAGTATCTCTTCACGTGCTTGTCAAGGTTTTTGGTATAACCTTGCCACTGAGTTGTTCACTACAAACAATAAATCTGGATCTGGCCACTGCAATCGAACTGGCAAAAGATGTTGAAGATGAATGAGCTAGATGAAATACGACGCGAAACAGAAATGCAATTTTCAGTGACGTCAAGAAAATATGTGACCAGCCTAATGTAGAAATACGAATTCCTCGTCTAGCCGAGAGAAAAATTCATCGCTGCAACATTGCAGTTGAAAATCCTGAAGAGTATTATCGTATTGCCATCTTTATATCTTTTCTAGATTCTACAAAGATGCAAGTTCACGATCGGTTTCTGAAGCATAAAAATATATTGCAAAGTTTTGTGTGTCTTTTGCCAAATGAACAAAAATTTTCATTGGAGCACGAAAAATCTGCAAAAATCCTTTTGGAAAAATATAAAAGTATTACGAACTGCAGCATAGTTGAGGGCATTGGTGAACTGAAGCTGATTGTGGCGCCATGCTATAAATTCTTCGAATACACCAAAAAATGCTCATATTGCATTTTTATCATGCGACGAATCATTTTTCCCAACTGTTCCAAAATTAATTCAAATATTTATAACACTACCGGTTACAACATCAAGCAGTGAACGATCTTTTTCAACATTGAGACGACTCAAAACGTATTTACGCAACACAACGAATGAAGATAAGCTAAATGGATAGCGTTACATAATATTCATCGTAATGTCGCGGTTTCTGTTGATGCAGTTTTAGGTTCATCTAAAGTTCAGCAAAAAGTTCACGTAAATTAGAAATTCGCTTGGAATAGGTAATTATGAAAAGAAAAAATCTTTGTACATCAGTCTTAACTTCTATCGCTCTTTAATTGTTTCAGAAAATTGTCTTTTGCTGAATTTGCCATTTTTATTCTATTTTATAAGAAAAAATATATAATTTTTAATATTTGTATTAATTTTTCTTGTACATACATCATATTATAGACAACTATAAGTGGATCTGACGGCAAAAAAATAAGCTTGTTCCGGATATTTTTGTATGTTAATTTTTATTTTCATAAAGTATGTCGTGCTAAAATTTCATAGAAAAAAATCCGGAATGAGCTTATTTTTAATGCGCTAGATGTCACATTCCCAACTTTAACAGTCGTCAATAATTTTATATTAACTTTTCTTGATGAATTTTTTATTAATTTTGTTATATAATTTTTAATATATTAATTTTTCTTTAATAGTTAAGTTTTTTCTTGTGTAGTTTATGTTTTTATAGTGAGATAAAATAAAATATAATATATCCCTTATGTGTTTGACTAACGCAATTGTGCGGGTAGGGCAAAAGTACCATGTTAAAAATTTATTTTGGTATGTGTTTTCACCCAACTTACACATTTGTGAATTCTGAATTTTTAACTTTTTTTCGTCCGAAAAAAAACACTAACTATACACACAATTGTGTTGGTTGTACTTCAAATGAAACGAAATTTTTTATCAAAAAACGCCATTACATACTATGATTTTTACTCACACATTTGTGTGATTTGGACTTAACTTGAGCCAATTTTCTCTTTTCCTTAGTTGAAAAAGGGATATATTAGCTAATTCTATTACGTAAAAAAAAAAAAAAAGTTATATAAAATATGTTTTCTGCAACATCCCCCCCCCCCCCCCCCCCATGGCTTCATCCTGCGTACGCTCCTGGCTGCATCCACATTACTCGCCCGACCCATCTCACTCCTAAAAGGATATTACGTTGAAAAATAAAAAAAATAAAAATTTAAAATACTTGCGACTTCATTTCTATAACACTGGTACTTATTGATTGACCGTCGTAATTTGGATATCCATCACTATTTACTAATGTTCCATTTTGAAATGCGCAAAGACTTTTACTTCCACATGGTATCATGTGTTTTATTGAGAGAGCATGACGTCCACGGTAAATATTAACATTCGGTATCTCAAGCAGAGGTAATTTTACCTGCAACCGCTGAATTTTTTTGGTTTGTCTTCTTTTTTTATAATTAGAAAGAACCAGAACACGTGGAAGTCCAAATGCAAAAATTGTGTTTGGTGGAAATATGGTCCAGCAATTCCTGAAGTTTTAATTTGAATTCGCCGCCAAATCAGGGATTGTCCAACTAATAAATTATCTGTAATTTCAACCCATTTAATAAAAATGTCTGGGGCCTAACTTTTGAATTTCGACATTCACTTTGGAAGACTATCTTATCCTATAGTAGACAAAAGAAGAAAAAACTTTTGTTTTCTCAGCCTTGGCATCTTGATTCTACCTTGAAGGCAGAATAATTGCTGCTCCAGGGACTAAGCCTTCGTTGACACCTTCAACTTGTAGGAAAAATATTAGCCCACTGGACTTTTTAACTTTAAGCGTACTTTGGTTTTGCCGAACGTTATTAGGTCGCTTTGCTTCAAATTTTAAATATGCATCCAAAAATATTGTCATGTTAGTTATCCGCTACTAAAAAAGGATTGAAATCATTACCCACCCAACAAATAGTCGATATCCGTATAGTATTGTACTAGTTCGAATTCTTTGGTTTTGAGCTCGATGAATTCTCATATTTAAATAGACTAACAAACTCCCCAACTTTCGTTTCCAAACGGAAAAAATAAAGAGTATGCCATGGCATCTAAATGAAGTAAAAGATCACGTTCAAGCGGAGGTTCACTATCAGCATTCTGGAATACAAAGACAAGTTTTTATCGTCGTTGAGCCAACCTCCGATTATGAACTATTGCCATACAAATTGTAGGCTCCAATACATTATTTGCTCCAACGTCACAGATTCCGTTGCTCTACTTTAGGCAGCATTTTAAAAGCCAGACCAGGAGCAAATCTCCTATACCCTGTGATAAATTTGGCCATGTAATCGAAGACAGTACTGGCCATAACCTGAGACTTCAAAGATATTGTTGAATACTTTCAAAGATATTGATATTGAATACTTTCAAAGATATTGTTTAGAATATTCATGTTGTTTAGT